>CM012447.1:8635290-9012790 GCA_003999625.1 Oryzias javanicus | reverse complement strand
GAAATAATAATAATATTATAATGATAATAATATAATATTAAATAATATAATAATAATAATTATAAAATACTTATGATAGAGTATCGGCTTCTCCAGTGAAGAAACAGAAACCCAGTTTGTTGCACTGATGACTTTATTCCTTTTATTTGTCCACAAAGTCACCGTCAAACAAACACAAACATCAATAAATTAAACACAAGTTTTGATTTAACAAATTACATGAACTAAAATGAAAACATGTCCCTCGCTGGCCGCATTCACCAAAAAATGTTTTGGTAACACAGTCTAACAAAGGTCCCGCCCCTCAGAAATACACAAAATAAAATACATAAATATGCAAAATAAGAATTAAACAAACAAATGAAGAACACATTTTATTATGGATATTTATAGATTAACAGGAGCCAATCACATTTTCCATGAGTATCAGGAGCATCAAGCAAACAACCAGAGCAGTCAAACTTTATTCAACTTATTCACAAACAGTTTAGGCGCTCCACTACAATATTGCTGCATTTGTCTGTCATGTGGAGCAACTTCATAGTTTAGTTCAACTAAAACTTTGAGAGCATCAAGACGTCAGGAAGTCCAGATTCAGATATTTGAGGCGATTAGAGTTGAACTGTGAATGTGGGTCCAAAAAATATGTCTCTAAATATAATAAACTTACAGATTACATTGAAATAAATCTTTTTGACATTTGCAGAACTATCTCAAATACTGTAAACCAAGTCAAGGCCCGGGGGCCGGATCCGGCCCTCTGTGTAATTCTATCTCCAAATCATTTAATTTATTGTTATTAATGACCCGATGTTATCTTGCACTTATGTCTAACTTGAATAATTATGACAAAATATATTTTTATGGAGAGTAAAATATTGAAAGTTATTTAAGGTTTAAATTGATTTATTCTTTAATAATATTCCTGCATTTTTATTGTTCATAATTATGGTAAAAAGTTATAGTTTCAAAGTTTTAAAAATTGACATTCTGAGTATTTTGGAATTTACTCAGATTTTTTAAGCTATTTTGGAGTTTAGCTAATATTTCATGACATGCTAGATGTTTTGGCTAATTTGGCTTTTTCTGTTTTTAGGCTGTTCTGGAGTTTAAATGTTTTTCCAGCTAAAAGCTAGCTGTTTTTGATTTTTACATTTTTAGGCTAATTTGACATTGAGCTAATATTTTAGCTGGATTTCAGCTTCAGCATTTTTTTTCAGCTATTCAGTGCTTTTAGCTATCAATTTCAGAATCTTCAGCTGTTAGGTTGATTGTTTTCAGCTATTAGCTTGAGTGTTTTCAGCTTTAGCGTTTTCAGCGATCAATTTCAGTACGGTTCAGAACAAAGAAGATTCCATGAGGAAACACTGGAGCTCAGAAAAAAACATTAGGATCGAGTGCAATTAAATAGTAAAAGAAAGACAGCTATGATAAGAATAATGAATGTAATAAATAAACAGCTGAATAATAAAAGAATAAGTAATTCAGACAATTTCAATGAGGAATATGAAAGTGGTATTAAGAGCTCAATTATACAACATGAAATTGAACAAAATCAGCTAAATGCTAAATTAAAAATGTATGTTTTAAGTCTATTTTCAAAAACCTTTCCGGTCTCTGCCACCCTGAGGATCTCCGGCAGGCTGTTCCTCTGTCATGGAGCGCTCGGTGGGGACTGAGCCACAGGACAAAAAGATCTTCAAAAAAGGATGTTTTTATTTCATCCAACACAAAAAAAGGGTTCAAGCCTAAATTAAGATGGGGTCAACTTAACAAAATATAACTTAGAGAATCAAAACAAAAGCTCAAACCAACTGAACCAAAACTGACCCCCTGACAGGAAACATTAGGGAGGTTTTATACTGGCTGATCAGACCAAAGACACAATAGGGAGGGAACCACAAATACAAACAATCAAAACCTAAACATTACCTAAAGAAATAAATTACTGGTAACTTAGAGTTTTAAACAAACAAACTAAACTTATACTTCATAACAAGTTCAACATATTTTAACAGAAGAAAACAATAATCCAAATAAAGAATAAACTTTGCTTTTTCCCCCTCCATCTTCAAATGGGAGTGTCCAGCTCTGCCTGTGCCACATCATCAGAAAATGTGCAGCTCCTCCCTCTGCCACAGCATCAGGCCTCAGAAGACTCAAAAGAACAGAATTAATCACAAAATCAGAACAAAATTACTAAATGTGTGCAAGGTCATTAAGTCAATTTTGCTATGTGATGTGTAAAGAAAATAACCTATGTACAAGAAATATAATAAATGAACTTAACTTAAATGTGAGGCCAGTGGGTTCTGCCCTCACATCCTCAAACGAGGACCACATGGTGGAAGGAGGCCTCGCCGTGGGTCACGGTCTTAACGAGGAACAATTAAATGTTATATATTTAATATGGTGCAGTGCAAATCTCACTATTGGGAATGAAACAGAAACGGTTCAGTTCATTGACAGCGTCCTATCATGTCAGGTCAGGAGAGTGGTTTTGGTTGATCTTTTTTTGAAAACCAAGCACAGACGTTGTCAGGATCGTCTGGTGTGGTGTCCAGATAAACCAGCTACGCTCTGAGTTTGGTGAGTTTTACCACTTCACTACCAGATCTGAGTCCCTGATTGACCAAAGTTTGACCTGGTTTAACTTTAACGAGCTTTTATGATCAAGCGTTTTGAACTTGGAGCCTGAAAATGGTCACAAAAACAAAGTGTTGAACAAGAAAGCTCAAAACCCTCATTAACATTTATTTTAAGGTAGAAGTGGCCACTTAAAAATGCGATATGGTGTAAACGTATCTTTAATATTCGGTGTTAGTTTCTCTGAGCAGCACAGCAGACACATGTACAAGTTTCACTTCCCTACACCGCCCCCCTGTGGTCAGTCTGATGCAGAACACTGAGACATTCTGACATCTGCTGAAAGTTCTGGACCAAAACAGGATCATTTCAGCACCAAACCGTGACATTAGAACTTTGGTGAATGTCTGAGCTTAAAACCACCACATCAAATAGTTATTCTCATAGAAAGTGACCTACTAATCTGTAGAAGGGCTTTCAGCTGCTGTTGGATTCGTTTCTGCGTGGTACAAATGTGAGGGGAGATATTCTTGACGCAGATAAATGAGGCCAGTCTGCAGCCACACAAAGGAAAGTGGGTGGATGCATCACTGGAGAAAGCAGGTCTGAGCGATGGTCTCAAAATATCTCCAAATGAGAGCAAAGATCTTCATGAGCTTTTAACATCTGCGTCTCGGAAAGCTGCTCCATTGAATTATTAAGTGGCCCTCAGAAACAAATGTTAAATGTTTGTGGGCTCCAGTTGGAGTTTAATGCACTACGGAGCAACGGGACGCGTGGAAGCCAACGTTTGTTTAGCTTTACTGAGTCTGAAAACAGAAACAAAAAGAGTTTATTGAGCTCGAGATGCAGCCTCCGCTGGCCTCCGCTGCACATTCCTCTGGCCGGTAATTGGCTGACAGGTTATTTTTAAGGCGGCAATCTGTCAGTGGAAGACAGATGTAAGCTGAGAATTGTAATGAGCGGTGCGGATGGGCTGCACGCTGTGTCTGTGTGAGCCAGTGAGTGAGGGGCTGCAGAGAAGGATCAATGGACAAAGCAGCCTGAATTATTCAGGCGGGCCGTTCCAGAGCCCTCGGGAGGGCTCCAGTTTGCCATGTTTTTGTGTGTGTTGGACATTAAAGCGACTGGCATACGGAGGACACACTTGAAACAGAAATTTACAGAGACGGGAGATTATAGGCCATCCATGGGAATCGATGGAAACTCTTGAGAGGAGGAAGTCTTCAGAAGCTAAAGGTTCCAGTTCATGTAAGAAACTTGGAACGGTGCAAAGATAAACAAGTTTAAAGGTCAAAATGATAAGTATGTGAAAGATAATTTCTATGATCTTTTAAATCATAGTGTGCAAGAGTTTTGTATCCAATGGGAGAAGACAGAGTCTGAAAGGCTGTTAATGAAGATCCAGCATAGAGACGACAGAATTGGCTGCTCTTAATCTGGCTGAACTATCCTCTTCTTCATTCTTCATTTTCTTCTCAAATAAATCACTTTAGATTTATGCTTAATCTGTTTTAAGAAATGCAAATGTTGCAGTGAGAATGAGAATGCTTTTTGGCTTCTCGTTTCTCAAAAAAGTCACAAAAGAGTTCAAACATTTGGGTTTCCTCTCAATAAAACATAAATGTGTCTTCAAAATCTGAACTAAAACAGGATTATTTGTCCTGATTGCTGAAAGCAATCAGAGTATGTTATCGCACTTCTTTATTATATTTTATTATTCTTTTCTTATTATTATATATTTATTCCGTCCTTTTTTTGGATCGCTACCTCTCCTACAGTTTTAAAGATATCAAAATGCTTTCAAAAGTAGTTTGTAAAGCTCAATTGGTAGAAGTGTGCTATTACTTTTGGTATGCTTCAGAATTATGAATGATTTTATATTAATATTTTTATGAATTATTTTTCCATTGACTTAACATTGAGAGCACCTTTAAATGCTTATATCTTAAAAAGTACTGAAGATAATTTCATGAAACTTTCCAGTATTGTAGCCTATAGTAAACTACACGTTATATTAAAATTGTAGCTCAATGGTACTCTATAGCGCACCAGGCGGTCGTTTAAGTTCGTAATTTTTTTTTGGCCTCTATCTCGAATACCGTAAGTCGGAATTTTGTGCTTTCTTTTTCTGTGTGTTCCTTGGATGCTAATGAACGTTTTTCAAATTGGGACCATGGACTTCCGTCTAACTAGATTTTTTCGCTATTTGCGATTTTTCGTAAAACACGATTTCTGGTCCCTATTCAACATAGTTTCACTAAACTCAACAAAAATTGGTATATACCTATTTAGACTACCCGAATTCAATGGTACCACTCAATCCGCGAAATTCCAGACCGTTTTCGAAATAATCGTAATGCTAATGAGGTGGGTGTGGTCACAGATTTTTAACATCAGAAATCAACGTGCAACCACTTGTAGTTTGTTAAGCTGACAAAGGAGATGTTAAGTCTAAAATTTCGTATCATTTGGTCTTATCGTTGATTTTATATGATTTTTATTTAAATCCTTACGATTCTGTAGAAGAGCAATGCTGCCGTCTATTGGAATTAAAAAAACATGGCACACATTTGCATTGTGAGCATTTTTAAATGCTGATATCTTAAAAAATACTAAAGATAATTTCATGAAACTTTCCAGTATCATAGGGTATAGTAAACTACAAGTTCTATTAAAATTACAGCTCAATGCTCCTCTATAGCGCCACCAGGTGGTTGTTTTAGTAATCAAATCGTTTTTGGCCTCTTTCTCGAATACCGCAAGTCAGAAATGTATGCTTTCTTTTTCTGTGTGTTCCTTAGATGCTAATGGACGTTTTTCAAAGGGAACCGTGGACTTCCGTCTAAGTAGATTTTTCGCTATTTGCGATTTTTCGTAAAACACGTTTTTGGCTCCCTATTCAATATAGTTTAACCAAACTCGACAAAAATTGGTACATACCATATTTAGACTACCCCGAATTCAATGGTTTCACTCAATCCGCAAAATTCCTTACCGTTTTCGTCATAATCGTAATGTTAATGAGGTGGGTGTGGTCCCAGATTTTAACATGCTCTAGATCCTACAAAGATTGACAAAACTTAACAAATATTGATATATAACTTCATCCTACATTGATAAACACTCACCTAAAATATTGTGAAAATATTCCAATAGGTGGCGCTATAATTAAGGCAATTGTGTTTAAGGCTCTATCTCAAAAACTACTTAACCTAGCTAAATAAAATGTAACATATAGGTTGTAAGAGGTGTGTTGTATAACATACTAGAAATAGAGCATTGCTGCGCCACCTAGGGTGACTTAAGAAGGATAAGCTAACTTTGGATGGGTCCTCGTATCTTGTAGATAATTGCAGATATCAACATCCAACCACTTGTAGTTTGTTAGGCTGATCAAGGAGATGTTTGGTTTAAAATTTCGTACCATTTGGGTTTACGGTTGATTTTATATAAATTTTTAAAAATATTTTCCCCTATACATGGGACAAACTTGAAATAATGCCACAGGATTCTTTGAAAGAGCAATGCTGCCATCTAGTGGAAATAAAAAACCATGGCACACAGTTGCATTGAAAGCAACTTTAAATGCTGATATCCTAAAAAATACTTAAGATAATTTCATGAAACTTTCCAATATCATAGGGCATACTAAACTACACGTTCTATTAAAATTACAGGTCAATGCTCCTCTATAGCGCCACCAGGCGGTCGTTTGAAAAATACAATTGTCTTTGGCCTCTATCTCTTATACCGTAAGTCGGAATTTTGTGCTTTCTTTTCCTGTGTGTTCCTTCGATGCTAATGAACGTTTTTCAAACGGGACCATGGACTTCCGTCTAACTAGATTTTTCGCTATTTGCAATTTTTCGTAAAACACATTTTTTGCTCCCTATTCAACAAAGTTTCTTCAAACTTGACAAAAATTGGTACATACCCTATTTAGACTACCCCGAATTCAATGGTACCACTCAATTGGCCAAAGTCCTTACTGTTTTTGAAATAATCGTAATTTTATAGAGGTGGATGTGGTCACAGATTTTTAACATGCTCTAAATCCTTTCTTTGTGAACAATGTTTTAGATCGGTGTTGCTTTCAGCAATCAGACGCAATTTCTTCAGGGAATTGCAAATCTAGTCTTTAATTGTCATTGGACAAGAAGACAGGTCTCTTAAAAATATTACTAACCACTTAGAAAAAGACAACTATAAGGAGTTAGCATGTTTGGAGCGGTGGCTGCAGGGAATTCTGTGGGAAAAAGCATTTTTTAAAATGAAAAAGTGGTTTTGTGTTAACATCAGAGATGCTGCTGCAGACACCTGAAACATGCTCTTTGATATGACGTAACTCTTCAAGTGTTTATCTTCTTGAATCTGCTGATCCTGATTCCCTCTCTCAGCTAAAATGATCTGAATTGGATAACAGTTGGTGGTCGATAGAAAGTTTTATTAACCCTCGTGCTCTCTTAAGGGGTCCAGATGACCCGACCCTTATACTGATGTGTGATCCCTCCGATGACAAAAGGGACAGGATTTCATGTCTGCCACGAACACCAGAGAAGATTAAAAAAAAAAAAATCCTTAATAAATTCAAGTTCCGTACACTGTCTGGTGGGGTCCAGATGACCCCACTTTAGATGTAAACATGTCAAGGATAACACAAAGGTTAAAAATGAAACATCTCCCCAAGATGTACGATGTTTGTATTGAGGTGATGTCCCACTACCTCCTGCCTGCATTTTCCTTTGCTCCAATCCCAAACTCTACTGATGGTCAATTATAAAATGTGACTTAGTGAAAGAATCCCATTCTTGTATGTAACACTTTTCATTCCAGCTTGATACCGTTCGTACCTTTACATCCTTCCCCCCTCTCACCGGTAGTTATATCAGCCCTCCAGATCATTTTATTTTATTGTTATTAATGACCCGATGTTATCTTGTATGAATTTGACAAAATATATTTTTATGGAGAGTAAAATATTGAAAGTTATTTAAAGAGGTCCTACCATTAAAATTCTACTTTGAGGTTTTAAATGCATTTAACTGTTCATTTCTCTCTATAAAGAACCCCAAAACGACATTTTGATCCGTTCATACATTTAAAAGTAATCCTCTAAAAACCTGCAGTCTGCAGCAGCCCCTCCCATACCCATGAAAACGTGCTGATGGAAGATGGATGCCAACAGCTCCCTCCAGGAAGAGTCTGTGTTGCAAGCTCCGCCCCCAGACTTCAACGAACACACCCCCATCTTCTCCGCGGAGCTGTGGCAGGAGATAACTACCTTCCTGTACCAGAACCGCTCCCAGACCCATTTTTCAATGTAGTCTTCTTTTTCAACCGGACTGAACTTCTGTTCACTCTGAGATTCCTCAGTCTAAATACGAACCGAGAGTGGAACAACTGAACCAAAACAGCCACCGTACCTGACAGTCACGTGATGTAAACACGGTTGAAATGAGGTGATTGGTGAGCTGCAGACAAATGTAGAGCATTGATTATCATGTTAGTCAAAAGGAAATAATTGTTCCAACTGTTTACTTGTTAAAACCTTTATTTTAACACCAATGACAATCGTAGAACTCTCTTCTCTGTGTCTCCTACGCGGCGCCGGCTGCTGACGTGAAAGTTCTATTGTAGTTTTAACAGAATTCTCTTAAAAACAAACCATAAAACCCCAACGATGAGACACAGAAACTCATTCAAATCTGGTCGGATGAATTCATGCTCAATAAAACAACTTTTAACGTGATCCACATTGATTCTACAGACGTGTCTTTTAGCGTGTACCTGTATCTGTCAACTTTGGTGGTTCTGAGGACAAGCCAAAAGAGAGCAGACCAGGAGCAGATCAAAGATTTATTGAAGGCTGCAGGAGGATGAGCAGGAACAGGTGAGTCAGTGTAGGGATCTCCTCCAGCCACCAGGAGGTGCAGAACTCGTCGTGAAGATGGAGTAGTGGCTGGGAGGATTGGAGAGTGAACTCTGCTCAGGATACACAGCGGCAAAGGGAGGAGGAGGAGGGGGGTGAACAGTCCGTGAGCCAGAAGGGAGGTCCAAGGCTGAAGGAAGGTCTGGTGCACAGGGATCAGTCCAGGAGAGATGTAGAGAGGTACTCACAAAAGGCAAAAGGGGAGCAGGCTGAAACGGGTGGTCGTGAGGCAGAAACAGGTCAGGTCAGGTCTGAACAGGCCAGGTCAGGTCAGATTGGAGTAGAAATGATGAACAGGTTCTGGAGCTTTTCAGGAGCAGGTAGTCGTGGCTGTAAGGCTGAGACGTTCCGGCAAGGCTGAGATGCAGGAGCTGGTTTAAATAGGCACAGGCACAGGTGACGGAAATCAGGGGAAGATTACCTTGAGGGGGTGGAGCAGGGCAGGCATGACAGTATCTCTAGTAACCATCGTTCAGGATTCCTCCGCGGTAACAAACTGTGTTGAATCTGATCTTCATACAGACGCTCAAAATCCATCAGAAAAATGAAAAGTTTGATTAAGAGAAAAATCCAGACAAGATTTTGCAGACCGCATCCATCTTTAGTCACGTGGTTTTGTTTGCAAAGTTTGCTCACACTGAGGAGGCGGGTTCTAGGATGACGTTGATAAATGTAGGCGGGACCAAAAAGGAGTGGAAGGCGGAGGCTCAGAAATCGAGTCGTTTTACTTCCGGGTATTAAAACGGGCCACAAAAATGACTCATAATTCATAAATAATTTGTTTTTTAGTGTTTCCAATGTAATATATGATCTATGGATATAGTTTACTCTGAAAGGCTGAAGAAAATCATGATATGGCCCTTTAAAGGTTTCAGTTAATTTATTCTGGAATAATATTCCTGCCTTGTTGTTACTCATATTTATGTTAAACAGTTACAGGTTTAAAGTTTTAGAAGTTAGCATTCTGTTAGCTTTTTGGACTATTTTGGCATTTACTTAGATATTTTAGGCTATTTTAGAATTTAGCTAATATTCCAGCTACATGCTAGCTGTTTTGGCTAACTTAGGCTTCTTTCAGTTTCTCAGCATTCAGCTTGAAAGCATTCACACTATACGACCCCTTACAAATAAATATAAAAAAAGATATCAAAAGATGGGACACCATTTCTTTCTCAGTCTCAGTCATAGAATTGAAAGTATTAAAATGAATATTCTTCCGAGATGCCTTTTTCTGTTCCAAGCGCTTCCAGTAGATGTCACTAAAAAAGTATTTTCCGAATTAGATAAAACTATTTTCTCGTTCATTTGGCAAGGAAAAAACCTAGAGTCAAATATAAAACTCTACAGCTCTCAAAAAGGGAGGGAGGCATGGCCCTACCATCTTTTAAAAAATATTTCTATGCAGCGCAAATTAAACCACTTATTAACTTATGTTCCCCAAAATTTCAAGCTAGATGGAAAAATATAGAGCTTTTGGTTAAAGACCCTCCAATACACACAGTATTGGCCTGTACCCACCTAGACGAATATATCAAGGATATCGAAAACCCATTTATAAAAACTCAACTAACAATATGGAATAAAGCAAAAAAAGAATATCAACTAGATGACAAAATGCAAATTATACAATGGTGTGCCTATGACCCTGATTTTAGACCTAACAAGATGGACAACATTTTTAAACAATGGATTTTGAAAGGGGTAACAACTTTTTATTCTCTAACTGAAAAGGGTCAATTTAAAGATTTTAATAGCCTAAAGGCAGAGTTTAAGTTAGAGAACTCAGACTTTTTCAGATACCTCCAATTGCGGAGTTATTTTGAACATAAAATTCAAATCAACACAGATCTTAGTGATCCCATCCTTTTGATATTCCTCAAAGCCTATAAGAACAATGTAATTAAAGGAGCTATTGGTAAGTTTTACAAAGGGTTTTTGTCAAAAAAAGCACATTCAACAAATTATATTAAGGAAAAATGGGAAACTGAAGGAAATTTTACAATTCCGGAACATGACTGGTTAAATATTTGTGAATCTCAGTTGGAAATGTACCAATTCACATACCCTGCGGGAGTTCAACTGGAAATGTCTAACAAGATTTTTTCATTACTCCAAAACAAAAAGCGCGTTTCAGTGCTGGTAATGCTGACTCTTGGAGATTGTGTGGGGCACATGAAGCAGACCATTGGCATATCTTTTGGGATTGTCCAAAAATTCAACCATTCTGGGCTGATTTCCACCAAAAGGTAATTAAAATACTTAAGGTAAAGGTACCATTTAAATTTTCCACTCTATTTTTCAACCATTTTGACACCCCACACCAACAAACAAACAAATATCTACTCACAACGCTCACATTAGCTGCTAAAAAAGCAATAACAAGACGTTGGCTGCTTCCTGAGCCCCCCATGGAATCAGACTGGATAAATATTGTAAATGACATATACTTTATGGAAGCAATCACCTTTTCTATTCGTCTCAGAAAATGTATGTTTATTAAACTATGGACCAAATGGGTTGAGCATATTAAGCCTTTAAGGCCGGACTTTGTTGAAATAAGTAAAATTAATGTAACTTTTCTTTTTCTTTTACTGGTAATAACAGTGGTTGACAGACTTCTTTAATGTGCACTGGGTAAAACCCTCCTCTTCTTTTTTTTTTTTTTTTTTTTTTTTATTTCTCCTCGTTATCTTTACTCTCCCTCCCTTGTTAATGTTCCATGTGTTTACCTTCCCTGGTAAAAAAAAAAAAAATGAAAGAGTGGATTATGTATGTAATTTGTTCTAAGAATGTAACTCCTACTTACATGCCTCTTTCTGAAAATAAAGAATTGAAAAAAAAAAAAGCATTCACACTAGCATAATCACAGGTACATATCTAGTTCATTCATTTTCTTGACCACTTTGTCCCTTTCGGGGTCACGGGGGTGCTGGAGCCTAACCCGCCTACTGATGTGTGAAGGCGGGGTTCACCCTGATGTCATCCATGTAGAGGAGGTGACTGATGGTGGCCCCATCTATGAGTTGGTATCCATAGCCAGTCTTATTGATTATTTCACTGAGGGGGTTCAGACCTCTGCAGGACAGCAGTGGAGACAGACATGGTATATGCCACATTTGATGGACACTTGTGCAAGTGGCTTACTATTGGTTTCAAGGATAGTTTTCCAAAACTTCACTGAGTTTCCTATGAAGAGTCCTGTTGATGTTGAATATCTTCAAGCATTCAGAGATCCAGGTGTTTGGCATTGAGTCAGGCTTTCTTGTAATCAATCCAGTCTCTACCAATTCCCTTCTACGTGTTGCTCATGAATTGATCTATGTTTCTATATATTTTGTTGCAATGATGCCTGACATGAGCTTCCATGTTGTGGAGAGACAGGTTATTGACCGGTTGTTGGATGGGACTGCATTCTTAGAGGGATCCTTCTGGATCAGGATTGTCCCCCCCTCCGTTAGCCATTCAGGGTGAGTCCCATCTCTTAGCATCTGGTTCATTTGAGCTGCCAGACGCTCGTGAAGTGCCGTGAGTTTCTTAAGCCAGTAGGCGTGTGTCATGTCAGGGTTCGGTGGTGTCCAAAAGTATGTTTTAAAGAAGCCTGTGCAGTGATATAGAACATTTGAGCTAAGGTGCACAGCCCCACCTAGCAGCCAATCAGAATTGAGTATTCACCCAGATCATGGTAGAAGTTAATTTAAAGTGCAAAAACACAATGTTTGTTTCTTATGACAGGAGGTCAGTGTCTTTGCTTTCTTGGAGTAATACTGCAGACATGAAAGTCTTTAAGGTTCTGCTTATCTTACTATTGAGGTGACTTGTGAAAACAAATTATCTTTCTGGGATATCTTTATAAATGTAAACATTTCAATTAAAATCCAGTATTTTATTTTCTCTGGCTTGCTTGTGTTCAAAAGCTGCATATTGTCATATAAAGAGAGGAGGTCAACCTCTGATCCGAACGTTGCACCTATGCCGGCCATGTGTTCTTGGGCAAAACCATTGACATCACTGGATACAGTAACCCCTCCCCTTCCAAGACTTTGTTTTTTTATCACCAGTTATTAAAGTTATAAACTGACCAATCAGATGCCTCAGTTAAAGCATGCGGCTCCTGCTGGCCCCGCCTCAAACGTTTGATTGACAGGTCTCTCCGAGGGGGAGGGGTGTGGGTTTCTAACAAGTCGTAACAAGATCAATCATGATTGGTTGACAGTACTTCCTCTAAAAATGTGACTCAGACGGACTCGGACTAGTCGCTGTTGAAGGGTTGCAATAACAGGAAGTGACGGCGAAGGTTCTGGCCTGATTTCACGAGGGCTGAAGGTAACGTGGTTCCTATGGGGGACCTCAACGCTTCTTATGTCCAGTTCTTACTAGCAGTCGATGGTCAGGACACTGAACCCACATTGTCTCTGGTGGAAGTGAGAGTCCTTGATGAAAAGCAGCTCTCCACGCTCGCCAGCACCAAAAGCCGCCACTGAGTGCTGGCGTTTCCCGAACTCGAAAACCCACATGGAGGGACGGCGCTTTGCCTTCTTGCTGGACCTCTGATGAAAGCGGCACAGGAAGCTCCTCCATCTCCTACTCGGCCTCACAAGCTGCACGTTGGAACACCTGGTAACCAGCAGGACTCGGTCCACTTCCTCCAAGTCCTCTGTAAACTCCTGCCTGGAGAGTTAGCCAAAGCCACACAGGCAAAACAAGTGCGGGAAAAGAAACTTGCCTTCATCTGAGCTGTCCATCACGTCCACAGTGGAACCGTCTGACACGCCCGACGTGCTGAGGATCCTCTTCACTCGAAGCTCCTTCAAGGCTTTGTACATTCCCCGGGGAAGCTGCAGCGGCGGCATGACCCCACGCACGGACTGCTGATCCGGTGCACCGAGCAGTACCTGGCATCATCGTGTCACACCGCACGGATGAAAAAGAGCCTCGAAAGCTGGAACCAGGAGGAGGGATCACTCGGCTAGCTTAACGGCAGCAGCGAGCACGAGACGGCGAGGTGGAGGACGATGAGGAAGAAACTGTGCTGCTGCTGGCTCTGACTTTTAAACACTTTTGTTTTCTGATAGTCAGGAGGGCGGAGCTACACAGCAGTTCAGCTAATCATGCGAAAGGTTCTAATATTAAAGAAGATGAATTTAGAAGCTTCACCTTTCTTAAAAATGCAATAAAGCTGTATTTAAAACAAAAACTAGAGAACAGATCCGTTGATTTCAAACGTTTGAATTGAAGATGGTAGCATCAACTCATGGATCAATGGAACATGTTGTCTTTCCGTACGCAGATTTGCTCTCTGAGATCTGAGTCGGGGGTTGAGGTTTAGGTTTTTGTTTCTGTTCTCCTGATGGTGTTCCACTCTGATCCAGACCGGATCAGATGAAGGCCGCGGTGCTGCTGAGCGAGCTCCGTGCGGGTCCACAGAGGAACCTCGAGAGCTTTCATCTGCTTTGATCTGCTGAGCCGTCAGAGCTGCTCTGTGGACAAATGAGACCATCAGATGTTATTGAAAGGTGACAAATATCCAGCATGGAAGACATCACTGACATTTTCTTTATCCAATTAAGACTCCTCGCCGCCAGTCACTGTGGCATTTTTGGATTATTGCTCACCTCCGCCCCCCTCCCCGTTACCCCCTGAAGCAGATGGAGAACAGGTAATGGGTTTATGAGGGAGCTGATGCTGGCAGATGGATTCCTCCTGAACTCTCTGGGTTATTTGTGAGCACCATCTGCTGGAGGAGCCTCAGTAATCATCTCATGTCTGGACTCTTTCTCCTGTAATCATCATGTCTGTCTGGAATCAATCATTATTTTTATGAGGAGGGAAATAACACAGAGAGGACAAAATGTAAGATTTGATGATGTTTATTTAAAGACCCCGATGACATGCTCTCCATTATTACAGGGATTCCTTCATAAGTGTCTACATGGCATTTCAGTGGACAGAACTATAATGTGAAGTGTGCAGAACAACATACATGTTTACAAACCAATAATTTAAAATAAATACAAACAAGTCTGCTTATGGCCCCTCCATGACTTTATTGCTCGGATCAGTTTCTGTCAAAGCGTTCCCAGTGATCTTTCAATTTGGATTACGCCGTTTTGAGCCAAACTTGTCATTTTCTAAGACATAGTTTCTGCAGAGCGGCAGGAGTTCATTAGAGATTGACTTCTGAGTGTTGGTACAGAGTAAACCCGCCCCCACTTCCCGTCACCTTTCTCCCGCTAGCTTATAGCATCTGTCCATGCAAACTGAAAATGGAGTCAGTATAGTAGACGCACGGCTTTGATCCAGAGTCCAGCTCAGACGAAGAAAACAAAGACGTTCATGGATCTATCTGTCAGTAAGTGGATGCATCAGAAGAGGGCGGAGCATGGAGCGAGGAGACCGCCTACAGTATTTTTTATCCCACAGAAGTCACAGACCATTAAACTAATAATCTAATGGGAAATCAGAAAACAAAGCTCGAGCAAATGTGATGCTGCAAGAAAACGTCTTTAAGGAGGGATGAGTGGGACTGGAGGCCCCACAGGTCCAGGTCTCGGGTCCGAGTCACAGCCAGGCACAGCAACAAAACTGTAAAGATTTTGTTCTCGTTGAATGAAGAGGAAATAAATTGTTAAAAATCCTGTCCTGTGAGAGCCAGTGAACCGCGAGTCTGAAGTCCTGATCTCTGCAGGAAACATAACATTAACAATATTTACAGTATAAAAATTCAGCTGTAAAAAACATAACAGAGCTTTTTGCTACAGCAGCTACGCAGCCAACCAGAGCCAACGGAGTCTAATGGAGAGCAGGAGAGCAACGTTGAGCTAACATGCTCTGAACGCCACCGCGTCATTCTGAATGCTAGCATGCTAAAGTCGTGTGCAAAGGTTAGACTCATGTTCAGCAACACTGAAAATCATCTCATTTTGATTCGTTTCAGTAATGCAAATAGACTTCTTAAGTTTAATTAAAGACAAACAGCATGAAAGAAGAAACCTTAGAGCACACGTGTCAAAGTCAAGGCCCGGGGGCCGGATCCGGCCCTCCAGGTACGTATATCCGGCCCTCCAGATCATTTTATTTTATTGTCATTAATGCCCCAATGTTATCATTTCTAACTTGTATGATATTTACAAAATATATTTTTATGGAGAGTAAAATATTGAAAGTTATTTATTGTTAAATGTATTTATTCTGGAATAATATTCCTGCGTTTTTATTATTCATAATTATGTTTAAAAGTTATGTTTTAACATTAAAAAAAATTGGCATTCTGGTATTTATTTTGGCATTTAGTGAGAGTTTAGCCAATATTTCAGCTACACGCTAGCTGTTTTGGCAAAATTAAGTTTTTATTTTCTAGTTTTTTAAGGCTAATTTGGTATTTAGCTAATATTTTAGCTGGCTATCAGCTTCAGCATTTTCAGCTATCAATTTCAGCATCTTCAGCTATCAGCACTAGCATCTTCAGCAGTCAAATTCAGCTTACATCATTCACACTAGCATCATCGCAGGTAATGCTATATATCTAGTTCAGGGCTGCTCATTCCTGGTCCTCGAGATCTACCACCCTGACTATTTTCCAGATCTCCAAGCCCTGCCACCTGCTGATTGGCTCAGTCAGATGTCTCCACAATCTGATTGAAAGGACACACCTGGTCCAGGTAATCAGCAGCAAGCAGTACAGGGAGAGCTGGAAAACAGGCAGGGTGGTAGATCTTGAGGACCAGGAATGAGCAGCCCTGATCTAGTTCATAATGATGTTATAAAGTTACAGTTTTAAAGTGTTAAAATATACTTGTAAGAGTTCAATAAATGTTGATCCTGTCTGGCCCTAGACCTCAGGTGAGGTTTGGATTTTGGTTGCTCGTGTGATTGAGTTTGACACTCCTGCCTCAGATTAACCACTCAAGGGTCCCAAGACTGAACCTAATAAGACACTGAACTTTGGAAATAGAAAAGGAGGTCACAACAACTAGTTGAGAGGATGTAGTTTGTTGGTATAATTGCAGAAATCCTGGCATGACCTTGTTTTCAGAGACAGAAGAGTTCAGCTCGAGCATTCTGAAGAGATCTGACACCACAACAAACCTCTGAGGAAACACAAACACTTTCTGCCCCCAGCAAAAAGTAGTAAACTGAAGTGTACTACAGGTAATACAAGTGAAGCAGTATATGCAGAGTTAAACTTTTATACACTCTCTCTATAGTTCAAACTTAAAGTGTTCCAATTTAGTCTGAAGAAGTATTCAGTTATACCTTCTACACTACTTGTTCATGATCAAAAGAGTACTTACAAATACTCAAGAATACTTACTTCAAGCGTAATACTTTTTGCTAAGGGACCATTAGCTGCAGCTTGACAAATAAAATATAAATAACAAGCAAAAAGTAAAAAAAAAATATCCATTATTACTTCTACGGAGGCACAGATTAATGTCAATATGTGTCAGTATTGACAAGAAATGTGAACAAAATAAGACCACAACGATAAAATGCATATTTCAAACAGGATTTTTCATGCCAAAAGCATGTAAAAAAGGGCACCATAGAAGAAGAAACAAAGTCACGGAGAGAACAGATACTGATGATTTCAGGGAGCTCCGGTGGAAGGAAGTGAGACATAAAAGTTATTTTTTAGTTTTTAGGACTCCGTTTTTCAGTTATTTGTTAGTGACATAACTCACATTTGTCTGAAAGCTCAGTTGCCGATAAAGTTTTTCTTTTATTAATTTGTCTTTAAACCCTAAAGTGAGTAAAATAAGGATTATTTTGGGGGCGAAAGTAAATTTTATTGCTGGAGTTTTTTTTTTTCTTTCTCTTGTGTTACAATCCTTGACTGTATATGAGAACTGGACCAACTGAGAGTACCAGCACATAGAAAATACTTTACTTTTAGCTCCAAGAGGGCATTTTTTTCATGATACCGACATCAGGAAGCAGTGATTGGTCTGTTTCTATGACAACCGCTCTCACCAGTCAGGAGTCAGCTTGTTGGAAAGCCACACCCCTAACACTTGAAAGTGGGCTGGGACAAATCTATCAATCAAACATTTTGACCGTCCAACACACAGGCGTATACAACCGCTGGACACAGCAGGGTGTGGTGTGCTTTACCTCCAGCTGTTTTTAAACTTGATTGTTTTATTCAAGCACCTTGAGTGGAATTGATTTTTTTTGGAAAGGTGCTTTACAAATAAAGTTTGATTTGATTTGATTTGATTTGAAGATGTTAATGAAGAAGTTAACAGAGAAAGAACGGTTATTCTAGTAAATAGAGTGGCTGGATGATGACTGTTTGTCTTTAGAAGTTTATGGGATTTTGCAGCAGAGTTGGAGTTACTCAGTCCAGTTCTCAGGATACAGTCATGAGTATGCTAACACATAAAGAATAATGTATTTAATTCCTGAAAATATCGTCTGTGTGCTGCCCCCTACAGGTTGAAACGAGGTATTACAGTTTAATTTTGTGATTTGCCAACTGGTGTAAGTCCAAGAAGACCCTGGTTATCACGATCTGAGCTCCAGTATAAAAGCCCCGCCCATTTTTGAACGCTAGACACGCTCGAGAGTTGAAGCTCGCCACGCGACCGTTTGAGCTCTCCCAGGGACGCCGAGAGTGGCGAGAGCTTTGGAGCTCATTCTGTGATGCTGACGCTAGGAGTGGAGGAGGTCGCCCCGCTACGCCCAGAGAGGTGGAGCTTGGCTGCTAAACCGACCTTTGGAAAGCTGGCTGACCGGCAGTGGGATGGGGAGGCAACCTGCTTCCACTTCCTGAACCTTAGGATTTTTTTATTATATTAATATCGAGACAATAAAAAAAATATTTTTTTACCTTAAGCTAAACTCACTATTACTGTCAATCACATCACTTCGTTTTTGCATTTTTCAAATCTGTGCTGAGAGTGGAGTCAGCCTCCACCTGTCCTGTTTGGTTACCCTTTAATGATGGCTTCAGTTTGTGACATAACCTGCAGCAGAAGTGGATTTTTCAGCAGCATGATGGGATTTTCTGATCATATCAGAAACACAGCATGAACATTTCATGTTTGACTGATCAATACCAAAAAAAAATCAAGTTTCAAGTGGTAGGGGTGTGGCTAAATCCTGATTGATGATAGAGGTTTCTATAGAAACAATGACACAGATCAATCTCTGCTTACTGCTGTTGTCTGGCTCCAGCTTGTAGATGTCTGTATCCTTATTTAATGGAAACTAAATGGACTATTTGGTATAAACGGTTTCTAGAGGTGACGTCTCACTCGCTCGGTCCAGTTCTCTTATGCAGACAATGGTTTGTTTTTGTGTCGTCTGAGTATGATGCGGGCTTGGGGGTGTCTCGTGATCATTGTCGGTCCATGTTTTGGTTCCTCCTCACCTTCCTGGAGGTCCAGCTTACGGCTGCGGCCCCGGGCCTTTCATAGCCATGCTGGCTGACACCATGGCGGGGTAACTTCTGTTCCTCCTCATTCCGTCCGGAGCAAAGGGCGAGCTCGACCTGCGGAGCCCCCCCAACGGTCCAAGAATGGGTCCCGGACTCATGGCCCTGCCCCCTGGAGCCCCCGCCACTCCCAGCCGCTTCACCTTGTCCAGCAAGTTGAGGTTATGGACGCTCACGCTGACGTCCGTTTGGCTCTCACAATCCCGCGCTCTCTGCCTGCCTCGCGCCCCCCCCGTCACTTCCTTCAGGATAGATCGGGCTGGCTTGGACGCCAGGAAGTTGTCGTAAGAGGGGCTTTTGAAGTCGAAGCCGCTGGAGGAGGAAGAGGCAGCTGAGGCGGCCGGCTGGGTGGGGGAGTTGGGGGAGGTGGGCGGGCGCAGGGGGTCAGGGTTGGGTGCTCGGATGGGGGCAACGGAGGTGCTGAGCAGGACTCCGCCCCCTCCCTGACTGTGCTCCTGGCTCTGGTGGTACATGGCTGCAGAGATGCCCCTCTCCTGGAGCAGACGAACCAGACCCAGAGAGGTGCTGGTGGTGCGGGTCGCATCTCTGCGCAGACAAGGACAGGTTTGGAACGCTGCGGCACCGGTCCGCTCTCAGAACCGCAGAGGGTTCTGGTTTGAGGAGGGTGGTGTCTTACCTGAGGTTTGTTGAGGACTCAGACGGGCGAAGGCTGAGTCTGCGCGGCGTGCAGGGCGTGGCGGCAGGCGTGGCCAGCAGCAGCTGGTCATCACACAGGAGGAGGCGGCAGCAGAAGGGTTCAGACTGCAGGAGACGCGAGAACAAAACGTTTTAGAATTGAAATAAAAACTACACAGTGGAGAAGCTCTATGGTGTTAAAGTTCCACCACGAGTCCTCCACAAGCATTTATCAAACTCTACGCACAGATTAAAAGGGCTGGGTCGAAAAAAAAAAAAGATTAATCGATTTAAGCTTAATAGATCAATAATCGATTTAGCACATAAAGCTGAAGTACGCTAGCTTGATGCTAACGTTCAATAGAATTTCCCATAGGACGGCTAATGCTAACGCTCGGTTGATCAATAAAATACATTCTGACTAAATGAAACATCTTAATTTACTTACAGGCATTTATTTTCCAAACTATTTTAAGCAAATACTTTTTAAAGTAACTATTTGTGGTCTAAAACGTTTTTTTTCCCTTCATACTCTTGTCTTCTTCTGGAATAAAGTGTTATGATTTAGTGCGATCGCCACCTAGTGGCCAAACTGAAACTCCCTCCAGGAGAAGCAGAACAATGTTTACAATATTAATGTAACATTTCTGTTAGAACTTCTCCTTTAGAGAATTTAATTAAATTAATTAAATCAGAAAAAATCTGAATCAAATGGATTCAGGGTTTTGTGAATCGAATCGTTTCTGGAAATTATAACTGATACCCAGACCTACAAATTAAATGCACTCAATGCACACAAGGATCGTTCCATGAGTGCAGGACAGTCTAGACGCCCGCTCCTCCACTCCTGCACGCTCGTGAAACTTCCTCTCCAAGAGGAGAACACAGAGAAGAAGTTTCACGTATACGCGGGAGAAGTTTCACGAATGTGCAGAAGAGGGGCGGGTGTAAAGACTGTCCTGCACCCATGGAACGCTCCTTGCGTGCTTGGAGTCTAATATGTGCTTTTGGGAGACTTATGTCAGAACAGTTACTGTAAATAAAAGTCTGTTTTTATTTGATTTGCTCATATTAACATGCAGCTTGGGTTGGGGTTGTTTCACATCAAATGTGATTAAAAGGAAAAAATTAAAAATGTATAAAATTGAAAACGTAATTGATAATATCCGGTTCTTTTCCATGTATTTGTACATTTGATCTGGAAGGGATGAATAACAGCATATACATAATATACACTTTATATGGATAAAAACAACATTTTTAAATGTATTATTAATTTTGTCCATAATTCTCCATGAAAATAAATAAATAAAGCAAAAAACAACCATTTTATAGCTGAAAGCTCCAGCTGTTTTTAGTGATCCGATCTAAAAGAGCTGAATCTCTAAGAAGAGCCAGAATTCCCATCACTACTGTGGAGAGAAACGAGGAAAGACAAACGTTTTGACTTTGTCTGAAAATGTTGACAGCATTGAGTCACATAAATGGAGGCGTCACTAACAATGACACATCCTCATCACGCTGATAAGACACATGGTTCTTTTGAATATTGATGTTTTTAGTATCAAATAGTTCATTTAGTCAGACAAAAGTGTAAAAAAAAAAATGTAGAGATTACAATTTAATTTTACAGGCAAAGAAGTTTATTTTCTTTCTATCATATTCTGTAAAAAAAAAGTAAACAAAGACTGATTATATAGAAGTTTGTCTGTTTTTTCATTATTCTTTATAATAATAATAAAGATATAATGATTTGAAGACAGATTGGAGGCTCCAGCAACCCTGTGGCCCTTAAAGGGATGTAGAAGCTTCAGAAAATTAATGGATGGAAAAAATGGACTTTAAAAGTTACAAAAATACCAAAATGGTTGCAAAGAATCCAACAAAATTTGGGCTTTTTTATCACTCAATTTTTAAAATTCATCCAGGAGTTTTAATGAATGATGCAATTAATCTATCTTTAGAGCTTTCTGAATGTCTTTTAGGTTGCTGGAGCCTATCCCAACCACTGTCTGGTAAAGGTCAATGGTGGCGTTCACCCTGAACAGGTCAGTGCTAACCACTACACCACTGCGCAGCCCCAAAGGAATGTCTCCGAACTTTTAAAAAGGCCAAAGTTACAGATTAAGAAGTGAGTGAGACGTGGTGGATACCTGGGCGTGACCTGCGTCTGCTCGTCTGTCGGGTGGAGGATCCGGCAGGTGGTGAAGGTGTAGGTGGAGCTGGTGTGGGGCATACATTTGCCGGGGAAGTATGCAGCTGGAGGGCAAAGCAGAAGACCTGTCATGTTCTGGAGGACAGCTTTCAGACCTGACACGTTCTCATTTTAACTTTGGATTAAATGAAGAATTTTGGACAAACAACAAACAAGTAAATGTTGTTTTTAGCTTAGATTTTTTTTCAGTTTTGAACCTTTCTGCTGGATGTTTTTTTGTTTGGTGGAGATCCTCTGATGCTGGAGAGGAAAATTCCTCCTCTTTCACATCCAAAGTTCAAGACGAATCGATTCTTCTGCTTTCAAGAGCATACGAGGACTTTATCTCTGTAAACAGTTCAGGATCGATCCAGCTTCTGTCCTGATCATCAATAAGAAGCTGGGATCATCCCACACGCACAGATGAGTCGTCTCTTTCATCTTCTTCTCTTGACATTTTGGGTCTTTTGCAGGTTTAACCAGGAGCTGGCCCGCATCATGTGTCCATCTGTCATTTTGGGTTCTTTCTCTCATCCCGTCTCTGTGGAGGAGCTGCTGTGAGGACGACGCCCCCTCATGGAGCTGGACGTCCAGACTGTTTCGTGCTTCTGCTGCATCTATTGCAGTGAATCCCTGCAGCTCAGACCAGAACCTTCAAGTGTTCTGAAAACATTTGTGTTAAAAGAAAAAAACTCCAACGAAATACTTTGACCAAAAAATTAATAATAAAAGGAGCCCCCCCCCCCCCCCCCCCCCCCCCCCACTCCCCCTTTCAGTAAATCCCTCTGGTGTGAGTTGGTGATACAATTCATCACGTGTCAAAGCCAAGGCCCGGGGGCCGGATCCGGCCCTCCTGTTTTATTGCGCTCATTTCTAATTTCTTTAACAAATGAAAAAAACTGAGAGCTCGTAGACAGTGAGCGAGTCCTTCCTCACCCAGTGCATCCGTGTTGCTGAGATGAGGCGATGGCGACGGAGACGGGGGAGAAGGAGGAGCGAGGGAAGGCGGAGGCCGCCCTAAGCTGGCGTCACCTGGGTCGGAGGAGGGGGGCGCGGCAGGAGAAGCCGACGCTGAGGAGGTGGGCAGGTTCTGGAAGTACTGCTCCCCCGGTTCGTCCTCCTCCAGGCCGGCCCACGGCTGCACCTGCGGAGGAGAACCCGACCTTCAGGAACTCTCCGGGAAACGGCAGAGAACAGGAAGACGGGCCTCACCTGCTCCAGCTCCAGCTCCAGGGGCCTGTACCCTTTGGGCACCACTCCGGGCCTGGCGTCCAGAATCACCCCGAGGTGAGGCTGCGCCAACTGCTGCCAGTGGTGCAGCGTGGCAGACCCTGAAGAACGCACACCAAAAACACATCCTGAGGCTCACCTGGAGCGCGGTTACTGCACACAAAGCTGCCTCCTACAAGCACCGCCCCTTATTGATTCATTTATTAACCTTTATTTAACCAGGAAGTCTCATTGAGATCAAGAACATTGGAGTCCTCAAAACCTTTGAGTGGCCACAGCTTCTCCTGAAGTATTTTTATGAGGACTTCATAGTTTATTTGTTTTTTTTTTAGCAGATTTTGTTTCATAAAAATTCACCAATTTAGGGGAAATAAAGATGTGTACTAAATGAAGCTGCAGAAGGAAAAATGAAACAAATTCCTTAAAGGATGAGTGAACACAAAATTTGGATAAAAGTAAGAAAAAAAGCAGCAAGAAAAAGAAGAAAAACAAAAGAATCAAATGAAAAATACTTGCAGAATGAGGGTGAAAATGTTGGTTTGAATGAATACAGTATTTATGGAGTATAAGTCACAAGAGCAAAAAATCTCTAATCAAGACAAAGAAAATCATATTTAAGTCACTTTGGAGGATAAGTCAGACTTTTGGGAGAAAAGTCTGATGTTTCAGAACAAATCTGCCAAATCCAGCGAAGATAAAAATAAATAAAGAAATACAAAAATACTAAAGTTTTATCTGTTTGAGAAAAATATCAAAGTTTTAAAGGGAAAACTATCAAATTCTCTTCCATGTTTGTTTTGGACAACACTTACTTTCAGTGGCAAATCTTTATATTTAGCTGTAGCTCCCTCTAGTGGTTGTTAGAGGAAACAACCACTAATGAACAACCGTGTTTACTGGGAAAATAACAAATACTAGTCAAAGCTCCTGAGTATAAGTCCCACCCCATGCTTAATTATGAAAAATAATGTGACTTATACTCCAGAAAATACAGTACATAAATATTTTTGGTTATGTTGCCAACAAAGAACAAACAAATGAGTTATGAAGAGAAAATAAAATAGAAGAAATGAGTGAAGTTGAATAGATTTTTATTAGTTGGTCAAAGCAAAGACAGAAACAAATAATGAAATGAAAAAGGAAAATGTAATAACAATAAAAACAAGCACATTTTTGAAGATTTATAAATAAAAATCTAAACTTCTCTGATTTTTTTAAGCTGTTTTCAAGACCCGCGCTGATGACAATGATGTTATTAGTATTTGAATGTGTTCTTGTAGCATGCTTCTGATGAAGGAGGATGTATATAAATAAAATGAACCCTCGATGCATGGTGGACAGCTGCTAAAAATGTCTCTCTCTTTCTTTATTGTATGGTTTCTGAGAAGGATAAAAACATTTATAAAGAAAAAAAATCTTGACTGAGATTTCATAATTTATGCATCAGATGGTAAAGATGTAATTGCATTTCAGTCAGAGCAGACGAAAACACACGATTTGTGCCGTAAATATGAGTTCCAAGGGAAGGGAAGGCGGGATTTCCCCTTAAATGGTCCCGCCCACAACCCAGAGGTGAATTTCCGATGCTCCTGCTGCTCTGCAGAAACTATGTCCTAAACAACAACACAGGCTTTTTAACTCAGGCTAAAAACTAAAGAATCATGATTAACCCTAGAGCACTATCGCCAGGTGATTTTCAGCTAAAGTATTTACATGATTGTCCATATGTTGCATGTACATGTGTACAGTCTCACATGTTCCAGGAAAGGGTGGACCAAAGACCAAGTTTCCAACATCTTATCATTTTTTTTTGGTCTCAAATTCCTAATTTTCAATCATTTTCAAGCATGTTTTTAGGATTTTCCAACGTTTTTATTTTCCATTTCCATTTGAAACTACTTGAATTTATCATGTGTGGTCATATTTTTATAGTCTATATCCTATCGGGTAAAAATGACCTGGCAAAAGTGATAGTACAACTTTTTATAGCGCAGGTGTTCTAGCAACCCGCTCTCTGGTTTAAAAGCCTTTGAGAAGAGATGAAAGACGGGCCGCAGCCACCAGGGGGCAGCAAACCCCAGCTTGAAAGGCTTGGAGAGGCTGATGGAATCAGAAAGTGAAGAAGCGACTAGAGCCAGCCTCTGGGCTGCGTGTCTTTGTAGTAACTCCCCGACTTGTTCATGAGAGACCAGAGGGAGTTGAAGAGCATCAGAGACAGCGGCCTCTCCTTCCTCTCCCTCGCACTCCTCCTCTTCCTGCCGCCGGCTCGGTCTCTGGCCCACCTCCTTCCTCTCTCCCTCTCTATCACGGCTCCGGTCCTCTTTGCCCACCCCCACCCCCTCTCCCCTCCCCCCCAAGCATCCGGCAGTGCCGCCCGTCCGGTCCGCTCTCCTCGCTGGCCCATCCCCGCTTGCTCCCCTTCTTGGGGGCGACCCCGCGGCGCCGCTCGCCCTCCCAGCTCCTCTCCAGGCCGCGGCTTTTCCCGCTCTCCCCCTCACCTTCAAGCGGCTTCACGATCTGGAGCTTGTCTGGGAGGTAGGGCCCCCGCGAGGCCCACAGGTGGAGGTTCCCCAGGGACATGATGCTGTCGGACGGGGTCAGGACGCTCCCCTCCAGCCCCACCTGTCCTCCCCGTCGCCTCTCTCGCTCCTCTTCGAAGAAGCGCCTCTCGCTCAGGTTGTTCTGGCGGCGCAGAGAGAGGCGACGCAGAGCGAGCCGCAGGTCCTCGGCGCCGCTCGTCTTCTTGTTCTCTGCGCTGTTGACACAAACCCAAACAATGAGAAGAAGCTCCGCCTCCTCTGTGTTACCTTTTCTGCCCTCCTCACCTGTCCTGGTTGGACGCCGTCTCCATGAGGATGCTCTGCGTTCGGTTGTCCAGGATGACGCCGTCTCCGCTGATGTCGCCGCCGTACACGGAGGAGTGGGGCGTGGAGAGCCCGCTGGACTGGGGCGACGTGCGAGCCGACAGGGACTGGTTGGAGCCCGGGATGCCAGTCGGAGTCAGAGAGCGCTGGCGGACCGTCTGGTTCACGGTTTTCACTGTCTCAAAAACGCGCCTCCGATGAACCCTGCAGACAGCAACCATCAGCTCCTCCACCATCAGCTCCTCCACCATCAGCTCCTCTCCACCATCAGCTCCTCCACCATCAGCTCCTCCACCATCAGCTCCTCCACCATCAGCTCCTCAACCATCAGCTCCTCTCCACCATCAGCTCCTCTCCACCATCAGCTCCTCCACCATCAGCTCCTCTCCACCATCAGCTCCTCCACCATCAGCTCCTCCATCATCAGCTCCTCAACCATCAGCTCCTCCACCATCAGCTCCTCAACCATCAGCTCCTCAACCATCAGCTCCTCTCCACCATCAGCTCCTCTCCACCATCAGCTCCTCTCCACCATCAGCTCCTCTCCACCATCAGCTCCTCCACCATCAGCTCCTCAACCATCAGCTCCTCAACCATCAACTCCTCAACCATCAGCTCCTCCACCATCAGCTCCTCCACCATCAGCTCCTCTCCACCATCAGCTCCTCCACCATCAGCTCCTCCACCATCAGCTCCTCAACCATCAGCTCCTCCACCATCAGCTCCTCAACCATCAGCTCCTCAACCATCAGCTCCTCTCCACCATCAGCTCCTCTCCACCATCAGCTCCTCCTCCACCATCAGCTCCTCCACCATCAGCTCCTCTCCACCATCAGCTCCTCCACCATCAGCTCCTCCACCATCAGCTCCTCAACCATCAGCTCCTCCATCATCAGCTCCTCAACCATCAGCTCCTCCACCATCAGCTCCTCAACCATCAGCTCCTCAACCATCAGCTCCTCTCCACCATCAGCTCCTCTCCACCATCAGCTCCTCTCCACCATCAGCTCTCTCCACCATCAGCTCCTCCACCATCAGCTCCTCAACCATCAGCTCCTCAACCATCAACTCCTCAACCATCAGCTCCTCCACCATCAGCTCCCACCATCAGCTCCTCCACATCAGCTCCTCCACCATCAGCTCCTCCACCATCAGCTCCTCAACCATCAGCTCCTCCACCATCAGCTCCTCAACCATCAGCTCCTCCACCATCAGCTCCTCCACCATCATCAGACTCCACCAACCCCAATCAGATCAGAGCTCCTCCCATCACTCCTCCCATCAGCTCCTCCCACCATCCCTCTCCACCATCAGCTTACTCCACTCATCAGCCTCCTCTCCACCATCAGCTCCTCCTCCACCATCAAGCTCCTATTCAATCCTCCACCATCATCCTCAACCATCAGCTCCACCATCAGCTCCTCTCCATTCAGCTCCTCCACCATCAGCTCCTCAACAATCAGTCCTCACCATCAGCACCATCAGCTCCTCACCATCAGCTCCTCAACCATCATCCATCACCATCAAGCTCCTTCCACCATCACCACCATCAGCTCCTCCACCATCATCCTTCACCATCAGCTCCCCACCATCAGCTCCTTCTCCTCACCATCAGCTCCTCAACCATCAGCTCCTCAACCATTTCAGCATCCTTCTCCAACCATCAGCTCCTCTCATCAGCTCCTCAATCAGCTCATCAGACAGCTCTCCACCATCAGCTCCTCCCACCATCAGCTCCTCTCCAATCAGCAGCTCATCATCAGCCACTCAAAACCATCCTCCATCAGCTCATCAACCATCAGCTCCTTCCTCCATCCATCAAGCTCTCCATCAGCCCTACCACCAGCTCCTCCACCATCAGCTCCTCAACCATCAGCTCCTCGTCCACCATCAAGCTCCTCACCATCAGCTCCTCCACCATCATCAGCTCCTCCATCATCCTCTACCAATCAGCTCCTCTCCACCATCAGGCTCCCTCCCATCATCAGCTCCTCTCCACCATCAGCTCCTCTCACCATCAGCTCCTCCACCATCAACTCCTCTCCACCATCAGCTCCTCCACCATCAGCTCCTCTCCACCATCAGCTCCTGAACCATCAGCTCCTCCACCATCAGCTCCTGAACCATCAGCTCCTCTCCACCATCAGCTCCTCTCCACCATCAGCTCCTCTCCACCATCAGCTCCTGAACCATCAGCTCCTCTCCACCATCAGCTCCTCCACCATCAGCTCCTCAACCATCAGCTCCTCAACCATCAGCTCCTCCACCATCAGCTCCTCCACCATCAGCTCCTCCACCATCAGCTCCTCCATCATCAGCTCCTCTCCATCATCAGCTCCTCCACCATCAGCTCCTCCACCATCAGCTCCTCTCCATCATCAGCTCCTCAACCATCAGCTCCTCAACCATCAACTCCTCTCCATCATCAGCTCCTCAACCATCAGCTCCTCCACCATCAGCTCCTCCACCATCAGCTCCTCTCCACCATCAGCTCCTCCACCATCAGCTCCTCTCCATCATCAGCTCCTCCACCATCAGCTCCTCCACCATCAGCTCCTCCACCATCAGCTCCTCAACCATCAGCTCCTCCATCATCAGCTCCTCCACCATCAGCTCCTCCATCATCAGCTCCTCCACCATCAGCTCCTCAACCATCAGCTCCTCACCCATCAGCTCCTCCACCATCAGCTCCTCCATCATCAGCTCCTCCACCACCAGCTCCTCCACCATCAGCTCCTCTCCACCATCAGCTCCTCCACCATCAGCTCCTCTCCATCCATCAGCTCCTCCACCATCAGCTCCTCCACCATCAGCTCCTCCACCATCAGCTCCTCACACCATCAGCTCCTCCACCATCAGCTCCTCCACCATCAGCTCCTCCACCATCAGCTCCTCCATCATCAGCTCCTCCACCACCAGCTCCTCCACCATCAGCTCCTCTCCATCATCAGCTCCTCTCCATCATCAGCTCCTCCACCATCAGCTCCTCCACCATCAGCTCCCCTTTTTTTTAGAAGAATCTTTAACTTTGTCAGATAAGCACCAAAATTGACACCAATGACATATCAGACAAATGTTAGTAGAAAAAAAATGTTATCCAGCAAAAAATCCAAGATGGCTGCCATTTTTCAAGATGGACGACTGGTCAATCCTGGTGAATGCTCTTATTGACATAGAACTTCAACCTATTCAACCTATACCTATACAAATTTAAAGATGATTTCTACATTAGTATGAATGCATTCTTATGTAGCACACTCAGTAGTGTGTCCTTAATTTCAAAATGGGCATCAGTTTTCAAAATGGCAGCTGAAAATTGGGGTATTTTCATGAGAGTGGACCAGCAAAAGAACGGTCAAGTCGGAGGGGTTCTTCAGTCATCATCTAACCCATTACTCAGCCATACTAGCAGTTGATAAAGTGCCGCTGCCGCCATTTTTATTTTTGAAGTTGGATGAAGTAGGTTCTGTTGCACATGCTTGTATCACCAAGTGAAAGATATTTTCAGCCATCTGCCCCAAGATTGCTGAAACTGCACTCACTTCAGCTCCTCGCACTCCGGGTCCTCCAGGCTCAGCTCCTTCCTCATCGTTCCCTCGATCTCAGCAGCCAGAGAATCCTGCAGCAGCAGAGAGGCTTTAGAACGAGGACAAACACTCCCAAACATGCAAGCTCCGCCCCCTGACCATCGGGAACAGCCCCAGAGGATGATAGCGTCGAGGGGTCCCTGCAGGGTAGTTCCTGTTCCTCAGGTTCTTCAGCTCCTCCTGTGCTTCATGCAGCATCTCGATACACTCCGAGTACTTCTCCTCCAGCTCCTGCAGCTGTTGAGTCACACCTGTCAGTGACCACGCTGCGGCGATGAAGCGCTCCGTAAACACGGCGGCCTACCTCTGCGGTGAGCTGCCTCTGAGCGTCTTTGGCCGCCAGCAGATGTTGGGAGAGCTCCTCGTTCTCCACGGCGTACTGCGCAGACGTTCAGCTTTGAGCGGCAGCTCCTTCAAAAAGCAGGTGAGGAGCGTGCACGGGTACTCACCGATTTAGCCTTTTTCTGCAGATCCACGATCTGAGAGAGGAGGTGCGTTATCTCCTCCTGCTGCCGGGACGCATCCTCGGTTTTCCGAGCCAGCTCCTCGGCTATGACGGAGATCTGCAAGCTGGACAGGCCTGGAGGGACAGGAGAGAGAAACTCGGCGGGTCACACTCAGGCTGAGCGGAGACACGTTCCAGCTTTCACACTGCGCTCTTGAGTCTGGTGGACATGCGCAGCATCCACACTTACACCAGCTGTTTCCCTGGGATTCCTTCAAGCTCCATTTCTGCTCCTGAAATTCACTCTAATCCACTGGGACCAGGATGTCTATTAGATAGCTAACATGCATCTATTGTAGATGTTTACTAGGGATAACGTTTATTTTAATAATCACCAATTATTTTTTCAATTTAGCCGATTAATCGGGTCGTACACAAAGTGAATGTAATGAACACATCTTAACAATCATTAGCTTTAAACTTACTAAAAATAAAGACAATAAAGATGATAGTTTATTAAACTTTTAATGAATTCTGCAGCTTCTGTCCTTCATTAGTTTCTGGGATTAAAACAAGATTAAATCCAAAGAGAGAGAGATCAGGAATATACCTTCCATCACTCATTTTACCTTTAAAGCACATTCTTATGTTCGTATAATGTCATCCATCAGTGTGTCGTCATCAACTGATATAAAGCACGTGTAAAAGTCAAGGCCCGGAGGCCGGATCCGGCCCTCCGGGTAGTTATATCGGCCCTCCAGATCATTTTATTTTATTGTTATTAGTGGCCCGATGTTATCTTATGCACAAAATGCATTTTTTTTATTTTGGCATCCTGCTATCTTTTAGCACTATTTCGGCATTTAATACGATTTTTTAGGCTATTTTGGAGTTTAGCTAATATTTCAGATACATGCTAGCAGTTTTGGCTAATCTAGGCTTTTAAAAAGTTTTTTAAGCTGTTATATCTACTTCATAATTATCCTAAAAAGTTACAGTTTTAAAGTTTTAAAAATGTCGATTTAGAGTGTTCATTAAACATTTATCCTGTTCGGCCCGCGACCTAAGGTGTGTCTATCTTTTTTGTCTATCTTTAGATGGTTTTTCAGAAAGGCTGAAATTCAGTAAAGAGTTTTCAAACCAAACCAAACAGCGCTGCCACAAACAATTGTTTTAATATTCAACTAATCATCAATTATTTTTTCAGATTCGTCGATTAATCGGGTCATGCACAAACTGGATGTAAAACACACATCTTAGCTATCATTAGCTTTAAACTAACATGAAAATTAGATATATAGCATTACCTGTGATGATGCTAGTGTGAATGATGTAAGCTGAATTTGGCCCCTGAAGATGCTAGTGCTGATAGCTGAAGATGCTGAAATTGATAACTAAAAATGCTAAAGTCGATAGCTGAAATCGCTGAAGCTAATAACAAATTAAAATATTATTTCAATACCAAATTAGCCTAAAAAAAAAAGCCTAAGTAAGCCTAAAGACCTAGCTTAAAGCTGAAATATTAGCTAAATTCCAAATTAGCCTAAAAAACAAAAAATCCTAAATTAACCAAAATAGCTAGTAGGCTATGCAACTGTACTATTAGTTAAACTCCAAATTAGCCTAAAAAAGATGGAAAAAATATTAAATTAACCAAAAATAGCTAGCATGCAGCTGAAATATTAGCTAAATTTCAAATTAGCCTAAAACACTTTGATCAAAACCAAAATAGTCCATGAAGCTAACGCAGTGTTTCTCAATTATTTTCTCTCACGCCCCCCCATGAATAGCTTATTTTTTCGCGCCCCCCCCATAACTCTCTGCTGCAAATATCATTGTTATCATTAGTTAATTTGATCAAGTTAAACAGATATCTCCGTTGCTGCATGTAAGCCCCTCCCCCAACACACACGCACAGTGCCAATGTGCGCGCTCAGCTTCTTGTCTCTCTCTTTCTCTCCTTTTCCTTTCATCTCTGTTAAACATTTTTCCATGGCAATTCTTGAAGTTTTGCTAAATATTTCTCCTCTCTTTGTGTGGATATCACTATCACTGACTCGGTCCTCCGATCAACTGTTTAGTAATTAACAAAAATTGCATGATCCTCGGGTTGTCCCGCGCCCCCCCTGCCATCGCGCCGCGCCGCCCCACCATTTGAGAAACACTGAGCTAACTCCGTCTCCATATAATATAAATTAACTAAGTAACGACTGATCGGCTGTTAAATTAGTCGATTAGTTGACTAACTGTGGCAGCCCTAAAACCAAATAAGGAGTCCAAACCTTCAGTTGTAAAAAACCTCTAGGAAAGCTCTGAAAATAGATCAAAAGGTGACGGAATGTGTCTTTAACTTCAGGAACAACACTTTACTGTGTTTATTTTTGCAGTTATTATTTGTATGTTTTCCTCACCTGCCTAATTATTTTGATTTTTGCACAAATATTAATACTTATGTCTGCATTTTAAAAGAAACTTTTCATTTATTTAGAAATTATTTGTATTTACTGTATACATTCCCTTTGGAATGGGGTTATCGTTTTATTTTTATTTTCTGTTCTTTGATTTATTGTAACTTTTCAACCGTTAACACGATAATTCCAGTAGATTTTGAAGCGGCTCGAGCCGCTTTTGTCCTTTAAAATCTCCTGGAGTTCTCGTGTTATGGTTGAAAAGTTACAGTACATTAAAGATTTTAAGCGTCACCGGCGACGCCTCGGGTGTTAAAGGGTTCATGGAAAATAAAAATATTTACGTTTAAATCTAGAAGACTTTTGATAAAACCTACGTAGTTCTTTGACGCAGTCATTGACGAGCTGCTGCTCCTTCTCCTCGTAGGTTTCCGTCTCCGTCTTCAGGTGGCTGGCCTGCGCACACATTGACAGTCATTTCTCCTGCTCTCTCTGAGGACAGCAGGAGTGACGGAGGAGCGTCACCTCAGAGCGCAGCGACAGGTTCTCCTCTTCCAGCTCCTTCAGCTTCCTCTGCAGGGTGTCGCTCACGAAGCCGCCAGAGGCCGTTTCTGCTTTGATTTTCTTACCTCTGAAAGACACACGGACCAAAGGAAAGGAGTCACGGACTGATGAGGGCATGAAGTTTCAGATTTGAGAAGGAGGAGTTGGAGCTGACGTGGGGGAGCTGCTGGACTCGTCCTCGCTCTCTTCCACCGCGTTGGTGTAGAACTGCAGCAGCTCGTCCTTCAGGTTCAGCTCATGGTGAAGCTGGGCCACCTGGAGGAGAACAGGTACAGGTCATCCCCCAAACCTGAGTCACTGTGACAGGGGTGTCTGCACTTTATCAGCATAAAAGCTAAGCGTTAAGCCAAAAAAAAAAACTTTTTATGTTTGAGTCAGTGAGAACAAAACTTTATCTTTTGTGAATAATAATTCCTTGTTTGAGATGCCGACCTCATTTATTTACTGTATTTTCCGGTGCATAAGGTCCAATCCAAATTCTTCCCTTCCCCTTCATTTAGCCCTAAAAATGGAGAGTTATGAAAAATAGTCTCTCATATTTCAGATGTCACTTTCATCAATGTAGTTATCAGTAATCGCCGGTCCGCTAGCTTTAGCGCGGAGCTTCCAGTGCTTGAATATATACATGACAACAGCAGTTTGATCACTTTAAAAAGATCATACTACATCTAAAAGTCATTACTTACATTTAAACGTCTGTGGTTCAGAGCGCAGACACGTGAAAAAAAAGGGCGGGGAGGACTTCATATTCCTCCGTTTGGAGGGTCGGATTCAAAAAACACATTTCCCGAACACACTTACACTTTAACTGCCCCTGCAAATGGAGGGGAAGAGAGAAGGGAAGAATTCGGATTGGGCCTAAGTCACACTTTTAGTTGAAAAGAGTGACAATTCAGAACAAATCCACCAGCATGACTAAAACAAATAGAAGAATACAAATCTTTTGATCTATACAAGAAAAATATCAAAGTTTAAGAGGAAAACAATCAGATTTTCTTCTATGATTGTTTTGGAGGACACTTCTTCTGCCGCGGTCAATAAGAAATACTTCGGATGCAGCGCCCTCTAGTGGTTGTTAGAGGAAACAAACAGTGTTTACTGGGAAAATAACAAATATATGAACCTATTTATGTGTGTAAAAACAAAACAAAAAGAAAAATCACAAATCAGTTGCTCCCCTGGCTAAACTAGGAACTTGCGATTTATACTCCAGGAATTACGGTAGTCTTGTTTTAATACCAGAAATGAATGAAAGAAAGAAGCTGCAGGATTCTTTAAAAATCTAATTTGTGTTAGTTTAAAGCTTATGATTGTTAAGATGTCTGTTTTAAATCTACTTAACACATGACCTGATTAGTTGACTAATCGGAAAAAATAATCTATGATCAGTCGACTATTAAAATAATCCTTTTTGGCAGCTCTAGTTTGATGGCCCACAATCTCCATGTGGTCACACCTCCTCTGTGATTTGTCCCACTTGTTCCTCCAGATAGTCATTCTGTTCAGTCAGAGTCCGATTCTTCTTGAGGAGCGACTGACCGATCTTCGCGGCCAGCTCCAGGTCCCGCTCTTTCTACGGTTGGAAAGAAAAACTTTGGTGATCAGTTCTGATCCAAAGAAACTCCCAGGAGAAAGAGGACTAGATCTCACCTCCTCCAACAAACGTGTGACGGCGTCAATGTCATTGTAGGTTTTTGTCATCTGGCCCACCCTGTCCGCACATAGCACTGTGGAAACACAAAACACAGCAAGTGTGAGGTGCTGCCGCGATGCCGCGGGATGTAGCACAGGTGTGTGTGTGTTAGCAGGGGTGTGCGTGTGTGTGTTAGCATGTGTGTGCGTGGGTGTGTTAGCATGTGTGTGCGTGTGCCTATGAAAGAGCAGCAGGAAGTGAAAGGTGAAAAGGTTGTGTTCCATGGCGCACAGCAAATGAGTGTGATGCCCCCGGGGGGGTGGACATTATTGATCTCAGAGCTCTGATCGATAAATCGTCGGGCGTACTAAAAAGTTATTTCATGAAAGCGACAGCCGCTGTTTTTATAAATAAGACAGTTTGATTAAATCAGATCCAAACCCGAATGAGTGGGACGGCCCAGCAGAAAGAATTCAAAGCTATTCTGGGTGAAATTCAGACTAAAAACATGCAGAAATAAAAGTCTTTTCCCAGTGCAGGATCCTGAACTTTAACTAACAGGTTCATGAGTCTTATACCGATAAAGAAAGGACGTTTTACCGCTCTTGTCTTCATGGCAGAACCCGTCTCCCAGCTCACGCTTGTTCCTCAGCATCACCTCCACCCTGCTCTCCCCGTCCATTCTCCTGTCCCGCCTCCCAACACTGAACTGTTCACCTTCTCTCTGATCCGTACAGACAGAACCAAACCCCGCCCACATGGACACTCCAGCCAATGCCAGTGTGAATCCATGCGGTGATCAGACTGCCAGAACTGGACAGAAGTGTGGAAGCAGAGCTGGGACTGAAACAAGATTCTGCTGCAGGCCGAGCAGACGCAGAAGCTCTGGCTTCAGATGAACTAAGAACACCAGCAAACACCAGACCAGAACATCCGGAGACGTTCCAGAGAAACTCCACCTCTCTGCAGGATTTGTTCAAGAAGCAGAACTATCATTGGCTTGTGTGGAACAGACTCACTAATTCAGAAACCAAATCTGAAGCAAACCAGGAAGAACTAAGTGTTGCAGTTCTTCTAAAGACCACTAGAGGCCGGTTTCAGATGGGAGGAATTTTCCACTACCTCTTAAAGCTCCTAAAGAGTAACATTTCACACCACAAGTCAACCCATTGACAGCCTGGTCTGAAAAGTCTGCAGAAGCTCATAGGTTTCAAAGTGCTCAAAGTTTTTGAAGAATTTGAAGATTTTCTCATTTGTTTTCTATAGGGGCATATTTTGCTCAATATTTCAAAAACTATAAAGTTTATGAAAATCAAAAACACAAGCAGTAATGATTTGAATGAAAAACATTCAGAATATTTTCATACCAAGATTGCTGAAAGTGTGATTGAGTTTTATAGAAAGGAGCTGGAGAATCACTACAATAAAGTGAAGTTTTTGACGTCTGAGGTCAACTGATCTACTATTATTCATGGAAGTAAAGATCAATAAAGGATTCACAGAATCTCTGCATGTAGTGATCAATTCCCTTTCCGTCCTCAGGCAGTACCGGTCATGACTTGTGACCACGAGTCCTCACACATCATGACTCTGCAGATTAAACCTCAGCTGAGGCTCTGGAGCATCTCTGAGAATCTCTCCAACCATCTACTAAAGCTGTTTGCTCCAGTTCAGGGTCAGAGGGGTGTTACAGTCGAACCGTAGTGTCAGACAAAGCTGCGGTAACTCACCACAGACACACTCACAGTCACATCTAAGGACAACTAGAAAAGTTGCATTACCTGCGATCATGCTATAGTGAGAATGCTGTTTGCTGAAAGTAGTCACTGAAGATGCTGAAGCTTTTGGCTGAAAATGGTGACTCAATTTACTTCAACTGCTGAAGGGATTTGCTGAAAACGCTGAAGCTATTTTTAAAATGTTAAATTTGCTGAAAGACTGGAAACTTTGTCAAAGGACTATGAAAGAGTGCTGAAGTTGACCTAAATTTCTGAAAATTGTGTCGTAAAATTGCTTAAAAATCTCTAATACATTTTGCAAGTGTGTTACTTAAATATAAACTAAACTCTAAATCAGCTAAAGAAAAAAAAACCTCAGTAGATGCCAAAATAGTCATAAAAACTGGCTTGTTACTTAAATAAACTAAACTCCAAAATAGATTGAAGTTCCTCAGTAAGTTAAATTTGTCAAAAACTTTAGCCTGATTGCTAAAACAGAAGCTGAACTCTAAATTAGCCCAAAAAACCTCAGTAGATAACAAATTAGCAGAAAACGTTAGCATGTTGCTAGAATATTAGCTAAACTCCAAATTAGAATAAAAATATCTCAGTAGATGCCAAAATAGCCAAAGAAGCTAGCATATTACTTAAATACTAGCTAAACTCCATAATAGCCTAAAATTCTTCAGTAAACTAAATCAGTCAAAAGTGTTAGCCTGTTGATAAAATAGAAACTAAACTCTAAATTAGCCTAAAAAAACCCCAGTAGATAACAATTTAGCCAAAAACGTCAGCATGTTGTTAAAATATTAGCCAAAAACAGAATTAACATAAAAAACTTGAATAGATAACAAATTAGCCAAAAAACGTTAGCATGTTGCTAAAATATTGGCTAAACTCAAAATTTTTGAAAATGACTATAAAAGATGAAAACATATCTCATGAATATATTTAAAGGCTTGTTGCTATTCTACTTAAAAATAGTGCTTTTAAAGAATTTCTCATTCATTTTGTGTGGGCCATATTTTTCAATATTTCAAGAACTGTATAGTTTATAAATACTAATATAAGCAGTAATGTCCTGAATGAGCTCAACATTTTGATGCCAAGAAAGGAGCAAGAAAATCACTCTAGTGTGAATGCTTACATAGCAATCACACAATTAAGAACCACTAAGGACCTGTGAAGCATGTTTTAGGATTGCGGGAGGAAACTACAGAAAACTGAGGTTCCAGCCAGGATTCAAAGCAGGGCCTTCTTGAGGCAAAAACATCAACCACTACCTCATGAACCTCCATCAAAACATGAGAGTGGAGCTGCAGCCTTTCCCTCCAGCCTGAGGCGCATTAATCTGTTGGACAAACTCACCAAGAGATGATCCAACACTATGTTACAGTTTTGATTTTACAGTTACACACTTTGTTGTTACTCATACACGCTTCTGGCTTCAGACCCTTACAGAAGCAAGCCTACCATGCTGGACCCTTTCCCTCACAAGAGGGTCAGCAGTGACCTGTGTTCACATTAAAACATAAAACACAATTCCCCACACATGCAATAGAATAAGATAAAGCCCTCATAAAACAAACACAGCAACAAACAATTAAAATGGAAGAAGAAAAGCTGATGTAACCCGACGGCGCCAAGAAACACGAGTGCTCATCCCCAGAACCCCCCGCTCAAAGGTCCCCAACCACCGGGCCCACTGCGCCCAAGTGGGCATACAAGAATCAAGAATCAAGAATCAAGAATCTTTATTATCATTTATGCAGAGCAAAATGAAATTTCTGCCAGCAGCTCTTTGCTAAAATTTAAAAAAGAATAAGATAAATATAGATATATACAAGGTGCGTTACAGTTAAAAGGCACGGTGAAAGTGAAACAAGGCTAGACGGCTCTGAGGACCCAAAGCAAAAGAGTCCCGAGCAGAACCATGACTCCAGAACCCAAACACCCCAGGCAAGACACTCGATATATAGTGTAAAATGTAGAAGTAATAAGTAAAATACACTAAATAAAACAGCTAAAATATACCTAATGTCATCTATCTTAGCAGTAAAGAGAACTGCAAACTCCTCAGGTGTTACTGCTAAAGGTGGAGGGCGGGCCGGAGATTGGATTCATTATTTGGTCTATAATGGAAAGAGCATTTTTGGGTTTAACTGATTTTCTGCTATAAATTTTGAGAAATAGTCCTGCCTTGCCTTTTTTATTGAGTTTTTGTAATATATTAGTGTGCTTTTATAAATGTGATGATGTATTGTAAGTTTTGTTTTGCCTCCTTGTCATTATTTTTAGTTTCTTTATATCTTTGGTTCTCCAAGGAGGCGGAGCTTTCTCTTTGACAGTTTTTCATTTGAATGGGGCAACTTCATCCAGAATTGTGTTGAGTTTATTACTGAATTGTAATGTATTCACTCTCATTGTTAAACAACACTTACTAAAATTAAACCAGACAGTATGATTGAAAACAAGAACCACGACATCAGGTGATCTGTGGCAAACCTGAAGTCAGAGTCAGAAGCTCTGACTCGTGGTTTAGTCATCGAGGTGATTGACAGCAAAAGCAGCTTAAAGTGTAAACACATTTACCAGTTTAAAAAGAATAGAACATTTAAAAATAGTTTGAAAATACACTGTGTCAACTTGAAGGAAATATGGAAAATAAAAAATAAATAAATAGGAAATTTGAAAAAAACAGTTAAACTTTGAACAGAAAACTTGAAAGAAAAACATAAAATCTTAAAAAGTTTTAAACTTAAAGGAAACATTATAAACTCGACAGATATATTTAAAATAAAAATTACCAACTTCAAAATGTCATCAAATAAAACATAATGTTTCTTTTGTAACAGCTCCTATTGTTATTTCATCATCCAGTTTTTTAGCTTCTCTTCCTCTCAAAGACCTACTTCAAAGAGAAATGTATTTTTAATGTAAAAATGATTATAAAACTCATGTGTGAAAGTACGTTATTTACTTGTATCTATTTGTAAATTGTTTCTGTGTGAATGCTTAGTAAGCATTCACACTCCTTTCCGTACAATTTTCAGCACATAAAAACTCAATCACATTTTCAGTGATTTCAGTAATCTTTGTGCCAAAATGTTCACCTCGTTCAGGACATTCCTGCTTGTTTCTTTGGTTTTTATAAACTTTAAAGTTTTTAAAATATTGAACAAATTTTAATTTTTTAAAGTAGATTAGCAACAATCCTTTAAATATATTCATGGGATTTGTTTTCATCTTTAGTTAATATTTAGCAACATGCTAACTTTTTTGACTATTTTGGTTTACTGAGGAAATTTAGGCTGATTTGGAGTTTAGTTAGCATTTCAGCAATGAGCTAGCTTCTTTGGCTAATTTGGCATCTGCTGAGGGTTTATTTAATGCTAATTTGGAGTTTAGTTAATATTTTAGCAACAGGCTAAGATTTTTGGCTAATTTGTTATCAACTGGGGTTTTTAGGCTAATTTAGAAATTAGCATCTATTTTAACAACATGTTAATGTTTTTGACTAACTTTAGTTTATTGGGGATTTTTTAACTATTTTCGAGTTTAGCAAGTATTTAAGTAATGAGCTAGCTTCTTTGGCTAATTTGTCATGTAACACACTAAATATTTTTTCAAAATTGGCTTAATTTAAGAATTTTTAAGCAATTTTACTAACATTTTTTCAGAAATTTAGGGCAACCTTAGCGCTCTTTCATATTTCTTTAATGACATTTCAAGTTTTTTAGAAAATGTAAAATTTTGCCAATAGATTTATCATTTTCAGCAAATCCCTTCTCCAATTAAAGTTAATTGATTGTCAATTTTCAGCAAAAGTTTCAGCCTCTCCAGCGACGACTTTCAGTTAAAAGCATTCACACTAGTTATTGCAGGTAAAGCAGCTTTAAGGTTATTTGATTGTATCTAATCTAATTCAGTATGGATACTGAAGCATATTGAGACATCTAATAATCTTCATATGTTTCTGTATATTGATTTTGTTATTGTCTGCTTATTATACTATACTTTATATGAACAATATAAGAGGCAAACAAAACAGAGAAACCATGAATGAATGATTTGACCTTTGTTGATAATTTGTCAATTGTTGTGACTGAAAGTTCAAGAGTGAACATTCTATCACCATGGTGACAAACCAGAAGTCTGACTCTTTAAAACCATGTCAGTGACCTCATGGTAGAGTGTCTGCCCAGAGACTGGAAGGTCATGAGTTCAAATCCCAGCCGAGTCAAACCAAAGACTCTAAAAAATGTGACTTGGTACCTCCCTGCTTGACACTCAGCCTATAGGGGTTGGGTTGGGGGGTTAAACCTGGGCGCGCCTGTGTCTGCAGCTCACCACTCCCTCGGGGAAGGGGTCAAACGCAGAGAACAAATTTCACACATTTAGTGTTTGTCAAATTTATTATTGGCGCGTGGCGCTGAAGGGTTCTGCCTGAATAAACATTACAGGCACATTTTGCTTTTCAGGGTTTTTCTTATTCATGCCGGGTCATTCCTTGCGGTGTTCCACAAGGCTCTGTTCTGAGTCAGTTTGTTTCCAGAAAATATTTCAAACCCACTGACTTAATTGAATTTTGAACTGACATGCTGGCAGTGAAAGACAGGAGAGTCATTCCTCTAATCCAAAGGATTTTCATACTATCTAGCAGCAGGTTAACGAGTTTCTTATTCAGACAGAAACGTAACTGGAATTTCTTCTGTTGACATGAGCTCTTGGTTTCTGTAAAAAACTCTATTGAAACTTGACTCCCCATAAAACTGATTCTCAATTAACTTGTTTCAGGTCAGCTATGTTTTGCAAAATAAAAAAGTGTTTTTGCATCCATGTTTGTAACCAACAATACGACGTTTGTTTGGATGAACTTAAAGGCAAATAAAAAAGCAGAAAACCTTGAAGATATACATAAATATATTCATAGTTTACACATTATATGTGCACTAAAACCATTATCTAAAGCTCCTAAATAAATCCTGGCCTCAAATATTTTAGTCTGTTTACATGTACTAAAAGTATTAATCATATACTAGCACATTCCTGAATGAACCCAAAGGTTTAGAATGAAGATGCTTTAATCTAAATAAAGTCTTTAAACTAACTGCATCTGAATCCTGAACCAGAGGGTTGGACCCACATAGAAAGACTTTATTCTGATCCTTCTGACTCCTTTTCATTCATTTTAAAACTGTGATTAGAGTCAGTGTTATCATGACCGTGAAGAGGAAGAGACGTCCACGTTTTGGTGAAACAATGACAGAGTTTAAAATTCTGAGGAAAGTTTTTGACTCACAGAAGTATTTGAGAGTCTCCTCGATCTGCTCTGAGGTCAGGTCCAGGCTGGCATCCGGTGCGACCATAGGGGTGTGGACCCAGTCGTCATTGTCGTAACCGTAGACGGTGTCGGCCCGGAGCCGGTACACCGGCAGCTGCTCCTCCAGGAGACTGATGATCTCGAACTCTGGCAGGTCGGTGCTGTTGCACACATCTGGACAAACAGAAGAAATGATTTGTTTCCAATATTGAAAACGTCCTAGAACTATTTAAAGCACATGTGTCAAAGTCAAGGCCCGGGGGCCGGATCTGGCCCTCCAGAAGATTATATCCGGCCCTCCAGATCTTTTAATTTTATTGGTATTAATGACCCGATGTTATCTAAGTTCTTTAAGGTTTAAAATTATTTATTCTGGAGTTATATTCCTGCCTTTTTTATTCATAGTAATGTTAAAAAGTTACAGTTTTAAAGTATTAAAGTGTTTTTCATAAATGTTTATCCTGCTCGGCCCGAGACCTAAGGTCAGGGTTTTGGATTTTGGCTGCTGGTTTGATTGAGTTTGACACTCCAGATTTAAAGCAATGTCTGCATCTTTTCCTGTAAAAACAGAGCCTCTTTTTTATTTTAAGTATTCAAATCAAAGATATTTGATGACACCTTTTACACTTTGTCCCAATATTAGAGATTTTGGTGGGTTTATGCTTTACAAACTCCTTAGACTCAGAGTTTTTGTTAGAATGGATATTGTTAAAACTTCTGTTAACACAGGGGTGTTGAACTCAATCCTACAAGGAGCCAAAATCCAAAACACACCTTATGTTGTTTAGTATTTTCATGATGAAACATTAAAATATCAAGAGAAAGTCTATTTTTTTTCTGGAGTATTTTACTTTTTATTTTAGACAACAGCACACATGAGTTCAGTCTGTGCAACACAATATTAGCTAAAGCTAAACTCTAAATTAGCCTAGTAAAACCTCAGTTAAGAACAGATTAGCCAAAACCGTTAGCATATTGCTAAAATAGAAGCTAAACTTTAAATTAGCCTATAAAACTCTCAATAGATAGAAAACAAGTTGCTAAAATATTAGGTGAACTCAAAAATTTTGAGAATTAATATTAAAATTTTAAAACATAGCATATGAATATATATTCAAGTCTTGTTTCAAATCTACTTAAAAATGTGAAATTTAAAGGCTTTCTCATATATTTCCTTTTTGCATATTATATTTTGCATATAAAGTCTATAAATACCAAAAATACAAGCAGTTATAAATACCAAAAATACAAGCAGTATGTGTGAATCTTAGATACTAGATGTATGAAAGAGATATCAGAATCGAGAGAATCACTATAGTGTGAATGCTTACAGGCATTCACTCAATAATACATTTTGAAAACAAAAAATAAAAATAAAAAAAGACTTTGAAAAGCAAAAATCTACTATTTTTATTTGATACTTAGAAAGTTTTGTTTTTGACACTGAACCTTTTGTTAGCAATTTAGAAAATGTTGATATCAGAACTGTGACATTTGTCCCCGATGTGGCGGCACAAACATTACTTCATAATAATGTGTACAGTAGTGCAGATATTCAGTCTTTTATTTTGATCTGTTCTGTTTTCAGGATTTGCCTTTTCAAATATACGTTCTTCTTCCGTATTTCATTAAATACATTTCTCCCAAAAATGTATTCTCTTCCTCCTCGTACCTGTGATGGTCTCGGCGTCCTGGCAGGGGGGCGGCGCCCGCTTCACCTCCGGCTGCAAGCACTCCCCCTCGCTCACATACTGCTCCTCCTCTGTGAGGCGGCGGCTGGAGTCTGGGTCCGGGTGGGGGTCCGGGTCTGGGGCGGGGGGTGGGGTGGTGGCTGAGGAGGCCAGCTTGGCTCACCTGTCAGAGGTGGAGGGAAGCGGGGCCCATGAGGGAGGGGGGGTCTTATCACGGTGATTTGTTTGAAGTCAGAGTCCACGGCGATCGATTCGCTCTCCTGCGGAGACTTCCAGCCTGACGTTTACAGTCTCTGCAGATCCTGCAGGACAGCCCTTCAGTCTGGGGGGGAGGGGCCTGTGGACGAGAAACTGAGCTGTGGTCACATGACAGACCATCTGAGCTACCAGTCACCAAAGATGACCCGCCCCACTACTGCAGTACGGCAAGTCATGAAGGTCAATTGTATCAGCCTTCATGTTGAATAAAAACTGTCCTGTGTTTGATGAAATGAAGTTATCATGTTTTGGATAAAATCACTTTCAACTGTTTACTAGAAACCTGTAAAAATAACATGGAGCGTGTTTTATGATAAAAATCAATAAAGCTGAATTTTTCTGAGCAAACATTAGAAATCATAAAATAGGTTTTAAAGATCAAAGGTTCAAATTGTTTCACCACCTATTTAACTAACGCAATTTATTAAATTATTTAGTAATCTATTCAGGTAAAGTTCACCTATCTTAAGTCATTTTTAGTTACAGATCATGAGATAAACATAAAGACTTGAATTCATATCTATATGAAGGGATGAACAGTAAAAAGACAGTCTAGAAAAAAGAACAATAGACTGATCCCAAACCTGCTATTTTTAAGTAAGATCATTGATAAAGCTGTTTTCCATTAGATAAATGAATTCTTAATAAAAAAAATAACTGCCAGTCAAGCTGGGCGGATCTCACTGGGCCAGAACTAAACTGGTTCAAAATATACTTAGAAAACAGGAAATATTTTGTGTCAATTGGTAACTTTACATCTCAGCCAACAGAAATTACATGTGGAGTTCCCCAAGGCTCCATCCTAGGACCACTTCTATTTAACATCTACATGCTCCCACTGGCCCAGGTTATAAAGAACAACAACATTAGTTACCATAGCTATGCAGATGACACACAGATATATATTAGACTGACACCAGGAGACCGAGACCCTGTACAGGCTCTTGGTAAATGCATTGAGGACATTAATGACTGGATGAGTCACAACTTACTTCAGTTAAACTAAACTGAGGTTATTGTCTTTGGGGCTAAAGAAAAAAGGTTAGACGTCACTACAGAGCTTCAATCTATTCATCTAAAAACTACCAACCAGACCAGAAACTTGGGTGTAGTGATAGACTCAGACCTACATTTTGACAAACACATCAAGGCAGTCAATTATCAGCTGATTATCATCTCAAAAATATCTCAAGGATTAAAGATTTGATGTCTCAGCAGGACCTGGAAAGACTAGAGCATGCTTTCATCTTTAGTCGACTTGATTACTGTAACAGTGTTTTTACAGGACTACCAAAAAAATCCATCAGGAAACTGCAGCTTATTCAGAACTCTGCTGCTCGGGTTCTCACTAGGACCAAGAAAGTAGACCACATCAGTCCAGTTCTGAGGTCTTTCCACTGGTTACCTGTCTCTCAGAGGATAGACTTTAAAGTTCTGTTACTGGTTTATAAAGCTTTGAATGGTTTAGCACCAAAATACATGACTGACCTCCTGACCCAGTATGTACCAGCCAGACCTCTCCGATCATCAGGATCCGGTCTTTTATCAGTTCCTAGAGTCAGAACTAAACATGGAGAAGCTGCATTCAGCTTCTATGCACCACAGATCTGGAACAGACTTCCAGAAAACCTTAGATCTGCTGAAACACTCAGTGTATTTAAATCCAGGTTAAAGACTCACCTGTTCTCAGCTGCATTTGATTAATATGGATTCAAAAGTTTATCTATGCTTGTTTTAAATTAAAATATTTTTATTTTCTTTTAGTGATCAGACCTTTACTATTTCTTTTGATTGTTTCTTTTAATGTTTCATGTAAAGCACTTTAAATTGTCTCTGTATATATTAACTTGCCTTGATCAACTTTTTAACCTTTGTTTTCTTTTTTAAAACGTAAAACGAGAAAAGAAATGAAAGAAGTTTCTATAGAAACACTGACTGCTTCCTCCCTTTAGATAAATGCTTAAGATGCATGATTAAGAAAATCATTGGTAAAAAAGAGTTCTCATCTCTACAAGAGGTTTACGAGATCTGTGTTAGAGGACAGGCAAAAAGAATAATAAACTCACCCTCCCATCCACTACACAGTGAATACCAACTCTTACCATCAGGGCGGCGTTACCGAGCAATAAGGTACAAAAACAATAGATACAAGCTATCTTTTCTTCCCACATCCATCTCACTACTGAACAAGTCTGACTAGCACATGAGCTCTTTTATCTAACTTATGAACAGCCGTACCTATTAGTTATACTGATATTCTTATCTTTCACTGTTTCATAACTTTGACAAATGTTTGTTTTTGTACATTGTGCTTTTACCTGCGATTTTTATAGACCATTTTACTTGACATTTCTGGGTTTTAGTATTTAGTTTTGAATATGAAGTCACTGTGTTTCCAGAGGCGCTAACTCTACTACTGCTCTTTCAATACTTGTCTGATGTTCTTACTGTGTATGATGCTGTTGTTCTCACTGAAATGTTTGGAGTTTGTGTGCACGTGTGAATGTAGCCACGCAGCCACTGGCACGGTGTAATCCAAGACAAATTTCCTTCGGGACAATAAAGTATATTTGATTTGATTTGATTTGATGGAGTAAAATCCTATTTACATTTTGAAGTATGAGGTTGTTTCATGAAGAACCAAATGAATAATGTAATAAACATGTATGTGTGTATACAGTGGACATATACTGTAGCTAAACACGAATAATAAAGTAAAGAGAGTTGAAAATTGTACAAATAATTCACATGAGTTTAACTGATTAGACTTTAGAGAAACTAATGCAGAGAACAGATGAAGGAATCCTAAAAATAGTCAAATGTTACCAAAACTCAATGAGGTGAAAATGATGTGTATGAACATTTCTCTGACTCCATGGAGCTGAAATCATATGAAATGAATCTGCTGCTCACAGCTGACCTGAGTGGATGAAGTGGGTCAGGGTTCATCCATGCACGCAGCAAAACAATGACATTTACATCCAGTCAGAGGGCGTGGCCTAATCCAAGCTGATGCATCTTTTAAACCAGAAAACAATAGATGAGATTTGGCGCCTCACCGTCACAGGAGTCGGATCCACGGAGCGTCACGGCTGCGTCCCGCGCGGATGCTCTGCGGGCAGGCCGGGTGGGGTGGGGTGGGGGGTAGGACCGGGACCCGGTCACGGCGCTGATCCAGGACCCCCTTTCACCGCTGCAGCTCCGTCTCGTCTTCCCGGTGCGTGTCAGCATCCACGCAGCTTCCGCCCCGCATCCACGCAGAACACACGGCTGCTGGGCGTGACCTTCAAATTAAAAGCCTCCGCGAGGAGAACATCGCGACGGTCACGCGCGTGACAGCCCGCCTTCACCCGCAGTCTGACACACACCCGAACATCACACCCGCTCAGGAGGAGACGGCTACCATCCGGACCAGAACCGAGCTCCTTTAGGTCATCGACTGTGACGTCACAGAACCCGGAACAGCTCTAACCCAATAAGGAGGCTCCATCCATCCATCCTTTCTGTTTTTTTTATCTCCAGACTGAAACATTTGTTCATGCCGAGGATGAAACCAGAATAATTCCATATTCTATCGGTCAATCTTGATGTTTATTAAAAATATATTTTTGATTAGGATTAGGCTTTAATAAATATTTAAAAAATAAATAATAGAGCTAACTTTATAAAGGACAAGGAGCCAGTTTGGTTTTGGCTTTATCAATAAACTCAAAATTGCTAAATCAAATTTTACTTTAAATAACTTAAAATCAATCCATGTTATTGATATATTTTAAAAACCTTAAGACGAAGAGAAAATAAAATACATACATCAGATATTGAAACGAGTGATCAGTTTCTACATTTATTCTTTAAGACTTGTTATAAGTTTTCAAAGATATAACTAAACTTTGTGTGATCCATCCTAGAATGTTTTTCTCTGGCCTACATTTAATTTTGTTTCGAATGTCTTTTTTTTTTATCTTAACCTTTTAGATATTTTTTTTTCAAAATTTCCTGTAGATTTAAAAATTCATAGTTGCATGCGCTGAATGATGCTTCCTTTATATATTGCGTAATATAATAATTATCTTTATATAGTGTAAACTGCGGTTTTGTTTTCATCCTTGTTTTCATCCTGGAGGGGAAACTATAGAGCAGGGGTGTCAAAGTCAATCACACAGGGGGCCAAAATCCAAAACACACCTGAGGTCGCGGGCCGAACAGGATAAACATTCATTGAACACTCTGAAACTATATTTTTAAAACTTTAAAAACCGTAGCTTTTTAACATAATTATGAACTAGATATATAACATTAACTGTGATAATGCTGGTGTGAATGATGTAAGCTGAATTTGGCCACTGAAGATGCTGAAGTTGATAGTTAAAAAGGGTGAAGCTGATAGAAGCATTAGCTACAGTAGATAAAGGCCAAGTTTGCCTTCCATTGAAACTTCCATTAGCCCAAACAGCTAGCATGTAAATATTAGCCTGATTCCAAAACAGAATAAAAAAATCTTTAAAAGAAAAGTCTAAATTAGCCAAAACGGTTAGCCTATAGCTGAAATATCATCTAGACTCCAAAATAGGCTGACAAAAAGCTAGCAGAATGCTAATCTAAAACTTTTAAACTGTAGGTTTTTAACATAATTATGAATAATAATAAGGCAGGAATATTATTTCAGAACAAATCAACTTAAACCTTAAATTACTTTCAATATTTCACTCTCCATACATTTTTTTTGGTCAGGTTAAAAATAAGTGGTTTTGAAGTTTTAATGAATGGCATTCTTATAGCTTTTAGGACAATTTTGGCATTTACTAAGATTTTTTTAGGCAATTTTGGAGTTTAGCTAATATTTCAGCTACATGCTAACTGTTTTAGCTATTTTTTTTTTTTAGGCTGTTTTGGAGTTAAGCTAATATTTACACAGCAGCTGTTCCGGCTAATTTAGGCTTTTTCCATTTATTTTGAAGTATTTACAGCTACATGCTACCTGCTATCTGCTAATCTAAGTTTTTAAGGCTAATTTGTCATTTAGCTAATATTTTAGCTGCCTATTAGCCTCAGGGATTTTAGCCATCAACTTCAGCGTTTTTAGCTATCATTTTCAGCATCTTCACAGACCAAATTCATCTTACAGCAGTCACATTGTCTCGGGTAATGCTATATATCTAGTTCATAATGATTTTTAAAAGTTATGGTTTTCAAGTTTTAAAAATGTAGTTTTAGAGTGTTCAATCAATGTTTATCCTGTTCGGCGTGACCTCAGGTGTGTTTTGGATTTTGGCCTCTGATTGAGTTTGACACTCCTGATCTAAATTATGACAATCACTAACAGCACAGATGAAACTGGAAAAGTCTGAGTTATTAATGAAAAATGAAGATTACTCTCATTAAAGCCATAATCTCTCAGTATTTTTTTTCTGATAATAGATCTTTTTTATAAACCGATGATGATCGAGTTCAGACAGCAGGGGGCAGCAGAGAGCCTGAGAACACCGCAGACACGTGTTTTAATCCACAACCAAAATAAGTAGATGGAGCAGAAAATCCGGACATTCTGTCATTTTCCAGACGCTTTTATTCACAGAGACTTTTGGATGATTTGCAGGATATTCCACAAATGTGTGTTTGTATGAAAGTGGCGCGTGCGTGCTGTTACATCAGAGCCGCTCTGTGATGTTGTAACAATCCTATGGCCCTGCCCTATACAGTGAGCAGCACAAACGTCACGGTCCTCGCGCCTCCGCTGCCATTTATGCGGGTTTGCTCCACATTTCACGTCGCGCAACTTCCTCCCGGTAAACGTGGATCCGACTGATGCGCACGCTCGCTTTAATGCTGGGAGCCTGCGCGCGCGCAAACTTGGATGAAATGGTCTTCCTCCGTTTCGGCGCGTGAACGTCAGTGACTGAGGGCTCGCGGGCAGGCATGCTGAAGATGCGCGGTCCGTGCGTAATTGTGCTCCACCTGTAACGGACTGACCGTGAGGCGCGCCGCAGACTCGCGGTCACACCGACTCGGTTTTCGGGCGAGTATAAAGGCAAACATCTCCTCGTGCCTCCTCTCTGGTCTCCAGTGCACCTCCACCAAAAACAAACAAACAAAGAATGAATTTCGATCAGATCCTCGCTGCCATCGGAGGATTCGGCAGATACCAGAAGATCCTGTACATCTGGATCTGTCTGCCTCAGATCCTGCTCGCCTTCCACATGATGGTGAGCATCTTCACCGGAGCCACGCCGCCACACCACTGCAGAGACAGCCTGAGCGCGGGAGCCGGGAATCACACCCGCAACCTCAGCCTCAGCCTCCCGGAGGACTCCTGCTTCAGCGCTGACGCGCCGCCGGCGGCCAACCGGACGGAGCGCGTCCCGTGTGGACGCGGATGGGTCTACAGCAGGGAGGTGTTCGAGAGCAGCACCGTCACGGAGGTACAGCGGCTCACCGCGCGCGCGCGCTCGACTCCCGCGTGGAACCACTGATCAGATATAGAGATATGGATATAGAATGTGTCCAATCATGTCAGAGTTTCACAACAAACTTCATCAGAACATTGTTTGGGTGAAGGTCTGACTGAAGAACCAGCGCGTGTGACCTCCTGGGTGAAGATGTTCTTTCAGTAGATTTCGTGGCTCACAGTCAGTCTACCAACAGGCTGACACAGCAGACCACAAACCACAGTGAGGCTTCTGGCTGCTGCCGTCCTCACGCGCTGCTGCTTTTGAACATGTCAGCGCTTTGGTATGGGGTTCCATTTGTGCCAAAAATATGTCTGCCGTCCATCGTCTGTGTCGACTGAACAAGTTGATTGAACATTTGTTCTACTAAGCTGCTCTTGCTTGTTTTAAGTTATGTTGACAGCTTTGAATAAATCTGCTGAAAACTTTTATTTTTAATTCTAAGATCTCTTTGAAATATATTGCGACCAAATTAACATTTAATGGATAAACGATATTGTTTACGGGTTAAGTATTTGTTTGGCCATGAGATGGCGCTGCCAGGGCCAATGCTCTGTTTGCCCCTCGTTAACACATTTTTGGCACAAATGGAACCCCATAGAGGGAACATTTCCTCTCTGTGTTCATCTGCAGCTGCATGTTTTCTGTTATTACCTCCAGAACGTGCTGTGCACAGAAACAAAGTCAACAAAGTCTTTTACATTTTAGTCTCTTTTCTTCCATGTTTTCTGATTCAAAAGTTTATATTCTGATTCTTTGATTTTGTACTTGGAAAACTGTTTAAAATGCACATCATATGGATATTAAAATGTCCCTTTGAAATGGTTCATCTTTGTTTAGTTCATCTTTATAACCGACACAAACAGTAAAAAGTGCAGTTTGAGGTGTTTCTGGAGCAGTTCAGCATCAGGAGTAACAGCGACTGTGTTCTCCATCCTCCAGTGGGACCTGGTGTGCAGCAGAGCTGGACTCAACAGCCTCGGATCCTCGGTCTACATGTCGGGGCTGCTGGTGGGCTCTGTGGTGTTTGGAGCCATGGCAGACAGGTACCGTGTTCTTTTGTGTAGATGCTGCACAAACGCTGCACATCTTTGAACCACAAACTGTTGCTGTTGGTTTCCTTTTGTGTCTGTAAAGTAGAGCATCTGATACGCAGTTCTCAACTAAATTTGGGGGCAGAAGAGATACAGGACAGATTGACTGAAACCGATGCTGTAGATCTGGAGTGTCAAACCCAATCGTACAGGGGGCAAAAATCCTAAACACACCTCAGGTCGCAAACAGGATAAACATTCATTGAACACTCTAAAACGACTTTTTTAACACTTTAAAACTGTAATTTTTAAACATAATTATGATCAAGATCTATAGAATTACCTGAAGGTGCTAGTGCTGATAGCCAGCTAAAATATTAGCCAAAGGCCAAATTAGCCACAAAAAAAGTAAAAAAAAAAATAATTAGGCTAGCACAAATGGCTAGCATGTAGCTGAAAGAAATAGCTTCAAAAACTTCAAAATAGCTAAAAAATAAAAAAAATCTTAGTAAACGCCAAAATAGTCCAAAAAGCTGTCAGAATGCCAATTTTTAAAACTTTAAAACTGTAACATTTCAACATGATAATGAATAATAAAAAGGCAGGAAGTTAGAAATTAGCATAAGATAACATCGAGCCATTAATAACATTCATTCATTTTCCTTAACCGCTTTGTCCTCTTCGGGGTCACGGGGGTGCCGGAGCCTATCCCGGCTGCTGATGGGCGAAGGCTGGAGGGCCGGATAGAATTACCCGGAGGGCCGGATCCGGCCCCCAGGCCTTGACTTGGACACGTGTCTTTAGTGACAAGCATTTCACACGACCTGGTGTTACGATGAGGATATATTTTTGATGTATTATGTTGTATCAAGATACAACAGTTTAGGAGTGTAACTGTTCATTTTAACAACAGTTCAATTCATATCATTATCTATGGTTGATGATTGGATTCATTGATACATGTTTATTTGATTCTCTGACCTAAAATGGATCAGAACATCTTGATGCAAACTTCCATCAGTGTGACTCAGACATCAATACCTGGTTCTGAACAGAGCAGCTGAAGTTTTCTAGATTCTTCTATTTGTTCAAGATAATCAATTTATTATGTGAACAAACAAACAAGTAAACAAGGATGAATGTCAAATCCATTCACATTTTAGTTTGATCAAGTTGTTTTTCTACATCAGAATAATCTTGACTAGAACATTCTACAACACTGGAAGGTCACAGGACTTTGATCAATTCAGATACTGAATGATGGTTGATCAGTTTCTGCTGGTGTGATGTTCACTGTGATGAGGAAATAAACCTAAAATGTCTCAATCCAAATGATATTCTTCAATGTATCTCATTTAGAAAAGATTTTTTGTTTTGATTCGCCTCAAACGGTCGTGGTTGGATCGTAGGAACAGATTTTGAGTCATGGTTTACTTCTTACATCCCGATCATATATCCTTAGCTGTGTAGAGTCTAATCCAGGGGTCTCAAACTCAATTCAGCCGGGGGCCGCTGGAGGCAGAGTCTGGGTGAGGCCGGGCCGCATCAGGATTTCCACAAGAAAATCGCTGATAAAACATTCCAATGTTCTCAAATATCTTTATTTTTAACACTAAATAATGAATGAATGAATTAATTAATTTTAAAAAATGAATTAGAAAATTAATTCATTAATAATTAAAATAACAATGACCATACAGCAGACACAGACGACTGCAGAAACCACATATTGACTGACAGTGTTTCTCAAATGGTGGGGCGCGCCCCCCTGGAGGGAATGCAAATAAAAACATGTTTATATTAGTGATGGATATTGTGCATAATCCTAAATGGTAAATTAAGCAAAAAACAACCTAAAAATCAATTTGGTAGCAGAAAGAGCCGCTGTTTACAGTGAACCAATGCAAAAGAACTGAATCTCTGAGAAAAGACAGAATTCCATCTCTACTGTGGAGGGAAACAAGGAAAGATTGTTTTTACTTTGTCTGGAAGTTTTGGAAGTATTCTAAAAAAAGAAAAAGAACAATTAATAAAACAGATTGTTTAGAAGTTTATTTTTTATTATTATTCTTTAATGATAATAAAAGTACAATATTTTGAGGAGATTTACGTTTAACTTGAGCAAATTAACTGATACTTATGATGCAACTGAAAGTTGAGTGGGTGTGTGTGTGGGGGGGGTACCTAAGAGAAAATACCTGATGTCAAATCCATTCACATTTTAGTTTGATCAGAATAATCTTGACTAGAACATTCTACCACACTGGAAGGTCACAGGACTTTGATCAATTCAGATACTGAATGATGGTTGATCAGTTTCTGCTGGTGTGATGTTCACTGTGATGGTAAAATAAACCTACAATGTCTCAATCCAAATGATATTCTTCAGTGTATCTCATTTAGAAAAGATTTTTTGATTTGATTCGATTAGCAGCCGGCCTCAAACGGTCGTGGTTGGATCGTAGGAACAGATTTTGAGTCATGGTTTACTTCTTACATCCCGATCATATATCCTTAGCTGTGTAGAGTCTAAGCAGAGCTTCAGGCTTCTGCTGGGGCAGCATCAGAGTGAAGGACCCACAAAGGCCGAACAGACCGAGGAAGAGGATCGGCTCTGCTCTCTGGGGATGAAAAGCATCATGGGAAATCCAGATTATCAACATCAGAACACAGGAACTCCACTAGTGTTTAGGAAAGCGAGTCAGATTCAAGTGAAGACTCATCCGAATAATGCCAAAGAATGTATTCAGACAGGAAGCAGAGGCGATGAAAACAAGGCCGGGGCGTCTAACTGATGTGGAACAGGTGTCTGACAAGGACACATCAACAGAATCTGAAACAGGTGTGGAGCGGCTGAAGGACAGAAAAACAGAGAGAAGGCTGAAAACCCACCAGACCAAAGCAATCCTTCATCCACAGCGGCTTGTTCTCGGTTCCTCTGAACTCCTGGATGTTCTGATGTTTAGTTCATGGTCTCATTGATCAAATCCCATCGGACTTTACAGACCAACAAGGATTCCTCCGACGGTTTTTTGAGGTTTTCAAGGTGGATTCCTTAAATGGAAGACAGAAGGAAGTGAATGAAAAAAGCTAAAGCTCTGATCCGAGTGGTGAGAGACGAGCTGGACCTGGATGTTCCATCCGTCTCTGTTTGCAGTTCCAGACAGAAACTCTGTCGTCATGGTGTGAAGACATCATCAACTTTCTCCACAGTCAGGAATTAACAGAGCTCTGGGCTTGATGGGACCTTCATGTGACCTTCAGGTCAGCATAAGGAATGGGTTTCCATGGCAGCAGCTGCATCAAGACACACATCACCAAGTGCAAAGCGTGGATGCAGTGGTTAAAGCACGCCATCACTGGACTCTAGAGCAGTGGAGACGTCTTCTCTGGAGGAGGAATCATCTGGAAATCTGATGGAGCAGTCTGAGTTTGGAGGTTGCAGGAGAACGGGACATTTCAGACTGGATTGGTGGAGGAGGAATGATGGTGTGGGCTTGTTAGTTCCAGTGAAAAGAACTCTGAATCTTCAGGAGACCAAAACATTCTGGAGCGGCTCTTCTAGGGTCCTTAAAGACATGGAGGACAGAGTCTGACCTGAACCCCATAGATCAGGAGTGTCAAACTCAACACAAGAGGCCAAAATCCAAACCACACCTTAGGACGAACAGGATAACATTTATTCAGAACTTTAAAACTGTAACTTTTTAACATATTTATGAACTGTATATATAGCATTACCTGTGATAATTTTAGTTTGAATGTTGTAAGCTGAATTTAGCCGCTGAAGAAGCTAGTGCTGATAGCTGAAGATGCTGAAATTGATAGTCCGCTAAAATATTAGCTAGATGCTAGATTAGCCTAAAAAACTTAGGCTAGCCAAAACACCTAGCACATAGCTGAAAAATTAGCTAAACTCCAAAACAGCCAAAAAAATCTTTGTAAATTTTAAATAGCCCAAAAAGCTAGCAGAATGCTAATTTTTAAAGTCCCCCAACAACGATTTTTTGTATTTTCTTTAAACATTCCCAGTGGGGTTTTAATTAGGACTATGAAGTTTTTAACAAAAATTCCACATCCTAAATGTCTTAAAAAGCCATTTTTCCTGTTGATCTGAAGCCTTTGTTTCCAAAAATCCCTCTGTGTGGGCGTGGCTTATGGTGCTGAGCTTTGTAACCCCGCCCCTTATCCCTCCAGACATGCTAATGAGACACATACTTTAATAAGCCCATGAAAAATAAACATCAACTCCAACATTTCCATTCCTGCTGCATTGCAGCAGCAGCAGCAGCTCTATCTGAGGTTCAGAACTGATTTCATGATGATTGTTGAATTCACTTCAACAAGAAATCTCATGAAATGAAATGAAGAATACAGAGAAGGTCTAATCGCACGTCAGTTTGTAAATGCATTCAGACAGTGCTGATGTTTTTAGATGCAGATGAAGGGTTCCGTTCAGGAGAACGGTTCTGGTGTCCGGTTAAACCACCCGCTGGATCCTGAACGCTCCTCCACAGGTTGGATCAAATGCAGACAGCGTGTTTGTGACAGCTAATGGGATTTTACATTCAGTTTCTTTTTAAGTACGTGAGGCCAACTTAAAAAAAAAAACCTGTCTTGGGCCCAATTAAAGTACAAGCGGTCTCTTCATGACGAGGAGCCGACATGAGTTTGAATCACTTTTTCTAATCGTCACATTTAAATACGTACAAAAACATCAGCCTAAAATAAAACCTGAACATGAAGGCTGTTTTGATACAGACATCCTTCTTACAAAACTCTGATTATTTCTCCGTCAATAAAAAATGTCTCTTTTTCCACAAATAATCCAATAATTATTGGCGTTGCTGTGATCAATAAATCTAATCCATGTTTTCCTCAGATTCCTTGTTAAAATAATGAATAATGAATTACAATCTTCTCTTCTCTGCCTCTATGCTATATCTGGACCAGATATCGTGACATAAGCAAAGCTCAGGAATTCAAACAGAGTTTTTCAGACAGAGTTTGATTGACAGAGATTTGTAAAATGAAATACTCGGAAATGCAAACACAAAATCATTTCTTAAGATATTTGTTCTCTGTCATAAGAAAAATGCCACAAATACATGTTAAAAACTAAAAAAAAACTGATTTTCATTGGAGGGGGACTTTAAAACTTTAAAACCGTAACTTTTTAACATAATTATGAATAATAAGAAATCAGGAATATTATTCCAGAATTAATCAACTTAAACCTTAAATAACTTTCAATATTTTACTCTCAATAAAAATATATTTTGTCAAAATTATACAAGTTAGAAATAATCTCAAGATAACATTGGGTCATTAATAACAATAAAATAAAATTATCTGAAGGGCCGGATAGAATGACTCGGAGGGCCAGATCCGGCCCTCGGGCCTTGACTTTGACACATGCCATAGAACACCTCTGGGATGAATTAGAGCCAGACCTTCTCCACCAACATCAGCGTGTGACCTGACCAATGAGCTTCTGGAAGAATGCTCCAGAATTCCTAGAACCTCACCTCAACCTTGTGGTTCCTGGAAGAGCCGGAGCTGGAATAACTGTTAAAGGTGGAGCCACATCAGACTGAACTCTGGGAATGGGATGGTGCTTCAGTTCATGTGTGAGTCAAGGCAGGTGAGCCATACTTTTGGTAAGTGGTGTATCTGGAGAGTCCGAGGACAGGACGGTTGATGATTGACGTCCACAGACATTCTCAAAGGTTTATTTCTAAACGTCAAGTCTTGGCAAACTCCAACTGTTGGGGATCCTCTGCAGGCGGGGTCTATACTTAAACACAGAGGCATGCAGGTCACTCATTCAACAAAGGTTCAAACAAAACTCCACCATGCTTTCCAGGAGGATCTTCATTCTGGAGGTAAACTGAAGGCCCGTCTCTTCATTCACACGGGTCTATAAACGTCATATTGTTGTGTGATTGCTCAGTCAGCATTCACACTATAGTGAGTTTCCTGCTGCTTAATTTTACATTTTCATTCACACTTTCAGTCATTTCATCAAATTCAGAACATTACTGCTTGTATTTTTGGTATTTAAAACCTTTATATTGTTTGAAATATTGAACAAAATATGCACCGTAAGAAATGACAGAAATGTTCAATTTAAGTTTAAATTTTCAAATTGTTTTAAGTTTTTAAGTAGATTAGCAACAAACCTTTAAAAATATATTCATTGACTATGTTTTCGTCTTTTAGAATAATTTTCAAATATATGTTAAGTTTACCAAATATTTTAGCAACATGCTAACATTTTTGCTAATCGATTATTTACTGGGGTTTTTTAGGCTAATTTAGAGTTTAGCTTCTATTTTACTGATGAATTTTAGGCTTTTTCGGAGTTGAGCTAGTATTTAAGCAATGTGCTAGCTTCTTTACTAATTTGGCACCAACTGAGGTTTTTTTTATGCCATTTTGGAGCTAATATTGTAACAACACGCTAACGTTTTTGTTTAATTTATTATCTACTGGGATTTATATGTGGTCCATTGTGCCAAAAATATTGTCTATATCTACTGAACAAGTTTATTGAACAATTGTTTGTCTCTATGTACTAATAAACAATATCTTATATCATAAATTGAGGTCAGCTCCAGAGTTATTCATAGTTGTAGTTTTAACATGCTTTAATGAGAACAGTATGTGTTTATATCTATTTCATTAGTAGTTGCATTGTTCTTCAGTTTTCTGCAATTATTTAAATTGTTGATGCTTCCTTTTTCCTTTTTTTTCCCTATAAATGACTACAATTTTGTTTTAAAGACTCTTATTTTGAATTTCCATTGATTGTTGACGTTTATGTTCTTCTTAAAGTTTTTCTGCTGCTGCATATTGAGTGGAAGGTCTTTCAAAAAGAACATTTGTCTGATTGATTTCTCGTGTTTTGTAATGAATCTTGTCCAGCACTGTGGATGTAGGGAGGTAAACCAAAGGGGGGACGAGGGGGTGCGACCCCTTGAACGGGCCCTCTCAAGGATCCTTTGACTCAGAGCGTAGCTGATGGAAATCCTCTCTGCGGGACACGAGTCTGAGCAGCCGCTGCTAACAAAGCGCTCTTCTTCTTCTCCGTTTGGACCACAATGTGGGCACACGTTTTATGTACTTTAAAACAAAATCAATTCAAAATACATTTGTAAAATTCACACAAACTATGATTGGATTAAGGGAATATTTAGTATTATGAAAGAGTGTTGCTGCTTAAAGAGCAGCTGATTTTATTTACAATTTAATCAAATGTAAAATCCGATTTAATTAGCCATCCTGAACAGTAGTGGATCGATAAAACACACCAAGACTTTATTTCCAGTTTGTCAACAACTCACCTTTTTAATTAATTACTATTATCATTACTGTATAATTTCATTAGACTGCTGTTATTTATTATTATCAACTTTTTATATTTGTTTTTTTTTGTTGGCATGTGTGGACAATAAATATCCTTCTCAAAACAAGTTAAAACATACAAACTAAATGATTTTTTCTTAGTCACACGTGATCAAATCTGTGAATAGAACCAGAAGAATCATTCTCAGGAAGATTTCTCAGAAGTTGTTCTGTTCTGACTTTTTAAGGAGAAATTAACCTTGAAAGTAACTAAGAAGACTCGTAGAAATATTTCTATGATCAATATTTAAGAGTGTATTGTTAAAAGGTTTTTCATTTCTAAAATAAGTACATTTACACAAATACTTGACTTATCCTATTATAAGCGCCACAATGACCCAAATATTTAACCAAGTAAAATAAAACTACACATTTGAAGATAAAGTTCTTCAAAATTATATACAAATATTTGTAAAAATCCATACAAATTGTTAGTTTAGAAAACTTGTTTCATTGGAGATGTTTTATAAAAAAATTTAAGTTCCACTTCAATCATCTTTTGATGTTTTCAAGGCGTTCCCATATGTAATGTCATGATTTCATGTAATGATTCAGTTAAGCTTGATTCTATTCCAGTCACAGTTTTAAAGTCACAATTTTGATTTTTTTCTATTTTTTTCTCAACACGATGAATTAAAGGTATTTTAAGGCCAAGTATGTTTTCTTTTTGCCCCTTACATCCAACTCTCTGTTTTCCTACTAACAGAAAAGATTCAATACAAATAAACGATTCTACATAAAACTGAAATGATCATAAATCCTGTCAGACTCGGTTCATGCTGTGATCCATGAGTTCTTCTTTTTGGGTTTTAACCACCTTGTGAGCTTATAGTTTCTTAGAAAATGGATTTAAACATTCATTTAGTGTTTTATTTTTAAAAATGGGAACATTAAAATGTATCTGCATAATTGTATCATTTATAATTAGAAAAGTTTAAAAATGGATTAATCAATAACGCAGTCCTTTTCCCTCATTTTATTTTTAGTTTTAATTTAGTGAATGATACGTGGAATTAACTTTTATTTTTCTCCTTCAATGTTGAGTGTCAGACAAGCACAGACCTCAGGAGGGGGCGGGACTAGTTTTAGGAGCGTAAGAATACTTTCACAGGTGAGCTCACAGGAGCGTAAGAATCCTCCCATGAACGGAGAAGACGTTTCACCAGCGCAAGGAGTCGAGGAGTGGGGATAGCGTCCGCTTCAAAGCACAGAAGTGCCAACATGATCAGGAATCAGAAATGAATCTTTCAATCAAACAGACATTTCCAGAACAGAGTCATGGAAAGAAAAAGTCTGGAGCAAGATTTGGGGGATTTCTACGGCTTTGACTTTCAGCTCCGAGGTTCTCTCTGTTGTAGGAGGTGAAGGAGGGCTAATGAACAGTAAAAATACAATAGAAGAAGAATCTCCTCCTGCATGAGAGCTGCTCCGGTGTGGACACACCTCCTGAGCGCACCTTCATGAACCTGCATAGAGCGCATTCTTGAACGCAAAACATGCGGCCGGTGTGAAGCACCTGTACACACCCACAGGTGCGCCTGATTGGAACGCTGTCACATCGATTTAGTAACTTTCTGCTTCGATGAACATTTTGTCGAGTTTGAATCGTTTTTTTACTGATTCTCGAAGAATCTTTACATCCTTAGTTCCCCGTGGTCTTTTCATTACGATGATGCTGATTTTAGCCAAACTGGTTTTCGAGGACATAGTTTCTGCAGAGCAGCAGGAGTTGATCAGAAATTCAGCTTTGAGTTGTGGGCGGGACTGTTGTTCCCCTGCGAGCACGTGCACAAAAATGAAGTACCACAGCCGCCTGGAGTATGTTGAAATAAGTATTTATTTATTGTACTTATCAAGGATTGTTCTTAATACCAACATTTCTCCCTGAACCTCGGCTCTGTGACGGCCAGCAGCGGCTCTGACCGCTGGACGAACATTTCACGTCTCAGAACATGATTGACATTTTCACAGAAATCTCCAGTGTTTAAGGTTTAAAGGTTTTTGTTGTTTAGAGTTTAAAGAGAGGAAAACAAAACGACACTGCCTGTTAAACTATTCTTTTACAACGAAAAACCATCTTGTTTTTTGACTGAAATGGTCCGGAGGGTTTGCACATTTTTAAGCAAATGATGTAAATAAAACAGAGAACCTCTGCTTTGAGTCTGTTTTCCTCTTTCTTCCCTTTTTGACCTTAAAGCCGTCCCTGAGGGCTTGTTCAGCTACTTTTTTATCTTAAAAGTTTTTTAAAAAGCACCCCGCCCCCCTCCACCAAGCGTGGACAGGAACTGCGTCAGGCAAACAGGGACCAGACAGAATGATTGATTATGTAAAACTGTTCAGTTATTTTATTTATGGTCTTAATTATTACATGTTTTTACATTTTACATAAAATGAGAAAAAAAACAATTGCAGTTTGGCGCCTCCTCCACCAGATGGCTTCCTAGGCGGCTGCCAAGCTCGCCTACTCCCTGGTCTGGGTCTGTACGGAAGTAAGCCTCCACTGATATCCCATCATTCCTTTATTTATACTCTTTCCTGCTAGCTACCAGCCCCTCAGAACCACAACCTAACATTAGCTTCAATGAGGCATGTCAGCAATAGAGCATCAATTCAAGCACTGGCTGGGACATTGAAGCGACATCATTGTATTTTTGAGGCTCTCGCATGTTTTTTGTCCGTGTTGCAGGTATGGTCGGCGGTTCGTCCTCCTGCTGTCCATCGCCCTGCAGACTGTCTTCGGGGTCGCTGTGGCCTTTGCCCCCAACTTCCCGGTATACGTGCTTCTTCGCTTTGCAGTAGGAACAACCATATCGGGAGTCATCATCAATGCTTTTGTTCTCGGTAACAAACACACTGTCCACTGATCAAAGAAACTCTGACACATTTGATCCAACGTACGTCTAAAACCAGTCCTGGGGGTTGAGGCTTCATTTTACTTCATGTGTTCTAGATGTATATTATATTAAGAGGGGCTTTCATAGAGCTAATTCATGACAATTTTTTTGTCACATGTGTTTTTAGTAAATACATGTTGCTATTTTCATTGGTGTATATTAGTGATTCTTTTTCTCCAATAGTAGTAATTCATTTATCACTGTTTTATCTGATGGCTCCACCCGAACGAACAAATGGATGGATGGATGGATGGATGGATGGATGGATGGATGATGGATGATAGATGGATGGATGATGGATGGACGGACGGATGATGGATGGATGATTGATGGATGGATGGATGATGGATGGATGGATGGATGATGGATGGATGATGGATGGATGATGGATGGACGGATGGATGGATGGATGGATGATGATGGATGATGATGGATGGATGATGGATGGATGGATGGGTGGATGGATGATGGATGATGATGGATGATGATGGATGTTTAAATAGGTATCAGAGCAATAATGGTATTCAGACAAATACAACAGCTGTTTATCTCTCTATTGAACTCTATGGGATTTTGGCTTCTTGGAGCCAGCAGGTACTTCCTGTTTGGTTAGTTGGGGGGAGGAGAGGTACCTCAGTCCAGGTCTCGTGTACAGTCAATGGTTACAACCATCCCTGCTCTGGTTGATGGTGTCAGTAGTCCAGGTTGTTGTCTCCTCTGGTTTTCATCTCACCAGCTTCCTCTATCTCTGAGGAGTTTCAGAATAGTTTCTACCATGATTCACATCTTCAAATCAAACCTAATGACGAGTAAATGAGTTCATTTTGACTTAAATGTTCCCTTAAATACTAACTAAGACAAACTCCAGAGATGAGTTGGTGTTTTTCAAGCAGCAGGAACTCTCTTTCAGTTGTATTGAATTGTTTCTCCAAACCTCTGCACTCTTTCCTTCACTCAAACCTTAAAGCCAACACCTCACTCGCCCCCAGACCCCGTGATTCCTCCTCTCCTTTCCTCCCCTCCAAACCCCCTGTTTTTATCCATAAGGTACTGAGTGGACGTGCACCAAGAAGCGCATGCTGGCCGGCATCATCACCGACTACACCTTCGGCCTGGGCTACATGCTGCTGGCGGGAGTGGCGTACCTGATCCGAGACTGGAGGAAGCTGCAGCTGGCCATCTCCGCCCCCGGCTTCCTGCTTATCTTTTACATCTGGTGAGAAATTCATAAATTCAGACGAGCTTCGGCCTCCTTCACGCTGACACCAGCCCTCCGTTTGCTAGGGTCCTCCCACAGTCCGCCCGATGGCTGCTGGCCAACGACCGGACAGAGGAGGCCATCGCGCTCCTCCGCAAAGCGGCGCTGGTGAACGGCCGCGTCTTACCTCCAGCTGTGCAGGTGTGTGCAGCTTCTCTCCATACGTTCTCTCTGTTCAAAAGTTTTCCCCCAAACCATTGAAGTGCCCCATCCAACACTGATCTTATTTGTAATCCCTAATCTAACAGATACAAGTCGACTATGTTAACATTGACAGAAACAAGTATCACCCCCATTTACAGAATTCTTGATGTGTGCATAACTTTAGATTTGTGTGTATGTAATTCTGGACTTTTTCTCACTTTCTTGATTTGTAGCTCATAAAATACATGATGTGCATAAGTACAAACATAACAAATTAAGACAAAAATGACAAATTCAAATTGAATCACTCGTCACATACGCTCAGTTACGCAGGAATCTGTGGTGAGAGTGAGACTCGTGTGCACGTGTCAGAGGTTCATCTGTAAGTGATGAAGTTTAAATACTACGGTCATCACTGCTGGATCATCTGAGGTTCAGCCGCATCGGACTTAGATTGTGAATAATATCTGGTAAAACTTGACATTTTCTTGAACAGATTTGCCTGATGATTAATATTAAAAATGTCTAAACAAGTGTCTTAAGAACATTTATCCCTTAAAAATAAAAGTATTAAATTAACAAAATTAAATAAAACCATAGTTTTATTTTTTCAGGAAAAAAATGTCTCTTTTGAGAGGGGCTTGAGAAGTTTGAATGATTAAAAATAATTTCTGAATAAAGTCAATTTTTTTTTTTTTTAAAAAAGGAAAAAAAAAAAAGTTTAAAACATTTTTAAGACTAGAAAATCATATAAATTCCAGAATCCAGAGAAAATGCAGTATTTTTTGTTCATTTAAAAAAATGAGAACTCTCCATCCATTTTTTGAACTGCTTCATCCTTTTGGGATGACAGGGGTGCTGGAGCCTAACCCAACCACTTCTGGGTGAAGGCGAGGTCCATCCTGAACAGGTCCAGTCTGTCCCAGATCCATTCACTCCTTGGGACATTTTAGACCAGCAGGGGTCAAACTCAATCACACAGAGGCCAAATCCAAAACACACCTTAGATTGCGGGACGAACAGGATAAACGTTTAATGAACACTCTAAAACTGCATTAATTAAAACTGTAACTTCTTAACATCATTATGAACTAGATATAGCATTACCTGTAGTAATGTTGGTGTGAATGCTGTAAGCTGAATTTGGCCACTGAAGATGCTGAAATTGACAGCTGAAATTGCTCAAGTTAATAGCTGACAATGCTGAAGCTGATAATTGTGAAAATATTAGCAAAATGACAAATTAGCCTAAAAATGTACACAAAACCCCAAAAAACTATTAAGTTAGCCAAAACAGCTAGCATGTAACAGAAAAATAGCTTAGCCTCAAAATAGACTGAAAAAGCCTAAATTAGCCAAAAGAGCTAGCATGTAGCTAAAATATTAGCTAACTCCAAAATAGACTAAAAGTGAATCTCAAAATAGTCAAAAAAATTATCAAAATGGCAATTTTTAAAACTCTAAATCTGTAACTTTTTAACATAATTATGAATAAAAAAAGTCATGAACATTATTCTAGAATAAATCAATTTAATCCTTGAATAACTTACTAGATTTTACTCTCCATAAGAATATATTTTGTCAAAACTATACAAGTTAGAAATCTTGTAAAGTAAATGAAATCTGATTGTCTTTATTCCTCTTTCGTTTGTTTTCAGTTTTTTCATATTAAATGAACATGTTAAAGGGAGGACTGTGCTGGTGGGTGTGTCTCTGTGACGTCAGGTGGAGAAGTGGGAGATCTTGGGCGGATCAAAGCGGAGCCACTCGGCGGTGGATCTGGTTCGGACGCCTCAGATGAGAAAGAGGACGGTGATCTTGTTCTACATCTGGTGGGTGGTCTCGTGGGTGGGTGTGGTCGCGGTGGATCCGGCCCCTCTCACAGTGCTGGCTCCTCCCCCAGGTTCGTGAATGTTCTGGTGTATTACGGCCTGTCCCTCGGCGTGTCCAGGCTGGGCACGGACCTCTACATGACCCAGTTCGTCTTTGGGTTGATCGAGATCCCGGCTCGCTCGTTGGTTCTCTTCTTCCTGCCCTTCAGCCGCAGACTCAGCCAGAGCGGCTTCCTGGCTGTCGGGGGGCTGGCCTGTTTGCTCATGCTCGCCGTCCCTGCAGGTAGACCAACTTCCTGAGACTTCCTAAATTCCTCTGCACTTTCTTGGAGACTCCAAACTCTTTCCCTGGTTGTTGTAGATCATCCCAATGTCTTGACTGGTCTGGCCATGGTGGGGAAGTTTGGTATCACCGCCTCCTTTGCCATCATCTACGTGTATACGGCTGAGATATTCCCCACCGTGGTAAGGTAGGACCTGCAGCCGTTTCCCGCTCACCGTGGACCCCTGGGCAGGCAAAGCCCCGCCTCATTTGTCCCTGGCGTTCCCACAGGCAAACAGGAATAGGGGTTTCCAGCATGTTTGCCAGGATGGGGGCGTGTTGGCTCCCATCATTAACATGCTGCATAGCCACACCCCTGCCACGCCCCTCGTCATCTTTGGCACTTCGCCACTGCTGGGGGCGCTCCTGGCGCTGGCGCTGCCCGAGACGGCAGACAGACCTCTTCCAGACACCCTGGAGGACGCAGAGAACTGGGACGTCAGGTACCCCCCACACCCCCTCCTCACATGAAGAGCTTCTGTTGGTCTATCTTTTAAAGCGTTCCCAGTGGATTTTTATCAAGAATTATGATGTTTTTAGCCAGAATAACTCATTCGTATCGTTTTCTTGGACGTAGTTTCTGCAGAGCAGCAAGAGTTCACTAGAGAAGTCGCATTACGAAAAGAAGTCACTTAAGATGCTGAAGGGATTTGCTGAAAATGGTGACACAATGTATATATAAGTTCGCTTCCTTCCACCCCCTTTCAAGCGATCTATTTGTGATTTATTATGTGATGTTATTCCATGTATTATAACCTGATTGCTTGAAATAAACCATTTCATTCATTCATTCATTCATGTATTTAATTCTGAAGGGAAAATGTCATTAAAGAACTATGAAAGAGCACTGAAGTTGACCTACATTTAGAAAATAAATGCTGCTTAAAAATCCCTAATAAATGCCAATTTTGCAAACATATTTAGTGTGTTGCTTAAATATGAGCTAAACTCAAAATTAGCCAAAAAAAACTAGCTTGTTGCTTAAAAACTAGCTAAACTAAAAAAAAAAAAAAATCACCTAAAATTCCTCAGACAACTAAATTAATCAAAAACTTTTGCCTGTTGCTAAAATAGATGCTAAACTCTAAATTATAAAAACCTCATTAAATGACAAATTAGCTGTTAGCATGTTATAAAATATTAGCTAAACTCCACATTACCATTAGATGCTGAATTAGCCAGAAAAGCTAAAATGTTGCTAAAATATAAGCTAAACTCAAAAATGGACTATAACTGAAAAAAGCCAAAACAGCTAGCGTGCAGTTAAAATATTAGAGAGAATCAGATAAAATAAAGAGAAAATTATTATTCTGACCAATAGAATGACTGATAACAAGTCTGTGGGAGTTTGGCTTCTTGGAGCCAGCAGGTACTTCCTGTTTGGAACGCCAGGAGGGCGGGGCCAGGTGTCAGTGACTATAGAGCCTGTAAACAATTACACATTCATTCACACAATTGAAAGACAACTGGGAAGACTGAAAATAGATCAGGAGATGTTGGGAGTGGGGCTGAACATTCACTACAAATATAGCCGGAGTCGTTTGAACATTACGATTTGACTGAACATTTTTATGGAGCTGTCACTGAAAGGATGGTGGTGGAATGCTGATGATATGGGCTCCACAAACTTAAACCAGCTCGCTCTTATTTAGTCAAGGTTTTTGCATCTGTCTTTCATTTCATGTCGGAAAAAGAAAAACAACAAGACCGTTTTTCATCTCATTTTTCATTCATTATTGTGAATGTTTAGTCATCATTCACACTGATTCAGTGATATTCCTGCTCCTTTCTGTACGTTTTTATGCACATAAAAACTAAATCTGACTTTCAGAGATTTCATCAATCTTGGTATCAAATCGTTCGGCTCATTTAGGACATTACTGTTTGTATTTTTAGTATTTATAAACTTCATAGTTTTTGAAATATTGAGCAAAATATGCCCCACAGTAAATGAATGAGAAAGTCTTCAAATTTCACAATTTTAAGTAGATTAGCAAACAAACCTTTAAATATATTCATGAGATAAGTTTTCATATTTATAGTCATTTAAAAAAAAAGAGTTTACTTAATATTTTAGAAACATGCTAACGTTTTTGGCTAATTTAGTTTATTGAGGAATTTTTTTGAAATGTAAAAGTTTATTTAATATTTTAGCATCATGCTAACGTATTTGGCTAATTTGTTAACAACTGGGGTTGTTTTTTTAGTCCAAATTAGAGTTTAGCTAATATTTAAGCAACATGCTAATTTTTCTGGGCTAATTTGGAGTTTAGCTCATTTTTAAGAAACACACTAAATATTTTTGCAAAATTAGAATGTATTAGGGATTTTTGAGCAATTTTGCTACTAAATTTTCAGAAATTTCGGTCAACTTCTGCAGTCTTTCATAGTTCTTTAATGAAATTTCAAGTCTTTCAGCAAATTTAACATTTTGCAAATAGATTTTATATTATCTGTAAATCCCTTTGGTAATTAAAGTCAATTGCATCACCATTTTCATCAAACAGCTTCAGCATCTTCAGTAACTACTTTCAGTAACAGCATTCACTCTAGCATTTTTGCAGGAAATGCTTTTCTAGTTTCATTAACATTTTTTTCTTTTTATCAAATTAAAAAAAATCTGATTTTTCAGCGAAACATTTCTTCTTTCCTTCATCTGAGCTCATGTTTTCCTTCAATGATCAGAGTTTCAGTTAGCTCCTCCCCCTCGCCAGAAATCCAAAACCTCCATACAAATCCGATTGAATGGAGGAGAGGAGCTTGGCTCTGCTCGACGGTGTTTGACGGTAAATCTTTGCGAGGCTTCAACAGTTTCTGTCTCCCGCAGGCTCGCTCCCGTTGAGGAGAACTGTCAGATGTGTGATGGAGTCGGGCCGTTACCGAGCAGCACGGAGAAGAAGGAGCTGCTTCCTCTCGCAACCCTGACCTAACGGCTCTAAAAGGACACAAACGCTTTATTATCCGGCCCACATTCAGTAAACAGCAGTAACCCTTACACTCCTATGCAATTCCATGTCAGGATTTGAGAGTGAGCTCTATGCAAGGAAGCCAAACAAGTTCAGCACAAGGTGTTCATGCACGGCCGCACAAAGCCGGCATTCACTCCACCTGCCATGCAGCCCATAAGAGGCCTACTGTTGGAGCAGATTTAGCTCACAACCAACATTCAGGAATAGCTCTTTTGCAAATTTCACAAATCTTTTGTACCTTTGTACCTTTCACCTGATTTTCTAATGCATTGATAAACAAAAAGTGCTGGAAAAAGTATTCAATCTGGAGATATGAAACCTTTTCAGGAGTCTTCCTCTCAAACGTAGTTTTAAAAATAGAGATCTGCTGCATTTTGTTTCTGTAGTTATATTTGAATGCTTTAATGGAAGTGACAGACGGAGTGTGTGGGGTCACATCAGGGTCAGCTTAAAGTGATCGAGAAAACAAACTGAAAACTGGAAAGTAGAAATTGTAACTGAATTTCTTTGAAAATTTGAAAACAAGACATTGGAAATAGGAAAAAAGAAATTTGAAAAAAATGTTTTAAAAATAAAAAAAAACCCTGAAAACTTGAAATAAATCTTGAAAATTTGAAAAATAGAAATTGTAACTGAATTTTTTTTGAAAATTTGAAAACGAGACATTGGAAATAAAAAAAAAGAAAATTTGACAAAAAATGTTTTGAAAATTCGAAAAAAAATGAAATCTTGAAAATTTGAAAAAAAGGAAATTGTGAAAAAAAAAATTTTTCACTTTTTAAAATTAGGCTCAGCTCAGCAGTGAAAACTTGAAAATCGGAGTTGAAACTGAAAACTGAAAGGGAAGATTCAGAGAAGCAAAAAAAAAAAAAGTTGAATATTCAAAACAGGAGCTGTTACTAATAGATACATTATTCATCAATTGGTAATTTTTACTTTATTTTTTATTCAAGTTTTTATGTATTTTTTTCAAAATTTCAAGATAAATTTCATTTTTTATTTATTTAATTTCAAAAAAGAAATTCAAGATTTATTTCAAGTTTTCAGTTTTTTAAATTTTCAAAACATTTTTTTCACATTTCTTTTTTTTTTTTAATTTACAATGTCTTTTTTTTTTGTTTTAATAGTTAAAAAGTCTATTTTTCAAGTTTCCAACCTGTTTTTGTCTCACTTTCAGCCGGTCCAGGTTTGACCCACAGTAGAGTCTCTTCTGTCAGGTGCATGCATTCCTGTCTCATGTAGCCTTGTCTTCACAACATGATAGAACCTTTTCTTGCTTTAGACCCTCTTCACACCCTTTCTTCTCCAACTGATTAGTACACGGTGCTGAACTGTTTTTGTGGAGCGGTAAAGCGAGGACTCGGCCGACGCCTCCTGCCAGTCTTCCAGCGTCAAAGCCGTCAGCATGAGCGCATGTCCTGTAGCTGCATGTCTTCATGTGACCAGAGATGCAACGATAACTTTTGATAGTTTTTTATGATTCTCTTCCAGTTTATTTAAATGCCTCCATTTGTAAGTTGAAAGGAATGGACATGTGACAGTGTACAGTGCCTTTGTGTTTCCTGCAATAAACTTGTGTCAATAAAAGAAATGTTCTGATGTTTTTAGGGAAATCAGCAGCAGCAGACCGTTTCATCCAACGCACATCAAACTTAGGCACTCGAGCGGCTTTACGTGAACTAAAGACGAGGTTTAACTCAGAGTGACGTAAGTGGCATCCGTGGTGACGCCGCAGTTGTTGTCCTTGGTGGACATGAGGATGTAGCCGTCGTTGCCCCAGTAGGTGGACCAGGAGTTCTTGATTAGCCAGTAGGGCTCTCCGTTCAGGGCGCCGTATCCCACGGCGAGCACAGCGTGGTCCAGGTCCTGCGTGGTGTTACCTGAAGGAAGAGGAGCGTTGGAGCGCGGCAGAGGGCGGAGCTTCAGCGGGACGGCAGCACTCACCACAGGCAGGCTCATAGTAGACACCGGAACTGTAGAAGACGAAGGAGCGGTGCGACGCGTCGATGCTGACCGCCACCGGCCCGTTTTTGAAGAGGGCCAGCTTCAGCGCGTCCGCGTCCCCGGATGTGACGTTGGTGTAGCTCTTGATGGGAGCAACCAGCTGTGAGGAGTTCATGTGGCAGAAACCGTTCTGCTCCACAAGAGGGAGAACAGAAATCACATCCTGATGTACAATCGTTAAAAAAACAAGCAAGTAGCTTACAGTCTTTAGCTTTCATTTTAAATGTATGAAACCTCAGGTCACATGTCAAAGTCAAGGCCCGGGGGCCGGATCCGAATCATCTGGAGACAGAATTAAGAAAAGAACATTTTCTGTCAATCTGCCCCCGTTTGCTCAATCTGCTCTGGTTTTCTCTGCATGTTAGAAGACAATAAAGACATGTTCATTCTATTTATTATTTGATTTGATGCTATTTGATTTTCTTTAAAAAATCTAGAAAATACTGAATGTCCTCATCAGGTTCAGACTACAGGTGAATGACTGACAGCTCTCCTCCTAGAGTGTAAAAGAGTCTAAAAAATAATTACTGATAGAAAATAAGTCTTCATAGAAAGATTCATAGAAAACCAGAGAACACAGAGTAGAGATTTAAGAAGTTCCTTGTGTTTTATCTGAGGTTGTTTTTATGTTGTGACTTCATCTCTGTTTGCATCCAACAGAATATTTTTTTAATAACACACATGAACATTTTTTAGTAAAATAATGTAATAATTTGTCCAGTAAAATAAAAATATGTTTAAAAAAACTAGATTTTGGTCACTGAGGTTGTAACTTCAAACTTGGAGCATGTCGTAGCTTTTGCTATCAAAAGTGAATGATTATTTTATTTCTCTTCATAAGATGCTAAAGCTAGCGGTAGCTCACAAACACCTGCTGCATTGTTCTATGAACATTTTTACAGCTTGTATTTGAAACTATTTCCAAAAGAAATGTTAAAATAGAAAAGTTTAAATGAAATAATTTTCTGTCATTTGTAACGTTTGTTAAAAGAAGGGAAGAAAAATAATCGATTCAAATCAAAAATTGAATTTGGAATGAAAGAATAGATCCTTTTCTTTCTGCCTTATCGCTCAGCTGTAACACCACCAGCTGTCCTTCAGCGCTCGTGATGTTCAGTTTTTAAATGCCTGATTAACACAGATGTGGTGAAGGTTTGGGTCGATGAACACAGCAGCTCTTTTCTCGCTGTCAGGAACTTTGAAATATTTCCACACAGCCGACATTTAAAGGAGGAGCTGAAGCGCTGCGGCACATTAATACACGCTTCAGCCTCATCCCCACCAAAACTCAATGCTGCTTTTCTGCAATATTAGACAACTGAATACATTTGGTTGACAAATATTCGGTGCGTCTCTACAAAAGATCGGTTTTGTTCTTACAATTCTGCAGGAATACAGTTAAAAATAAAAGCTAAGTTCTGAAAACAAGGATTTGACTTGAATTCATCCAAAAAATCTGACTTTTGGTCCAAAAATGCAGAACAAGTTAGTATTTACTCTGAGGTTTATGTAAAAAAACAGTTTTTAGTTTGACTAAACAATAAAACTGTCCAAAAGCTTAAAACAGATGTTTTTTTGAGGCACATCTGGCCGATTGTGAGTAAAAATTCCATCCCGTGGCTGTAACTGGATTTACAGTTTCACAGCTCCGGTGGAAAATGTCTGCAGAGGCCTCAGCTGGCTGGAGAGCGCAGCTGAACTCACATTTCACAGCAACACGCCACTCCAGGCCTTCCTTTTAACCCACCAAGGCCTCAGCGCTCACGTGTAACGCACGTTTCCAGTCCAAAACCGCATTTCATCTTTGTACTCAAACCCTCAGAAAGTCTCACCATTCCCATATAGGAGCCGTAGGTTTCCGTGGTGGCGATGCCGCCGTGTTTCATGACCCACTCGTACGCTCTCCACTCCTCCCCGCCGTCACAGCCGTTGTTGCCAAAACCCCAAGAACAGTCGACCAGCATCTGCTGGGACAGAACCTGCAGGGAGCCGCTCTGGAGGACAAAACACAGCGTTCATGCCAGAATCTGCCGTGACCCCGACAGCACCGCCACTACAGACTCTCGGAATTTAGCATTGAAGATCCTTTGAAAATGGGAGAAACAAAACATTTAGAGCAGTTAAAAAAGTCTAATTTCTTCGAACTTATTATTCCTTTAAACATTCAAACTTACAACAAAATGTAAACGTGTCTCACTTCTTCATTTACATGATGACCTGCAACAATTTAAGCAGTTCTCTTAAGTCAAACTCAAGAGGTCAAAACACGTCTGAGGTCGCAGGTCAAACAGGATCAACGTTTATTGAACACTTTAAAAACAATTCTGTAAAATTTTAAAACTGTAACTTTCCAACATAATTATGAACTAGATATATATCGTTACCTGTGATAATGCAAGTGTGAATGCTGTAAGCTGAATGAAGAAGCTAGTGCTGAAAGCTGAAGATGCTGAAGTTGATAACTAAAGACACTGAAGCTGATAGCCAGCTAAAATATTAACTAAATGCAAAATTAGCCTAAAAACTAAAAGAAACAAAAAACTTAGGTTATCCAAAACAGCTAGCATGTAGAATAATGAATTAAAAATAAATGCCAAAATAGTCCAAAAAGCTAGCAGAATGCTAAATTTTTAAAGCTTTAAAACCATAACTTTTGAACATAATAATATATTTTTTTTAAAAGCAGGAATATTATTCCAGAATAAATCAACTTAAACCTTAAATACATTTTAATATTTTACTCTCCATAAAAATATATTTTGTTATAATTATACAAGGTAGAAATAAGATCAAGATAACATCGGACAATGTTTAATTGAAAAAAAAAAGCATCAATATTTTAAATGATAAAGTAAGACTTTGTGGTTCTGGTCTGGAAGAAACTAGAATAAATGGCTCTTTTAGCGTTAAAGGTTGCAGACCAAAGTCTTATTCAGACTGTTGTTGGGAGTTAGCAAAGACCAGAGGTCTGTAACCTTTGGCTCCAGATCCACATGTGTCTCTTTTATCTCTATTGTGGCTCCTTGAACAAACATAAAATAAATCATGGAGATGTTGATCCAGACATGTCGACCGTCTGAATCAGCAGCTCCTCTAAACAAAACTATCTAAAGAAAACAAATAAACAAAGCCTGTAAACTAAGACTACCAAGATCCAACTAAAACTAAAATAACAAAACCCAGCAGTGGAAGACTGCTGAGGACAAAGAGGGGAAGAAGAACAAAAACTAAAAGAAAAAGAAAAAAGCAATTATATGGAGAAAGGATTACTTAATTAGAATTAATTTAATTTACATTAGTTAAATGTATAAATTGATGTCTGAGGTTCACATAGATGATACACTCTGTAGGTTTTTCCATCCATGTTGACCTGAAGATGTCTTGTTTGTTCAACTCTACCTCCAGAATGAACAGATTTTATATGGAAAGAAAAACTTTGGTAAAAAGTTTGATCTTTTATGAGTTAAAAGTTCATATTATTTTAAGCTGTAGAACATTGATCACTAGCTGCACTGAGATGATCCTGTTTGGCACAGAGCAGCTTTTATTTTGAAAAGTTATAAAGAAAAATCCCATTTTGAGAGATGCTCAGCTCTTTTTATTTTTTTGCTTTTGTTTGTGCCGAAAAAAATAGACATAATTCTTATTTTAAAAAAAAATCATGACTGTAAATCCAAATTTCTTAAAGGCTAAAGTAAAACTTTGCAGCTCCTTGTAGGTTTTGAAAGGAGCTCAATCGTCTCTTTTACAGTTAAAGGTTGCCGACCCCTGATTTATAATCACAGTATTTTTGGTTTTAGGATCAGTTTGTTATGTGTTGCAAGTATTGTAACTCTTCTAACACGGCTAACTCTTCTTGTGGTTAATGTGTAGCATGTTACACTGATGTTCTGGTCTGACTGGCCTCTTAATGTGCCTTACAGTTCGGTGAGTCCTTTTATTCATTTTGGGTTTTCTTCATATATTTCCTCCATCATCAGACAGTAACAAACATCAAACCACCTGTTTGATTGATTGAGGAGACGAGGTGTTCATTCATGTCTACGGCTGTTTTGGAAGCAGCTGTCATCTCCAGTAAATCTGAAGCGACCCCCTCCCGGGGAGAGGGAGGGGAGGGGAGGGGGGGTGTCCCACATTTGCACAGGTCGCTTCCCGCTGCGTGGCTGCGTCCTGGCAGAGGCACAAAGACGACGGCCGGGGCCTCGCAGCAAATCTCCTCCATTCAGGCCGAGCTCCTCTGAAGCCCAGCGTTTACTGCAGCTCTTTACCTTTCAGCTGCTTTCATCTTAAACTATTGGCAAACATTTTACTATTTGACTCCAAATGGAACTTCTAAAAACTACAAATTGATCCAATCCGTGTCTTAATCTAAGCGGCGTGATCTGGACAGCGGCCTATCAAGCAGGAGAAAAAAGGATCATTATGGAGACCCGAGTGTGAGTGAGAGTCAAAGAATTTGGTCACTTCAACAGGGTGCCATCAGATCCCATAATAAACCATCCCTATGTTTGGATCCCGTTGCTAGGCAACACCAGAGAAAGAATGTCTTTGAGCTCTGCCCTCTTTGTGATGGAGGGACGCCGGACCTGAAATTCATTCAACTACAGGTTGAAGTTCGACAAAGAGAGAAATCCTCATGAATGAGGTTAAACGTTTCCTTTAAAACTGTATCAGTCAAATTCAATTTATTAGAATTTAAAGTTTACTTTCAGCCTTTTCCATCCTGTCTTTTAATACTAGGACTTGCTGCTGTTTCATTTAGTGCTGCCATGATTAATCAACTCATTTCATAATTGATTAATCGTTACTTTATGTTATATGGAGTCAGAGTGTAGTAAAGTTGAACGTTATGATGGCATTCTGATAGATTTATGGATTATTTTGGCATTTATTCAAGTTTTTTAGGATATTTTGGAGTTTAGCTAATATTTCAGCAATGTGCTAGCTACTTTGGCTAACTTAGCCTTTTTCAAATTTTTAGGTTAATTTACTATTTAACTCATATTTTGCTGGCAATCAGCTTCAGTGTTTTCAGCTCTAAATTTCAGCTTTTTCAGCTATCAGCTCTAGCATCTTCAGCGGTCAAATTCAGCTTACAGCATTCACATTATCACAGGTAATGATATATATGTAGTTTTTAGTTAGTTTAAAGTTAATGATGGCTGTGATTTGTGCTTTACATTCACTTTTCACATAAAAATCAACTTTTAAAACAATCGTCAGTGGCAGCCCTCGTTTCATCGTTGGAACCTGGTTTCTGAAGCAGCAGCATCGTCTGGGTTTCTGTTCAGAATAGTTCTGGATGTGAAAAACAGACCGACTGCAGGACAACCAAATCCAATCGTCATCCCTGAACATCTGCACTTTTGAAGCGAGGAGGGAGCCGGCCCCAAGCGTGCCACAAACCTCAGAAGTGGTTTTGATTCTCACCTTCAGGAAGAGAGCGCCCTCTATTGCCCCAGTGGTGGCAAAGCTCCAGCAGGAGCCGCAGATGGCCTGGTCCTTCACTGGTGTCACGGCGCCTGAGGGTCAAAGCAAAACAGATCCCTCAAGTTCAACAAGAAGCTCGTTTGGATGTTCCTTCCCTCTTAACCAGCACACAAACAACAGAAGTCGTACGTGGCGTTTACTTGTACGGCGCCTTTCTACCTTCCTTGAAGGCCAAAGCGCTTTATAGTCACAGACCCGTTCACTCGTTCACGCAGACGAAGGATTACGTTTATGATTCTGGAATCAACGTTTCAATAGATAAATAAAGCAGAGGTCTGCAACCTTCAATATTTAAAGAGCCAATCAGGTCGAATTCTTACCAGCCAATCCTCAGCTGGAGCCTCAAAGTCCTACAAAAATAAGACACGCCTTTGTATTTATTTATTTATTTTTTACTATGATCATAAAATCAACAAATTATTGTTTTTCTGAATGACTAAAACATAAACATCAAGAGAATAATAGCGTTTTTTTTCTAAAGATGAAGTTGGTGATAACATGACTCCCTTTCAAAATAAGAGTATAGTTTCATCTCAATGTTTCATTTAATGTCAGCATTAATTTAAAAAAGTCTCTAAATTCTTTATTTTACAGTTTCTGGTGAACGTTTGTATGTAGAACTAACTCAGAGTTAATTGGTGACCCTTATATGTTAATATGTTAATATTTGTATATAAAATTATTGTACAGTATTGTATTGTATAGTATTGTATAGTTTTGTATTGTATTGTACTGTATTGTATTGTACTGTATTGTATTGTGCTGTATAGTATTGTGTTGTATTGTATAGTATATAGTTATTGTAGATAGGTGTGTATTACTCATATGTATATTTATGTTCATAAGAATATGTGTGTTTGTAAAATGTTTTAGATACATGGGTGCCATAACAGATAAATTTATCCCTTGGGATATTAATGAAGTTCAATTCAATTCAATTACTGTGTTTTCGGACCATGTGGCAGAACCCTCCAAACTGTCTGATTTCTGTCCGACTTGTGTGAATCCTGATTGTGATTGTCTTTGCTTTTATTCTAATGTTAAACATGTCCCAGCAGCCAATGAGCTTAAAGCCCCGCCCCCATGTAAAATTAGGATCAGCTCAGCAGCGAAAACTCAAAAATCTGAATTAAAACTGAAAACCGAGAACTGAAAGTGAAGGTTCAGAAATTCAAAAAAATAAAAATGTTAAAAGTTATTTTTTGAATTTACAATGTCTACTTTTCAAATTATACAATTTTTTTCAGGTACAATGTCTATTTTTTCAAGTTTTCAATCAGTTTCAAACTGGAAAACTCTGAATTGAAACTGAAAAAAGAGAAATGACAGTAAAAAAGGATCAAAAAGAAAAACAGAAAGTTGAAAGTACAAATAAACATTATTTATTTTAATTGGTAACAGTTTTAGCTTTTATTTTTTTTGTTTCTCAAATTATGAGTTTACTTTTTTTTTTTATATTTTTTTCCAAGTTTTCAATGTTCCTTTTTCAAATTTTCAATAATTCCTTGAAGTTTTTAATATCTATTTTTGGGTTAAAACTGTTTTCAAATTTTCCTCTGTTTTTTTGTTTTGTTACTTGAAGCGGATCCTGATTTGACCCCATACAACATGGCAACGCAGCTTTTTGAACATGAAACATCTCCACTTCATAATGTTGCATGGATTCCTCGTGAGCTGTCAGAACTCTGGATTCATTCTCAGGAGAAACGGGTTTTACTGAGTATGGAAGCGTCTCTGGAGTTTGAACGAGGGATGCAACGAATCACAAAACTAAAAAAACAACAACAATCTTTAGAAAAGCTTCAGTACATATATGTAATAAAAAAATATAAAGTATTCAAAACACAAACATATATTGAGGCTTATTTATGGACGACGTCTTTGAACTGCAGATCTTGCTGTTTATAGAAGACACTTCTGTACCATAGAGCCTCCAGTCCAGCGTCTCTGGGACCGTCACCCCTCTGTAGAGCGTGGAGGGGAAGGGCCGGCCTCTGTTTGGCGTCCTTCCACGTTTCCCTCCCCGCATGCTCCGTAACTCGGACACGGTGCGATCTGCCAGGGGGTTGAGGGCGAGGGTGAACGGCAGCCGGGCTCTGTTCTTGGAGTGGATAAAACTGCAACACAAACCTGCGTAATGAGTCGGGACGCTTTGGGGGAAGCAGACGGACGGCTGTCTCACCGCAGGTTGTGCAGAAAGGCACGCTCCCTCTCCTCGTGCTCCCGCTCGTCTCCGTACCGGCGCTGGAACGTCTCCTTGAAGTGTCCGAACATCTTCTGCGCGTGTCCCGAGGCGGACGTGTGGACGATCTCTTTCATGGGATTGGCCAGCATGTGGTGCTCCGCCCCTGGACCCGGAAAGCCTCCACAGCTCATGCCTGTCACAACACACTGGACTTAGAGACTCCTCCCACCGCGCCGGGGCGTGGCGCCGTCTGCAGTGGAACACAAACCCTCAGGCAGAGAGAAGACTTTGGGGTCCAGGTGGGGGCTGAAGTCCTTGTAGTCCACCAGGTACTTGTCATAGTGGGACCCGAGCAGGGTGTTGTAGCCCATCATCTCGTAGTGGAGGGGAACGGCGGTTCCCTGTCTTCCGTCGGCCTCAGACTTTGTCACCCACAGAGTGTACGTGTTCTTCTTGTGCCCCACCACGGTCACATTCTGCCACACCTCACACAGCGAGCCTCCATGATACTCCATCTTCAGGAACTGCAGGAGCATTCAGCAGAGCCGCTTTAACTGATCAGGAAGTTCTGATGTTATTTACGGTTTGTCTATGTTTGAAACGTCCACTGGTTGATGTCTGTGGGATCCACAAATCCTCCTCAGATTGAGTTTATTTCCAGTAGTGATGTTGTTAGGGTCGGGTATGTTTTCATCTCACATGATTTGATTCATATCTCCATTCATGGTCCACAAATCCATGAATAGAAGATTCAAACAGACACAATGCAGTCCAACTGTTTTACCTAAATACAAACAATCTAGATCACGGGTCAAAGTCGAGGCCCGGGGGCCGGATCCGGCCCTCCAGATCATTTTATTTTTATTGTTATTAATTGTTATCTTGCGCTCATTTCTAACTCGTATAACTTTGACAAAATTAATTTTCATGGAGAGTAAAATATTGAAAGTTATTTAAGGTTTAAGTTGATTTATTCTGGAATAATATTCCTGACTTTTTATTATTTATATTTATGTTAAAAAGTTAGTTTTAAAGTTTTAAAAATTCTGCTAGCTTTTTGGATTATTTTGGCATTTACTAAGATTTTTTAGGCTATTTTGGAGTTTAGCTAATATTTCAGGTTTGCAGTAATTCTGGCTTTTCTTTCTACATCTTTTTAAGCTGTTTTGGAGTTAGGCTAATATTTAAGCTGTTTTGGCTAATTTAGGCTATTTTTCAGTTTTTTTAGGCTATGTTGAAGTTTACTTATTTTTCCAGCAACATGCTGGCTGTTTTGGCTAACCAAAAACTTATTTTTCTTTTTCAGTTTTTTAGGTTAATTTAGCTTTTAGCTAGCATTTTAGTTGGCTGTCAGCTTCAGCGTTTTCAGCTTCATCTTCAGCTTTTTTAACTGTCAATTTCAGCATCTTCAGCAGCCAAATTCAACTTACAGCTTTCACACTAGCATAATCACAGGTAATATTATGTATCTAGTTCATAAATATGTTAAAAAGTTAAATTTTTAAAAACGTAGTTTTAGTGTTCAATGAATATTGATCCTGTTTGACCTGCAACCTCAGGTGTGTTTTTGGATTTTGGCTCCTGTGTGATTAAGTTTGTCACCCCTGATATAGATATCTGTTATTAATTTAAAACTATTAATGAAAACCCCTGTTAACACAAGAAACTCATCTTTTCCCTACATACTTATTTTCATTGCCATGAAGAATTGTATGTGTTTGATGGTGCAGTCTCTTACACGTGAAGCATTTTGTGCTGAATTTCAAATAGCTGATGGAGATGAGTAAATGTAAAAAACGTGTTTATTCTGAACTATTAACTGTGATTACGTGCAGAGGCGCCGTGGACCTGGAAACTACCTTCAGATGAAGAACTCACCTGAAAGCCCTGCAGGTCGGGCAGCGTTCCCTGAGGTTGCACCGCTTCGTCTTTGGTCCCGTTAACCTGGAAGCACTTCATCACGTTCTTCTCCGTCTCCGTGGTCTCCGGGGTGATTTTATACGCCACGCCAAAAGCCTGCTGGGATGCCAACTGGTAGGTTGACACCTGGCCTGTTTTTCACAAGAACAGACGATGATGTTGGACATGTTTTATCTCAGTCTAAAATAAATGTTTACACAGATGATAAAAATGTGTCAGATCACAATCGTCTAAAAATCAACAAAGAGACTATTTTATTCTCAGCTTGGCTCTGATTTTACTTCAAAATAAAATATACAAATGATCAGAACATCACTGTCATTACAGGAGGGGAGGAAGTCGACACCGAAACACTCAATCTGTTTAGTTGCTAAATTAAAATTTTTTGTTTGTTTTGTTTTTAGGCTAATTTGGCTGCTATTTTAGCTGGCTATCAGCTTCAGTGTTTTTAGGTATCTATTTCAGTTTAGTTTTAATTTTTTTAAATGTAGTCAATAAATATTTATCCTGTTCAATAAGGTGTGTTTGAGGTGTGTCAAAAATAAAACCAAAGTCATGTAAATGCCTGAAGAACTGATGTAGCTCTTTTAATTTCCTGCTGATTTGATGAGGTTGCAGTTTTGCTTCTCCTCTGGTGGAAACAGAACTCCTCCCTCAGAAGAGTCGGACGGCGGCGACGGAAGGAGGCCGCCGCTCCACGGGTTTCTCACCATGGTAGTAATCAATTCTGCTGGACTTTGACGCCAGATCAAACCAGCCTTGAAACGGCTCCACGATCTCGGCATAGGGAAGAGAGATGACCCCTGCAATGAGAAGCATGAGCTGGAATACACACAAACACAACAGACGAGATGACACTTCCAGAACTGACCTTTGACATGGTAAGTGGTCCCAAAATCAGGAAGAGGACGCACTGATTTACCCTCTATTACTAAAGGAAAAAACACACAAATCATAAACAGAGAATCTGAGTTATTAAGCTGTAAGTGATGTGTAGTATCCACATTTATATCAGAACATCATCAGATTTATTTAAAGAATTATTTTAACCGTGAAGTGAGCCATTAAAGTGAATAAAGATGCACATATTTACGAAATGTAAAAACAGATAACATTATAAATACAGGTATTGAAGTTATACAGAAAACGCTGTCTAATGTCAAGAGAGCCACACAAAAACACAAAAAAATATCATAAATGTTAATTTAATGAGTAATTCAGGACATGTTCTTCATTTTTTATTTTTATTTTGTGTGGCAACTTGCACTAAAGCCCACTGTTTATGTGAGGTTCACGGTCCCAGAAAAAGCTGTGGAAAAACCAGTGTTCTGTCTTACCGCCAAACGCCGCGAGGAGAAGCGCCGCGAGACACAGACGCGCCATTTTACTTCAGATGAAGCGAGAAACACGACGAAGAAAAACCATGAAATCAAACCCGAACAGCACCAACCACGTCGGTGCGGGAGCAGCTTTCCAAAGCCCGCAAACACTCCTCAGATAAACAACGGCAATTAGAGAGGGTCACATGACTGGGAGTAACCAATCACATCGCTGCTCTGACCAGCCTCCTCCAATGAGGACAGGGGGGCGTGGCCTCATCGGGCAGCTGTCAGGTGACTTCTGTCATATGACCGTGTTGTTGCTCGCCCGGTTTGCTAACTCTGGCACAATTTAAAAGGTCAATGTGCGAGTTAGAGATATTTTTAAATAAAAATGACATTCCACTAAAGAAAAGCGAAATAAGTAGAGATATGTGTGCAAAACATTCGATATAATGTATCTTTCCTCTGAACTTTCGTCCCTGTAGCTTCTTGTTTTGTGTGTTTGGGGGGAAACAAAGAAACTTACCATTTTGACCAGATTCTTTGGTTTTGTGTTGTTGTTTAAATGAATAATAATACATTTATTTACAGTTACATTAAATGTGGGGAAAAGGGCTTAATTTAGGATAATTAATCAAGTTAGTTTCTTATTTACAAACTTGCTTAACTCAAAGACAGATGTATTACTGGAATATTAAGAATAATTTACTAAAGCTTCAAACTGATTCCATAACTCATAATGAAACTTAAAAACTTACCTCTTTCTAGTAGTTATTAACATGTCATGTCTGCTTTAAAACATCCATGAGAAACCTCCACATAATTCTGATACAAATATTTAAATAGAATCAACTACGTGTCGAGATAAAACTTTGCAATACTCAACAGAAAAATCTGAAGAGTTGTAATAATAAACTGCTATGTAAAAAAAAAACATATGTAGAAAATGATGTGAAAAAAGAGCAGCAATGTTTTTTTTCTTTTAACTTACTGCTCCTCTCCTTTTCAGACCTCTGTCATATGAATAGTACATAATAGAATAGCCTTTATTGTCCTTGTACATTGTACAACACAATTTGAGCGCTACTCCCTTGGTGCAAAGTAACAATAATAGTAATAAAATATGAAAATATACATATAAACATAAGCAGCATGAAGGCAAAATAAAAACAGAGGGATTAAACGTAAACGTTACGAGATGATTACACCTGTATAATGAGATAACTGCACTTATAATCAAGAATAAGATTTGATATGTACTGAATATAACGACTTAATGTGCTACTTTTCTGGAAAGAAAAAAAGAAAGAAATTCTGCCTATGGGGCTTGAAAAGGACATCAGAAAGTACCACTAGGTGTCGTTGTCTGCCATAAAAAGGGATTTGTTTGATCTCTAAACCCACAGACAGTCTGGTGCAGAAATGCTGTAAACCAGGAGAGTCAAACTTAATCACACAAAGGGCCAAAATCCAAAACATACCTGAGGTCACGGGCCGAATAGGATAAACATTTATTGAACACTCTAAAACTACATTTCAAAAACTTTGATAACGTAACTTATTAACATAAATATGAACTAGATATAGAGGATTACCTGTGATAATGCTAGTGTGAATGTTGTAAGCTGAATTTGGATGCTGAAGATAGTGCTGATAGAGGAAGATGCTGAAATTGATAGCTAAAAAGCCCTGAAGTTTATAGCTGAAAACCCTAAAGCTGATTGCTGAAATGCTGAAGGTGATAGCCAGCTCAAAATATTAGCTAAATGCCAAATTAGTCATAAAAACAAACAAAAAAACAAACATTTTGGTTAGTCAAAACAGCATGTTACTGAAAAAATGGTTACACTTTAAAATATCTTAAAAAAATGTGAAGAAAAGCCTGAATAAGCCAAAACAGCTAGAGTATAAAGATCAGCTAAACTCCAAAGTAGCATAAAACATTTTATTAAATGCCAAAATAGTCCAAAAAGCTGGTCAAATTCAAAATTTTAAAACATCGGGCCATTAATAACAATAAAATTAAATGACCCGGAGGGCCGGGTTTCGGCCCCAGGGCCTTAACTTTGACACGTGTCTTAAGTTTTGACAACTGAATGTCAACCAACTTAAAATATTTAGAACGGACTTTCTTCAAAGTTCAAATAAACAGCAGCTGCATAAGTGAAGTGCAGTTTCCCTAAGTCTTCTGAAAATGATCTGGGATAGATTGTTGTTGTGATAACCTGCTTAACACTCCAGCTTTTAGACGGTGACACATCTGGGTGGAGATGCCGGAGACAGGCGGTCATGTTTGACATGTTCACCGGTATAGAGATGAGGCAAATCCTGCAGACTGTGTACTTCTTTTTAACACATTTCATCCCGTGTCATCATATTTTGAACCCAAAAAGGCTACACACTGAATGTTGCACTGCAAAAAGTGAAATCTAAGTGAGATTAAATATCTTAAAACAAGCATATACATGCTTATTTTTTTAATGGTAAGATTTTTATTTTTTCACTTAGTAGATTTTGTGACAGATAGTTTCCCTTATTTTAAGAGTTTCTGCACTTATTTATCTCAATAAGATATTAAAGCTTGTTAATAAGATTGTATTATCCATTATGAGTAAAAACACACTTGAAACTAGAATCTCAATAGTTACAACAGTAACATCATGGTACACAACTGTAATTTTTAAGTAATAATTTCTTGTTTCAAGCAAATAAAGGCAATTGTGACTACGGCTCTGAAATTATTGTGTTAAGCATGATTAATTAATTACAGACATTCTAAAGGGTTATATTTTAATCACTTTAAACTCATTTTTGCGTTGGATGGTTACTTCCTGTGGTTGATCCTCAGACGTCAGTGTTACGTTTGTAAAATCCAGTGAACATGTGTAGATTTATGCTTTGTTTCATTTAAAATCATGAATGACCTGAACAAGTATCCAGTATTTATTGCTCTTAGATTTGATAGACATCATGTTCATAATAATTTCACCAATAATTAGAGTGAATCCAAAAAGTTGCTTTTGTTCATCACATTCTAAAAACAGCAGGATCTTCTGTTTTTGGCAGAATCTAAAAAAGAAGCAAAAGTACAGAAAGTTGAGGAATAGAAGATAAATCACAGAACATAATCTGTGTCAAGATTCTAGATTAGTGGATCTGTGTCACAGTAAATGCATCTCTTATTTTAATTATATTTCTTTCTGTGAATTATTCAAGTTATAAATCGACCAATCAGGTGCCTCAGTATAAGTAGGTGGAGCCTGCTGTACCCCGCATTCAACGTTCAATATGTTTGAGTGACAGATTTCATGTAGCCCGCTTTCGAGTGGTAGGGGCGTGTCCTTAGACCGACTTGGACCAATCACTGCTTACTGACGACGTCCAAAATGGTGATGACCGTATTTAAAAAAAATTGTGACTGACTTGATTTGGTTGGAGCTGGAAGTAAACCATTTTCCCTGGATGACATCAGACTCCCTCAGTCCAGCTCTCGGATACAGTCCGTGGGAGGGTCTCTCCAGTAGCTGGAGCCTATCCCAGATACTGTTGGGCGACTGTTGCAGGGACACACGATCACACCTCGAAGCAGTTTGGAGCCACAAATCAACCTAATGAAGCACGTCTTTGAATTTTGGCGAGAAGTTCTCGGAAAAACCCTCAGATGCACGAGGAGAACATGCAAACTCTACAGAGAACGGACCGAACCAGGATTCAAAACAAAAACACAACGCCCCCTGCAGACAGGAAAACCTCAAACCACTACTTAAGAATCTGACTGAAAGAATAATCTTTAGTGACCCTTTTGTAGTTCTACTTTTATCATAATTGACGTTGCTGGTCCTCTGCTGCTCCTAGAGCTTTCAGCCAGTTCTTATCCATTTGTGAAGATTGAACAGGGATCTGCAAGTCTGTGAGGAAAAACAGAAACCACAGACAGAGCTTGAGAAGAAACTGGAGAAGAGAATTCATAAGAGCCTCAAGAAACATCCACAAAAGAGGCTCATTTCCAAGAAATGAGTGAGCTTTTCTCACTCAGACTCACACAGTATCCTGAAACACTGCGTCTATCTCTTTCACTGGATGCCCAGTCAGCATCACAATAGACCTGGAGGCCTAGCGTACCTGAAGTGCATTTTGTTAAAGCATAACTCCTTTTCCTGAGTACCTTTAAGATACCTGAAAGCATGTTTAACACTGTTCCAGTGTTCTTCTGTTGGATCTCCGAAGTACTGAGAGCTCACAATGAAACTCAGGTCCGGCACAAGTAGATCAAACTTCCTACTGCTTCTCTGTACTTTCTTGCATCTGTCATTTTCTTTCCATCAGTTTCTGTTCACAAGGGGTCTCTCTTGGTTTGCAATCTTCCATTCCAAATCTTTTTAGGATCTTGTTTATATATCTTTTCTGTGACATTTTGACTTGGTTTTCGCTTTGATGGAAATCAATCCCCAAAAAATGCTCCAATTTTACAAAGTCCTTCATTTTAAATCTGTCAGTTAACATCTGTTTTACATCACTTAGAGTCTGTTCACTGCTTCCTGCTCGAATAAGGTCATCAACCCAAATCACAATGATCACTTTTTCATCCTCTCTCTCTCTGGAACACAGACAGTGGTCTGTGTTCCTATATATATATATATATTTTTTTTTTTTTCAAAAATCAAAATTTGCAAAAAATGTTTAGACTGATCATATGAATGAATCCACGAATACTTGGAAAACTTTAGTTTTAACTTTTAGTTTTTAGTTTATTTTTCTCTCCCATGTGTTTAGCATTTCACCTTTAACCTCTGACATTTAAAATTGAAAACTCCTTTTTCTATTGGTTGGCAAGAAAATCTTTAAAAAATGTAGCATATCATCAAACCACTGACTCCACCTGCAGGTGTCAGTGAGATTGTTGATATATGATAGAAAAAAATGAAACCAACAATTTTTTTAGATTTTTTTTTGAGTTTTTATTTGAACAATTGTACATTTTTTATGATGTTTTAAAGCCAGAACCTGCAAAGGCTTGTAAAGGGCAGGTGAGGTAGTTCTCTGCTCAGGAAGAACCCTGGTTCTCTGAAACGTATGTGAGTTATCTAACTATGGGACACGCCCCCTGTGCGCTGTCCCTAGAAGCTTTTTACACATTACGCCAGTCCTTACTGACTGACAGGAAGTGACGTCCACTCTAGAAGGAGGGACTTCCTACTGTATTGAGTTAGCGAGCTCCACTGTGTTGAGTTAGCGAGCTCCACTGTGTTGAGTTAGCGAGCTCCTCTGTATTGAGTTAGCGAGCTCCTCTGTATTGAGTTATCGAGCTCCTCTGTATTGAGTTAGCGAGCTCCACTGTATTGAGTTAGCGAGCTCCTCTGTATTGAGTTAGCGAGCTCCACTGTATTGAGTTAGCGAGCTCCACTGTATTGAGTTAGTGAGCTCAACTGTATCGAGTTAGCGAGCTCCTCTGTATTGAGTTAGCGAGCTCCACTGTATTGAGTTAGCGAGCTCCTCTGTATTGAGTTAGCGAGCTCCACTGTGTTGAGTTAGTGAGCTCCTCTGTATTGAGTTAGCGAGCTCCACTGTATTGAGTTAGCGAGCTCCACTGTATTGAGTTAGCGAGCTCAACTGTATTGAGTTAGCGAGCTCAACTGTATTGAGTTAGCGAGCTCCACTGTATTGAGTTAGTGAGCTCAACTGTATTGAGTTAGCGAGCTCCACTGTATTGAGTTAGTGAGCTCAACTGTATTGAGTTAGTGAGCTCAACTGTATTGAGTTAGTGAGCTCAACTGTATTGAGTTAGCGAGCTCAACTGTATTGAGTTAGCGAGCTCAACTGTATTGAGTTAGCGAGCTCAACTGTATTGAGTTAGCGAGCTCCACTGTATTGAGTTAGTGAGCTCAACTGTATTGAGTTAGCGAGCTCCTCTGTATTGAGTTAGCGAGCTCAACTGTATTGAGTTAGCGAGCTCCACTGTATTGAGTTAGCGAGCTCAACTGTATTGAGTTAGCGAGCTCCTCTGCATTGAGTTAGCGAGCTCAACTGTATTGAGTTAGCGAGCTCCACTGTATTGAGTTAGCGAGCTCCACTGTATTGAGTTAGCGAGCTCCTCTGTATTGAGTTAGCGAGCTCCACTGTATTGAGCTAGCGAGCTCAACTGTATTGAGTTAGCGAGCTCAACTGTATTGAGTTAGCGAGCTCCACTGTATTGAGTTAGTGAGCTCCACTGTATTGAGTTAGTGAGCTCAACTGTATTGAGTTAGCGAGCTCCACTGTGTTGAGTTAGCGAGCTCAACTGTATTGAGTTAGCGAGCTCAACTGTATTGAGTTAGCGAGCTCAACTGTATTGAGTTAGCGAGCTCCACTGTGTTGAGTTAGCGAGCTCCACTGTGTTGAGTTAGCGAGCTCAACTGTATTGAGTTAGCGAGCTCAACTGTATTGAGTTAGCGAGCTCCACTGTGTTGAGTTAGCGAGCTCAACTGTATTGAGTTAGCGAGCTCAACTGTATTGAGTTAGTGAGCTTCTCTGTATTGAGTTAGCGAGCTCCACTGTGTTGAGTTAGTGAGCTCCTCTGTATCGAGTTAGCGAGCTCCTCTGTATTGAGTTAGCGAGCTCCACTGTATTGAGTTAGCGAGCTCCACTGTGTTGAGTTAGCGAGCTCAACTGTATTGAGTTAGCGAGCTCCACTGTGTTGAGTTAGCGAGCTCAACTGTATTGAGTTAGCGAGCTCCTCTGTATCGAGTTAGCGAGCTCCTCTGTATTGAGTTAGCGAGCTCCACTGTATTGAGTTAGCGAGCTCCACTGTATTGAGTTAGCGAGCTCCTCTGTATTGAGTTAGCGAGCTCAACTGTATTGAGTTAGCGAGCTCAACTGTATTGAGTTAGCGAGCTCCACTGTATTGAGTTAGCGAGCTCCACTGTATTGAGTTAGCGAGCTCACTGTATTGAGTTAGCGAGCTCCTCTGTATTGAGTTAGCGAGCTCCACTGTATTGAGTTAGCGAGCTCCTCTGTATTGAGTTAGCGAGCTCAACTGTATTGAGTTAGCGAGCTCCACTGTATTGAGTTAGCGAGCTCCTCTGTATTGAGTTAGCGAGCTCAACTGTATTGAGTTAGCGAGCTCCACTGTATTGAGTTAGCGAGCTCCTCTGTATTGAGTTAGCGAGCTCCTCTGTATTGAGTTAGCGAGCTCCACTGTATTGAGTTAGCGAGCTCCACTGTATTGAGTTAGCGAGCTCCACTGTATTGAGTTAGCGAGCTCCACTGTATTGAGTTAGCGAGCTCCACTGTGTTGAGTTAGTGAGCTCCTCTGTATTGAGTTAGCGAGCTCCTCTGTATCGAGTTAGCGAGCTCCTCTGTATTGAGTTAGCGAGCTCCTCTGTATTGAGTTAGCGAGCTCCACTGTATTGAGTTAGCAAGCTCCACTGTATTGAGTTAGCGAGCTCCACTGTGTTGAGTTAGCGAGCTCCTCTGTATTGAGTTAGCGAGCTCCACTGTATTGAGTTAGCGAGCTCCACTGTGTTGAGTTAGCGAGCTCACTGTGTTGAGTTAGCGAGCTCCACTGTATTGAGTTAGCGAGCTCCACTGTATTGAGTTAGCGAGCTCCTCTGTATTGAGTTAGCGAGCTCCACTGTATTGAGTTAGCGAGCTCCACTGTGTTGAGTTAGCGAGCTCCACTGTGTTGAGTTAGCGAGCTCCACTGTATTGAGTTAGCGAGCTCCACTGTGTTGAGTTAGCGAGCTCCTCTGTATTGAGTTAGCGAGCTCCACTGTATTGAGTTAGCGAGCTCCACTGTGTTGAGTTAGCGAGCTCCACTGTGTTGAGTTAGCGAGCTCCCTGTATTGAGTTAGCGAGCTCCTCTGCATTGAGTTAGCGAGCTCCACTGTATTGAGTTAGCGAGCTCCACTGTATTGAGTTAGCGAGCTCCACTGTATTGAGTTAGCGAGCTCCACTGTGTTGAGTTAGCGAGCTCCTCTGTATTGAGTTAGCGAGCTCCACTGTATTGAGTTAGCGAGCTCCACTGTATTGAGTTAGCGAGCTTCACTGTATTGAGTTAGCGAGCTCCACTGTGTTGAGTTAGCGAGCTCCACTGTATCGAGTTGGCGAGCTCCACTGTGTTGAGTTAGCGAGCTCCTCTGTATTGAGTTAGCGAGCTCCACTGTATTGAGTTAGCGAGCTCCACTGTATTGAGTTAGCGAGCTCCACTGTGTTGAGTTAGCGAGCTCCACTGTATCGAGTTGGCGAGCTCCACTGTGTTGAGTTAGTGAGCTCCACTGTATTGAGTTAGCGAGCTCCACTGTGTTGAGTTAGCGAGCTCAACTGTATTGAGTTAGCGAGCTCAACTGTATTGAGTTAGCGAGCTCCACTGTATTGAGTTAGCGAGCTCCACTGTGTTGAGTTAGCGAGCTCAACTGTATTGAGTTAGCGAGCTCCAACTGTATTGAGTTAGCGAGCTCCACTGTGTTGAGTTAGCGAGCTCAACTGTATTGAGTTAGCGAGCTCAACTGTATTGAGTTAGTGAGCTTCTCTGTGTTGAGTTAGCGAGCTCCACTGTGTTGAGTTAGTGAGCTCCTCTGTATCGAGTTAGCGAGCTCCTCTGTATTGAGTTAGCGAGCTCCACTGTATTGAGTTAGCGAGCTCCACTGTGTTGAGTTAGCGAGCTCAACTGTATTGAGTTAGCGAGCTCCTCTGCATTGAGTTAGCGAGCTCAACTGTATTGAGTTAGCGAGCTCCACTGTATTGAGTTAGCGAGCTCCACTGTATTGAGTTAGCGAGCTCCTCTGTATTGAGTTAGCGAGCTCCACTGTATTGAGCTAGCGAGCTCACTGTATTGAGTTAGCGAGCTCAACTGTATTGAGTTAGCGAGCTCCACTGTATTGAGTTAGTGAGCTCCACTGTATTGAGTTAGTGAGCTCAACTGTATTGAGTTAGCGAGCTCCACTGTGTTGAGTTAGCGAGCTCAACTGTATTGAGTTAGCGAGCTCACTGTATTGAGTTAGCGAGCTCAACTGTATTGAGTTAGCGAGCTCCACTGTGTTGAGTTAGCGAGCTCCACTGTGTTGAGTTAGCGAGCTCAACTGTATTGAGTTAGCGAGCTCAACTGTATTGAGTTAGCGAGCTCCACTGTGTTGAGTTAGCGAGCTCACTGTATTGAGTTAGCGAGCTCAACTGTATTGAGTTAGTGAGCTTCTCTGTATTGAGTTAGCGAGCTCCACTGTGTTGAGTTAGTGAGCTCCTCTGTATCGAGTTAGCGAGCTCCTCTGTATTGAGTTAGCGAGCTCCACTGTATTGAGTTAGCGAGCTCCACTGTGTTGAGTTAGCGAGCTCAACTGTATTGAGTTAGCGAGCTCCACTGTGTTGAGTTAGCGAGCTCAACTGTATTGAGTTAGCGAGCTCCTCTGTATCGAGTTAGCGAGCTCCTCTGTATTGAGTTAGCGAGCTCCACTGTATTGAGTTAGCGAGCTCCACTGTATTGAGTTAGCGAGCTCCTCTGTATTGAGTTAGCGAGCTCAACTGTATTGAGTTAGCGAGCTCAACTGTATTGAGTTAGCGAGCTCCACTGTATTGAGTTAGCGAGCTCCACTGTATTGAGTTAGCGAGCTCCACTGTATTGAGTTAGCGAGCTCCTCTGTATTGAGTTAGCGAGCTCCACTGTATTGAGTTAGCGAGCTCCTCTGTATTGAGTTAGCGAGCTCAACTGTATTGAGTTAGCGAGCTCCACTGTATTGAGTTAGCGAGCTCCTCTGTATTGAGTTAGCGAGCTCAACTGTATTGAGTTAGCGAGCTCCTGTATTGAGTTAGCGAGCTCCTCTGTATTGAGTTAGCGAGCTCCTCTGTATTGAGTTAGCGAGCTCCACTGTATTGAGTTAGCGAGCTCCACTGTATTGAGTTAGCGAGCTCCACTGTATTGAGTTAGCGAGCTCCACTGTATTGAGTTAGCGAGCTCCACTGTGTTGAGTTAGTGAGCTCCTCTGTATTGAGTTAGCGAGCTCCTCTGTATCGAGTTAGCGAGCTCCTCTGTATTGAGTTAGCGAGCTCCTCTGTATTGAGTTAGCGAGCTCCACTGTATTGAGTTAGCAAGCTCCACTGTATTGAGTTAGCGAGCTCCACTGTGTTGAGTTAGCGAGCTCCTCTGTATTGAGTTAGCGAGCTCCACTGTATTGAGTTAGCGAGCTCCACTGTGTTGAGTTAGCGAGCTCCACTGTGTTGAGTTAGCGAGCTCCACTGTATTGAGTTAGCGAGCTCCACTGTATTGAGTTAGCGAGCTCCTCTGTATTGAGTTAGCGAGCTCCACTGTATTGAGTTAGCGAGCTCCACTGTGTTGAGTTAGCGAGCTCCACTGTGTTGAGTTAGCGAGCTCCACTGTATTGAGTTAGCGAGCTCCACTGTGTTGAGTTAGCGAGCTCCTCTGTATTGAGTTAGCGAGCTCCACTGTATTGAGTTAGCGAGCTCCACTGTGTTGAGTTAGCGAGCTCCACTGTGTTGAGTTAGCGAGCTCCACTGTATTGAGTTAGCGAGCTCCTCTGCATTGAGTTAGCGAGCTCCACTGTATTGAGTTAGCGAGCTCCACTGTATTGAGTTAGCGAGCTCCACTGTATTGAGTTAGCGAGCTCCACTGTGTTGAGTTAGCGAGCTCCTCTGTATTGAGTTAGCGAGCTCCACTGTATTGAGTTAGCGAGCTCCACTGTATTGAGTTAGCGAGCTTCACTGTATTGAGTTAGCGAGCTCCACTGTGTTGAGTTAGCGAGCTCCACTGTATCGAGTTGGCGAGCTCCACTGTGTTGAGTTAGCGAGCTCCTCTGTATTGAGTTAGCGAGCTCCACTGTATTGAGTTAGCGAGCTCCACTGTATTGAGTTAGCGAGCTCCACTGTGTTGAGTTAGCGAGCTCCACTGTATCGAGTTGGCGAGCTCCACTGTGTTGAGTTAGTGAGCTCCACTGTATTGAGTTAGCGAGCTCCACTGTGTTGAGTTAGCGAGCTCAACTGTATTGAGTTAGCGAGCTCAACTGTATTGAGTTAGCGAGCTCCACTGTATTGAGTTAGCGAGCTCCACTGTGTTGAGTTAGCGAGCTCAACTGTATTGAGTTAGCGAGCTCAACTGTATTGAGTTAGCGAGCTCCACTGTGTTGAGTTAGCGAGCTCAACTGTATTGAGTTAGCGAGCTCAACTGTATTGAGTTAGTGAGCTTCTCTGTGTTGAGTTAGCGAGCTCCACTGTGTTGAGTTAGTGAGCTCCTCTGTATCGAGTTAGCGAGCTCCTCTGTATTGAGTTAGCGAGCTCCACTGTATTGAGTTAGCGAGCTCCACTGTGTTGAGTTAGCGAGCTCAACTGTATTGAGTTAGCGAGCTCCACTGTGTTGAGTTAGCGAGCTCAACTGTATTGAGTTAGCGAGCTCCTCTGTATCGAGTTAGCGAGCTCCTCTGTATTGAGTTAGCGAGCTCCACTGTTTTGAGTTAGCGAGCTCCACTGTATTGAGTTAGCGAGCTCCTCTGTATTGAGTTAGCGAGCTCAACTGTATTGAGTTAGCGAGCTCAACTGTATTGAGTTAGCGAGCTCCACTGTATTGAGTTAGCGAGCTCCACTGTATTGAGTTAGTGAGCTCAACTGTATTGAGTTAGCGAGCTCCTCTGTATTGAGTTAGCGAGCTCAACTGTATTGAGTTAGCGAGCTCCACTGTGTTGAGTTAGTGAGCTCAACTGTATTGAGTTAGCGAGCTCCTCTGTATTGAGTTAGCGAGCTCCACTGTAGTGAGTTAGCGAGCTCAACTGTATTGAGTTAGCGAGCTCCACTGTATTGAGTTAGCGAGCTCCTCTGTATTGAGTTAGCGAGCTCACTGTATTGAGTTAGCGAGCTCCACTGTATTGAGTTAGCGAGCTCCTCTGTATTGAGTTAGCGAGCTCCACTGTATTGAGTTAGCGAGCTCCACTGTATTGAGTTAGCGAGCTCCACTGTATTGAGTTAGCGAGCTCCACTGTATTGAGTTAGCGAGCTCCTCTGTATTGAGTTAGCGAGCTCCTCTGTATCGAATTAGCGAGCTCCTCTGTATTGAGTTAGCGAGCTCCTCTGTATTGAGTTAGCGAGCTCCACTGTATTGAGTTAGCGAGCTCCACTGTATTGAGTTAGCGAGCTCCACTGTGTTGAGTTAGCGAGCTCCACTGTGTTGAGTTAGCGAGCTCCACTGTATTGAGTTAGCGAGCTCCTCTGCATTGAGTTAGCGAGCTCCACTGCATTGAGTTAACGAGCTCCTCTGTATTGAGTTAGCGAGCTCCACTGTATTGAGTTAGCGAGCTCCACTGTATTGAGTTAGCGAGCTCCACTGTGTTGAGTTAGCGAGCTCCTCTGTATTGAGTTAGCAAGCTCCACTGTATTGAGTTAGCGAGCTCCACTGTATTGAGTTAGCGAGCTCCACTGTATTGAGTTAGCGAGCTCCACTGTATAGAGTTAGCGAGCTCCTCTGTATCGAGTTAGCGAGCTCCACTGTATTGAGTTAGCGAGCTCCTCTGTATTGAGTTAGCGAGCTCCACTGTATTGAGTTAGCGAGCTCCACTGTGTTGAGTTAGCGAGCTCCACTGTATCGAGTTAGCGAGCTCCACTGTATTGAGTTAGCGAGCTCCACTGTATTGAGTTAGCGAGCTCCACTTTATTGAGTTAGCGAGCTCCACTGTATTAAGTTAGCGAGCTCCACTGTATTGAGTTAGCGAGCTCCACTGTATTGAGTTAGCGAGCTCCACTGTATTGAGTTAGCGAGCTCCACTGTGTTGAGTTAGTGAGCTCCTCTGTATTGAGTTAGCGAGCTCCTCTTATTGAGTTAGCGAGCTCCACTGTGTTGAGTTAGCGAGCTCCACTGTATCGAGTTGGCGAGCTCCACTGTGTTGAGTTAGTGAGCTCCACTGTGTTGAGTTAGCGAGCTCCACTGTATTGAGTTAGCGAGCTCCACTGTGTTGAGTTAGCGAGCTCAACTGTATTGAGTTAGCGAGCTCAACTGTATTGAGTTAGCGAGCTCCACTGTGTTGAGTTAGCGAGCTCAACTGTATTGAGTTAGCGAGCTCAACTGTATTGAGTTAGTGAGCTTCTCTGTATTGAGTTAGCGAGCTCCACTGTGTTGAGTTAGTGAGCTCCTCTGTATCGAGTTAGCGAGCTCCTCTGTATTGAGTTAGCGAGCTCCACTGTATTGAGTTAGCGAGCTCCACTGTGTTGAGTTAGCGAGCTCAACTGTATTGAGTTAGCGAGCTCCACTGTGTTGAGTTAGCGAGCTCAACTGTATTGAGTTAGCGAGCTCCTCTGTATCGAGTTAGCGAGCTCCTCTGTATTGAGTTAGCGAGCTCCACTGTATTGAGTTAGCGAGCTCCTCTGTATTGAGTTAGCGACCTCAACTGTATTGAGTTAGCGAGCTCAACTGTATTGAGTTAGCGAGCTCCACTGTATTGAGTTAGCGAGCTCCACTGTATTGAGTTAGTGAGCTCAACTGTATTGAGTTAGCGAGCTCCTCTGTATTGAGTTAGCGAGCTCACTGTATTGAGTTAGCGAGCTCCACTGTGTTGAGTTAGCGAGCTCAACTGTATTGAGTTAGCGAGCTCCTCTGTATTGAGTTAGCGAGCTCCACTGTATTGAGTTAGCGAGCTCAACTGTATTGAGTTAGCGAGCTCCACTGTATTGAGTTAGCGAGCTCCTCTGTATTGAGTTAGCGAGCTCAACTGTATTGAGTTAGCGAGCTCCACTGTATTGAGTTAGCGAGCTCCTCTGTATTGAGTTAGCGAGCTCCACTGTATTGAGTTAGCGAGCTCCACTGTATTGAGTTAGCGAGCTCCACTGTATGGAGTTAGCGAGCTCCACTGTATTGAGTTAGCGAGCTCCACTGTATTGAGTTAGCGAGCTCCACTGTGTTGAGTTAGTGAGCTCCTCTGTATTGAGTTAGCGAGCTCCTCTGTATCGAGTTAGCGAGCTCCTCTGTATTGAGTTAGCGAGCTCCTCTGTATTGAGTTAGCGAGCTCCACTGTATTGAGTTGGCGAGCTCCACTGTATTGAGTTAGCGAGCTCCACTGTGTTGAGTTAGCGAGCTCCACTGTGTTGAGTTAGCGAGCTCCACTGTATTGAGTTAGCGAGCTCCTCTGCATTGAGTTAGCGAGCTCCACTGTATTGAGTTAACGAGCTCCTCTGTATTGAGTTAGCGAGCTCCACTGTATTGAGTTAGCGAGCTCCACTGTATTGAGTTAGCGAGCTCCACTGTGTTGAGTTAGCGAGCTCCTCTGTATTGAGTTAGCGAGCTCCACTGTATTGAGTTAGCGAGCTCCACTGTATTGAGTTAGCGAGCTCCACTGTATTGAGTTAGCGAGCTCCACTGTGTTGAGTTAGCGAGCTCCACTGTATCGAGTTGGCAAGCTCCACTGTGTTGAGTTAGCGAGCTCCTCTGTATTGAGTTAGCGAGCTCCACTGTATTGAGTTAGCGAGCTCCACTGTATAGAGTTAGCGAGCTCCTCTGTATAGAGTTAGCGAGCTCCTCTGTATCGAGTTAGCGAGCTCCACTGTATTGAGTTAGCGAGCTCCTCTGTATTGAGTTAGCGAGCTCCACTGTATTGAGTTAGCGAGCTCCACTGTGTTGAGTTAGCGAGCTCCACTGTATCGAGTTAGCGAGCTCCACTGTATTGAGTTAGCGAGCTCCACTGTATTGAGTTAGCGAGCTCCACTTTATTGAGTTAGCGAGCTCCACTGTATTAAGTTAGCGAGCTCCACTGTATTGAGTTAGCGAGCTCCACTGTATTGAGTTAGCGAGCTCCACTGTATTGAGTTAGCGAGCTCCACTGTGTTGAGTTAGTGAGCTCCTCTGTATTGAGTTAGCGAGCTCCTCTGTATCGAGTTAGCGAGCTCCTCTGTATTGAGTTAGCGAGCTCCTCTGTATTGAGTTAGCGAGCTCCACTGTATTGAGTTAGCGAGCTCCTCTGTATTGAGTTAGCGAGCTCCACTGTATTGAGTTAGCGAGCTCCACTGTGTTGAGTTAGCGAGCTCCACTGTGTTGAGTTAGCGAGCTCCACTGTATTGAGTTAGCGAGCTCCTCTGCATTGAGTTAGCGAGCTCCACTGTATTGAGTTAGCGAGCTCCACTGTATTGAGTTAGCGAGCTCCACTGTATTGAGTTAGCGAGCTCCACTGTGTTGAGTTAGTGAGCTCCTCTGTATTGAGTTAGCGAGCTCCTCTGTATCGAGTTAGCGAGCTCCTCTGTATTGAGTTAGCGAGCTCCTCTGTATTGAGTTAGCGAGCTCCACTGTATTGAGTTAGCGAGCTCCACTGTATTGAGTTAGCGAGCTCCACTGTGTTGAGTTAGCGAGCTCCACTGTGTTGAGTTAGCGAGCTCCACTGTATTGAGTTAGCGAGCTCCTCTGCATTGAGTTAGCGAGCTCCACTGTATTGAGTTAACGAGCTCCTCTGTATTGAGTTAGCGAGCTCCACTGTGTTGAGTTAGCGAGCTCCTCTGTATTGAGTTAGCGAGCTCCACTGTATTGAGTTAGCGAGCTCCACTGTATTGAGTTAGCGAGCTCCACTGTATTGAGTTAGCGAGCTCCACTGTGTTGAGTTAGCGAGCTCCACTGTATCGAGTTGGCGAGCTCCACTGTGTTGAGTTAGCGAGCTCCTCTGTATTGAGTTAGCGAGCTCCACTGTATTGAGTTAGCGAGCTCCACTGTATAGAGTTAGCGAGCTCCTCTGTATAGAGTTAGCGAGCTCCTCTGTATCGAGTTAGCGAGCTCCACTGTATTGAGTTAGCGAGCTCCTCTGTATTGAGTTAGCGAGCTCCACTGTGTTGAGTTAGCGAGCTCCACTGTATCGAGTTAGCGAGCTCCACTGTATTGAGTTAGCGAGCTCCACTGTATTGAGTTAGCGAGCTCCACTTTATTGAGTTAGCGAGCTCCACTGTATTAAGTTAGCGAGCTCCACTGTATTGAGTTAGCGAGCTCCACTGTATTGAGTTAGCGAGCTCCACTGTATTGAGTTAGCGAGCTCCACTGTGTTGAGTTAGTGAGCTCCTCTGTATTGAGTTAGCGAGCTCCTCTGTATCGAGTTAGCGAGCTCCTCTGTATTGAGTTAGCGAGCTCCTCTGTATTGAGTTAGCGAGCTCCACTGTATTGAGTTAGCGAGCTCCTCTGTATTGAGTTAGCGAGCTCCACTGTATTGAGTTAGCGAGCTCCACTGTATTGAGTTAGCGAGCTCCACTGTGTTGAGTTAGCGAGCTCCACTGTGTTGAGTTAGCGAGCTCCACTGTATTGAGTTAGCGAGCTCCTCTGCATTGAGTTAGCGAGCTCCACTGTATTGAGTTAGCGAGCTCCACTGTGTTGAGTTAGCGAGCTCCACTGTATTGAGTTAGCGAGCTCCACTGTGTTGAGTTAGCGAGCTCCTCTGTATTGAGTTAGCGAGCTCCACTGTATTGAGTTAGCGAGCTCACTGTATTGAGTTAGCGAGCTCCACTGTATTGAGTTAGCGAGCTCCACTGTGTTGAGTTAGCGAGCTCCACTGTATTGAGTTAGCGAGCTCCACTGTATTGAGTTAGCGAGCTCCACTGTATTGAGTTAGCGAGCTCCACTGTGTTGAGTTAGCGAGCTCCACTGTATCGAGTTGGCGAGCTCCTCTGTATTGAGTTAGCGAGCTCCACTGTATTGAGTTAGCGAGCTCCTCTGTATAGAGTTAGCGAGCTCCACTGTATCGAGTTAGCGAGCTCCACTGTATTGAGTTAGCGAGCTCAACTGTATTGAGTTAGCGAGCTCCACTGTATTGAGTTAGCGAGCTCCACTGTGTTGAGTTAGCGAGCTCCACTGTATCGAGTTAGCGAGCTCCACTGTGTTGAGTTAGCGAGCTCCACTGTATCGAGTTAGCGAGCTCCTCTGTATCGAGTTAGCGAGCTCCACTGTATCGAGTTAGCGAGCTCCTCTGTATTGAGTTAGTGAACTCCGCTGTAGAGATGCTAGGGAATCCAGTATCCACCAGGCGGCTGGATAGCATAGCGAGCTAACTCACCAAATCCTTGCTTAAGAAAATGTGGACAAACACGGTTGGGGCCACTACGGACATTTTCTGCCCACTTTTAAACCATATCAGCCCCACTTGAGCTTGCTGGCTGGGTTAAGGTTAGAGTTATTGTTGCATCCCTAATCATGACGGCAAGAAAATATGTCTTTAAGCTGTTTTTCATCATGAATAAAACGAACAGTTTTGACTCTCATGAACCCTCTGGTTCTGCAGGAGAAAAGTTCATGTCAGGAAGTAAATGTGTCAAAAGAAACAGAGGATGAAAACTTACAGGAACATTTTATTGCTTATTTTGTTCTAAACAAACTCAACAGTAACCACAAAAACACTTCATGTACAAGAATATAAGGGTATAAATATAGATCTGTACTACGAGGAAATATCTGACATTTTTGACTCGAGGAGATCATTCACTCAGACAAGCAGTTACAACTTTGGCACGTTTATGTCTCAACCGAGTCCGGTCCAGTTTGAGTTCTGCAGGAACCATTTCTAATTGTATCCCCAATGAGTCCTGCTTTGAAGTAGGGCTGCCACGATTAGTCAACTAATAGACGATTAATCGACTATTAAAACAGTTGACGACTAATGTAATAGTTAATTAGTCGTTACTTTATATTATATAGAGTCAGAGTTTAGTAAAGTGGAAAGTTATAATTGTCATTCTGCTAGCTTTTTTTGACTATTTTGGCATTTATAAAGATTTTTTAGGCCATTTTGGAGTTTAGCCAACATTTCAGCTACATGCTAGCAGTTTAGGCTAATCTAGGCTTTTTCCAGTTTTTAGCGAGCTCTGCTGTATTGAGCTGGCGAGCTTCACTGTACTGAGCTAGCTAACTTTTTTGGCTAATTTGGCATGTAATTAATATTTTAGTTGGCTATCAGCTTCAGCGTTTTCAGCTATCAGCACGAGCATCTTCAGCTGCCAAATTCAGCTAACAGCATTCACACTAGCATTATCACAGGTAATGCTATACATGCCGTTTTTAGTCAGTTTAAAGCTAATTATTGTTAAGATGTGTTCTTTACATCCACTTTGTACATGACCCGATTAATCGACTAATTGGGAATAATAATCAGTGATTAGTCGACTATTAAAATAATCGTTTGTTGCAGCTCTACTTTGAAGTGCCTGACTGACTGACCGCTCCTGGGCTGTTTTGGCAGCAGAGGGCGTTCTTTGTCAAAGGTAGCAGGGACGATGGGTCAGGAGATGATTATCTAATGCCTCCAAGACTGCAGAACGAAGACCTGACCTCTTCTGTTTTACAGTTTACAGTTGTTCAAAACACAAGAGCACCTTCCTGTGACAACACAGATGTTTACACCAGACAAAGATGGAGGGTCATGACAACCGTTCCAAACACTGTGGATGCAGACGAGATTGAGAAGCAAAGCTTTGATCAGACACTGTCCAGCAGGAGGATGCTGCTGCTGCTGCTGTTAGGCTCTGTGCGACACGGCCGATCCTCTGAATCCTCTTGGTTTTGTGCTACGGTTAACTGGTTCAGACCGGCCTCTAATGTGGCCTCTGCTCCTTCTGCTCTGTCACCTGAAACACAAACAGCAGTCAGAGCCGATTCAGACGCTGCAGCTGCAGATTAGTGACTGCAGAGTGTCAGACTTTGGAAGCATTAAGGGAAACACCCAAATCTTTTCTGGCTCTATTCTGTTCCTCCAGGATTTGCCAATGCCATCACAAATTCAACCAAATCTTTCACAGAAATGTCCAATCACTGCAACTTTGGTCAAAATTTATCTGTGAACAAGTTCCATCATCAAACTGTCTGCAACAATCAAGTTTGAAGAGTCAAACAAAAATGTCATCAGACCACCCAATCACACCACGTCGGTATTTTAACGTCTTCTCTTCCTTGTGACTGTGATGAAGTCCATTGACAAGAATCACAAAGATCCTCCTCAACGGTTTGCAGATGTTCTTTGTCAATGTGGAGCCACAGTTATTTTCTTCTGGTGTTCTAACAGAAACAAAAGTTGAGAGTAAAGAATTTGTGAATTTGCCAGGTCTGGATGTTTGTGTGAATTTTATGGTTTCATTGCATTATAGAAAAATTGTCACAAATTCCAGATTTTTGTTCAACAATCATAGTGGAAAATCCTGAAAGATCTTGGATGATGTGAAACTTGTTGTTTTGTTAGAACTGAAAGACAAAAACCTGCTCTGCATTTGAACTTCAACCTTTAAATCTAAACTAGTTTTTTCTTTAGAAACAATATTTAGAAAAATGAAAGTTTGATCAAAAAGCTTTGATAGATACATTAATAGCATATTGACTAAATAGGCAAAAGTAATCATGATCAATTCATCTTATTGTATCTAAACTGAAAACTGTATTTTGGGTCACAAACATTAAAATAAATAAATCTTCCTTTTCATTGAACTTTATCGTTTTCAATCTCCAAACTGTGTCAAGGTCTGATTTTAAATAAAGCGTTTTTTTTTTTTGTAAATATGTTTGCATTATGACAGAAACGCTTTACAGTTGTAGTTTAATATACTTTTCCATCTTTTTAATGTTTGTCCTGAGACATTAAGAAGATGGAAAATAACAAAATAATCACATCTATTTATCTTGAGATAAAAGGATCTCTGGAAACAGATTCAGCCGTTTTTCCCGCACACACCTCTCTCCTGGTCGCAGTCTGGCGAGGACGCTCCGCTGCATCGGCTGCGGGGACCCAGAAGAGGCGAGGCGTGTCCCGAAGCGCACAACAGATCGGGGCTGTGAGGGCGGCGGGGGGTCTCCTCCTCCACCGGACGGGATGAGCGGGGAGAGGACGGCAGGTGGGGGCAGGGGGGGCAGGGGGGCAGAAGGACATGTGGTCGAGGGGGGTGGAGGAAGAAAGCGAGAAGGGCGGGGTTTGGCATGAAGAGGGGCTGTGAAAGTCCGCCTCCTCCTCTGAGCTGTGACCACATTCTTCCTCCATGGACACCGACACCACTGAAACACAGACAGGCCCGTCAACGCTGGACCAACCAGAACCCACCAGAATCCGAGCGGTGACGCGGATCCTCTAACTTACTGGACAGGCCGTCAGACTCCATGTTGAAGTTGGAGATGTCTTCGTTCGCGTCATCGCCCTCCGCCCCGACGCCTCGCTCCCGCGTTCCCATGGCGAGGGACCGCCGCTGGGCGTGGATTTCCTCTGAGATGCTTTCCAAGTTGCGCAGTGCGACGCGGTACTCCGCCTTGGCAGCGACCAGTTTGGCCTGGCGCTCGTCCACATGACGCTTCAGTTGCTTTGAAACGTCATAAAACATTCAAGATGTGGTCACACAACCATCTCATATTTAATCCTCTGTAATCATTGGATTCATTTGTGATCCACAGATTTCTGAGACTTTTCTCTCGTTAGCAGGATCCAAACTTTCCTTAAAAACCCACTGGGAAGAACCGGGTCCATGTTTTCTGCCCTGTAGTTCATCATTATTCCACTAGGGGCAGTAGAAGAGTTTTTCCTGCTAATTTCAAAATGGCCGCCTCCATATAATCTAAATAAAAACACCCAAAGCAGAAACGTTTTTCTGATTTTCAAAACCTTAAAGCAAGAGTAAATTATTATTGTTTAATAATTACAATTAAAACTAATCCCAATTGTTATTATTTTTTTAAATGACTATTGAACGCAACATTTGTTAATCATCATATTAGAGATAGTGGGTAAATAAGGAGCCTGTTTTTCTGAACACCCATGTCAGCATTTTGCATCTTAAACTAGATCTCCCACAATTAGTCGATTAGTCTTTAATTTATATTATATAGAGTCAGAGTTTAGTAAAGTTGAAAGTTATAAAGGGATTCTGCTAGCTTTTTAGACTATTATGGCATTTATTCTGATTTTTTTGTTTTGGAATTTAGCTAATGTTTTTTTAGCTACATGCTAGATGTTTTTTTTATGTTAATTAAGGCTTTTTGTCATATTTTTAGGCTAATTTGGCATTTAACTAGTATTTTAGCTGCTTATCAGCTTCAGCATGTTCAGCTATACGACTCTTGAATAACCTTTTATTATTGTCCTATTATTCAATTTTTATTGTATTTTATTATAATTGTATTTTATTTCTATTTAAAAATTTTTTAATGAATTTTAGCCGAAATGTGAAATCCAGTCACGGGGCGGGTCTGGAGAGCAGGACACTTATTACTGGAGCTGCAGATCATGAGGTTGGACTTCTGAATTGATATGGACTTAAATAGTTTGACCAATCACGACATTCAACTGTAATAGCACGCTTCAACCAGTAGGAGGCAGCACAGACGGCTTTTGATGATATTTGCAAGAAGTAAACAAGTTTATTTTTTGGGAATGACTAACAGACAGCACTTTAAAGCCCCATTTATAGAGCCAAAAGTCTAGAAAAAAAGTGTTTTTCTCACATACCTCCAGCTGTAGATAATACTTGGCTTTCAGTTCAAAATAGGGTCTGCAGGAGGAGAAAGAGAAGAAGGAGTGAGAGGAGGACGACTCCCCCCTCTGACAGCATTCCTTGGCTCTTACTAAAGAACCCCCCCCCCAGCACTGCATGAACATCAGGGCAACATCTGGACCGCATCAGCGGACATGAATGTAACGACCCCAGCTCCTCCTGCTCATTCAGGGAGAATCCAACCTGGATTTGCTGATGGAGCGCTTCAGTTTCTTCTCCAGCTGCTTCATGTGGCCAATGCAGGCGTTGTAGTTGGCCGCCGTTTTCCTGTGTTCCGCCTCACTGCGGGTTCTGGCTTGCTCCGCCTCCATCACCTGCACACATCCATTGTAAAGCTGGTTTTCTTTCCTCTGCTGGGCGTCGGCGTGTCCTCCTCACCCTCTGTGTGGCATGGTTGAGCATCTCCTGCCAGGCAGAGTCAAACTGGCGGGTGTCCTCCTCCAGGAGCCTCTCCTCGGCCAGGGCGATGGTCTCCTTGGCTGCCCGCAGGATCTCCACGGCCCGCTGGAACTCCTGAGTGGCCTGCTGGGCTTCAATCTGAGCCTGCAGCACAGACAGGCGGACGGGAGGACAATCATTCATCATTGTGACCGGAACTTCCTTTTTCAGGTGTGCATCCAAACCCAGCAGCCAATCAGAATCGAGTATTCACCCGGATCATTTAAAGTACAGAAACACAATGTTTGTTTCTTGTGGCTGCTTATTAGAATCTTTGTTTTCTTGGAGTAAATCTGCAGAAATAAAAGTCTCTAGAGTTCTGCTTATCTTACTGCTGATGGGTTTTGTGTACACAAATGTGGATAAACTAATAAATAGCCTAAAAAATCTTAGTAAATCCCAAAATAGTCCAGAAAGCTAGCAGAATGCCCTTTTTTAAACTTAACTTTAAAAATAATTATGAATAATAAAAATACAGGAATATTATTCAAGAATAAATCAACTTAAACCTAAATAACTTTTAATATTTCCCTCTCCATAAAAATGTATTTTGTCAAAATTATACAAGTTAGAAATGAGCTCAAGATAACATCATAACAATAAAATAAAATGATCTAGAGGGCCGGATAGAATCACCCGGAGTGATTTAGAGTAACGAAGAACCTATGAAGCATGTTTCTGGATGGTGGGAGGGAGCTACACATGTACAGAGAGAACATGCAAAGGTCTCTCATCAACACATTTGTTTCACATGTTGCGACCACAGCACCACCGTGCAGCTTACTGCAACGTCGTCAGTAAAATACTGTACAAAGACTTCGTTCAATTCAATTTTACTCATATTCAATATCACAAATGAATTGCCTCATTGGGCTTCACACCGGTATGGTATTTTACTGTCAACACGGATGAATTGTTGGAATTTACTGTAAAAAGCAATGGATTGTGGGAATTTCCCTTGTCCCAGTTGCTGTGAATCAGAGTACAGTAAGAGAAAAGACCATGAAAATACGACCTAATACAAAGACTGTTTGTGTACAACTTCCAAACATTGTTTACATGTGGCGTCACAGTAAAAAAACAAGCTGATAGCATTAAATGTGTCCCCTAATACAACATATTATATTTTAATCACTGTATTTTGGATTCAATATAATTTCCAGAGGAAATTGTTTTTTGGTTGTTTTCTTATTGGATAATTGCATTAAATTAAAACTCATCTCTCTGTGGACATACAGCAGCCTACTGGATATCAGGCTCACCTAGAGAGCGTTTCTCATTCATTCTCAACATTACGGTGTTTCACTGACCTCAACTTATTTGAGCTAGTGCCTTCTTTATTTCTAGATTGATCAATTTCAATGTGTTTATAAGTATATTTTCTGCTTCTGCTATTTAAAAAAATTAAAAACAAATCTAACAAGTTTATAAAACAGGAAATAGTTAACAAGCCACATCGTTTGCAAACTCCAAATTTTAAATAAAAGCTCATCAAAACTCCCAAAATCAGCTGTGCTGTCCAAACTGGGAGGAACAATCTTCCCGTCAGCACACTGTAAGGGATTTGTGTTAACTGAGCAGCTTTTTACTGTAATGTCTGTAAACAGTAATGAAGTAGAAAATGCTCATGGCCACTAGACAAAGAGGTGAGTTTATGTACAGCACATTACATGAAGAGACAATTCAACATAAAACATTAGAAGAAACAGTCAATAGAAATAGTAAAGGTGTGATCAATAAAATAAAATTAAAAGAAAGTCAAAAGATTTTAATTTAAAACAAATAGATAAACAGTGTGGATGTAAACTGTTGAATCCATATTCAACTCCAGCTGACATTCAGATCCAGCTGAGATCAGGTGAGTCTTTAACCTGGATTTAAATCCACTGAGTGTTTCAGCTGATCTAAGGTTTTATGGAAGTCTGTTCCAGATCTGTGGAGCATAGAAGCTGAATCCATGTTTAGTTCTGACTCTAGGAGCTGATAAAAGACCCGATCCAGATGATCGGAGAGTTCTGGCTGTAGTGCTGCCATCAACGATTATTTTAATAGTCGACTGATCGGGTCATGTATAAAGTGGATGTACAACAGGCATCTTAACCATCATTAGCTTTAAACTAACTCAAAACTACATATATAGCATTACCTGTGATAATGTGAATTCTGGAAGCTGAATCTGACCGCTGAAGATACTGAAACTGAAAGCTAAAAACACTTCAATTGAAATTGTTGAAAATAGCTGAAAGCACTGAAGCTGATAGCCAGTTAAAATATTGCCATGTTAGCAAAACTGAAAGAAGCCTTAGTTAGCCAAAACAGCAAGCACGTAGCTGAAATATTAGCTAAACTTTAAAATAGCTAAAAAAAACAAACAAAAAGCCTCAATTAGCCATATCAGAAAGCATGTAGTTGAATTATAAGCGTAACTACAAAATACAATAAAAATTAAAGCCGCAAGCGGCGTTGGATGGCCCGCAGTCGCTGCCCGGCCCCCCTTCTCCCTCGCTGCCCGCCCTCTCCCTCGCTGCACCCACCGCCGCCGGACCAACGCCGCCGCACGCGCCGCCGCACGCGCCGCCGCACGCGCCGCACGCACGCGCCGCCGCACGCACGCACGCGCCTCCGCACGGGCCGCAGCCGCCCTTGACAGTGACCTTTGACCCCAAACTCACTTGCTTAGCACTCACTGTAGAACCCTAAGTCCCTCCCTATGCTTTCTGTATAGCTGGTCTGAGATGAATGTGAGAAATTGATTAAAAAAGCACTTTTTTCAAAATGGCGGCTTTTCTGTTGGTTTTATCTCCATAGCAACCATTTTATGTTTTGTTCGTCTGAGGTCACCGAGCAGTTTGACGTCAAGATCATAAGGATCGGAAAAAGTACACTTTGGATTACCTTAGCAACAAGGGGGTTATTCGCTAACCACGCCCACATTCCTTATTTGGTCATAATCTATGTTATTTTGCCTGTTACAGCTTAAGTCTGGGATCAACATATTAAAGTCCCATAGGAATGCATTGAAGTATGAGCGTGTGTTAAGACTACGCACGCACGCGCCTCCGCACGGGCCGCAGCCGCCCTTGACAGTGACCTTTGACCCCAAACTCACTTGCTTAGCACTCACTGTAGAACCCTAAGTCCCTCCCTATGCTTTCTGTATAGCTGGTCTGAGATGAATGTGAGAAATTGATTAAAAAAGCACTTTTTCAAAATGGCGGCTTTTCTGTTGGTTTTATCTCCATAGCACCATTTTATGTTTTGTTCGTCTGAGGTCACGAGCAGTTTGACGTCAAGATCATAAGGATCGGAAAAAGTACACACTTGGATTACCTTAGCAACGGGGGGTTATTCACTAACCACGCCCACATTCCTTATTTGGTCATATTCTATGTTATTTTGCCTGTTACAGCTTAAGCAGGGATCAACATATAAAGTCCCATAGGAATGCATTGAAGTATGAGCGTGTGTTAAGACTTCGCACGCACGCGCCTCCGCACGGCCGCAGCCGCCCTTGACAGTGACCTTTGACCCCAAACTCACTTGCTTAGCACTCACTGTAGAACCCTAAGTCCCTCCTATGCTTTCTGTATAGCTGGTCTGAGATGAATGTGAGAAATTGATTAAAAAAGCACTTTTTTCAAAATGGCGGCTTTTCTGTTGGTTTTATCTCCATAGCAACCATTTTATGTTTTGTTCGTCTGAGGTCACCAAGCAGTTTGACGTCAAGATCATAAGGATCGGAAAAAGTACACTTTGGATTACCTTAGCAACGGGGGGTTATTCACTAACCACGCCCACATTCCTTATTTGGTCATATTCTATGTTATTTTGCCTGTTACAGCTTAAGGCAGGGATCAACATATTAAAGTCCCATAGGAATGCATTGGTTAGACTAGCCACTTTGCGACTACGCCACGCGGGCGGCCTTTGAGATACAAAAGTTGTAAAGCATCTTTCTTTCCTTGTTCCTCCCGATTATACCCAAAAAGTTTGGAAATGATCGGACAAAAAAACCCCAGGGCTGAATTTTTTAAAATAGCTTATAGTGAAATTGCTTTTTTTTAAAATTCAAGATGGCGGACACTTCCCAAGGTCAAAGGTCAATGAAATTTTAGGGGGTAATGTAGACCAATGCTAGCAACTTGTGTGTAATTTTCATTGAAATTTGCAAACAAAAGGTTATTTTTTATGGACGTAAAAATCGCCAAAAATCAGATTTTGAAACAATATGGCCGCCAAACCACAGGTTGTGTGGCCATCCCATAATAATTTCAAAACTTCCTTTGATATCCGACACAGATATATTACTTTCGTTTATAGATTCCAAGATTTTTTTTTCGGCAAAAATTTTTTCAGATGAGTCAGCACTTTTTTTTGCGACGGTTTTTGCTTACCAGAGGCGCATTGTACGCATTACAGTTTCGAAAGTTATGTCATTTCGTTCAGCTCGAGCCCCGACGCGTGAATACCACTTTTACACAATTTGATAAAACATGTCCGACCGCATAAACGCGTCGGTTGCAAACTCGCCCGCGGCACGCTTCATATCTTCTACAACTTCTAATTGCAACATTTTTCTCACAGTAGGCTCATTAATGCCCAACTGAATCACATAACAGTTGATAAACCCCCTAGAAGGTATTTCTTTTGTAGCTCGTAGCAAAACGTGCTTTTTTCGTTAATTTCAGATGGCGGCAACTTCCCAAGGTCAAAAGGTCAATCAAACTTCTTGGGTGTTTGTAGTCTCTGGCTATGGACAGGCTTGTGAAGTTTCGTGAAAATCGGACAAACAAAAGTGCCGTTTTCCCATATTGATGAAAACCGTGAAAAACGCCATTTTTCAGTTTTCGCTGCCAGATTGGCGCCAAGGCGTGGTCGTGTGGCCATCCCATAATGATTTCAAATGTTCCTGGGCTTATCCCCAACACGTGTCATTGGCTTCCGTTTGCGTATTTCCAAATATTTTTTTTTGGCTCCATAGTCGATTTCGGCCCCATTCATTTTTTTGGCAAGAACGCTCGCCGTGATGTCATCGTTTGGGGGGGGTCGTCGTTCACTTTAAAAAAAATTATTTTACAATTTTCCCTAGGTGTGGTGCGATTTTGAGGTACTTTTCGTTCATATGGCGGGGGTGTAATTTTGAGTTTTAGAGGCAGTAAAACAGAATAAAAAGAATAAACATTGCAAAAACAATATAGAAGACTTTTTCGTGTGTGTGTGTGTGTGTGTGTGTGTGTGTGTGTAGTTTTGGTCCTGCTATACACTGGTCGGGTCCGTTTGGGCTTAGGCCGGTTCTTTGAGGCCTTTTTGGGGCTTTTTACGTTTTTTGACTCTAAGCAAAAACAATATGGTCCTTGCAGTCAGTAGACTGCTGCTGCGGGCCATAATAAAAAAGTCAAAGTTAGCCTAAATATTTAGCTATCATGGAGCTGAAATATAAGCTAAACTCCAAATTATCTTAAAAACCTTAATAAAAGCAGAATGTAATAACTTTCAACTTTAGTACACTCTGACTCCAAATAATATAAATTAACAATTAATCAACTATTAAATGAGTCATGGACGAGTCGACTAATCGTAACAGCCCTATGGGTCAAGAGGTCATTCAAAGCTTTCTAAAGCAGTAACAGAACTTTGAAGTCTACCTGGCAGACAGGTGACCAGTGTGACGACCTCAGAGGTGAGGTGGTCATGAGGAGCAGCAGAGTTCTGATTTTTTTGGTCGTCCTACTCCGAGCTTCTCACCGTCTCTCTAAGGGAGCGCCCGTCATTTCAGCCGCTCGAGACGGGTTACTTTCTAGATAAATCCAAAACATGCTCCAACATGTCACATTGTGTTTAAGATAAATGAGGGACTAGAGTCTTAAGAAAAGGGTCCGTTTTACCGGAGGTCAGAGAATCTGACGCCTTGTTTCACATTGAGATGAAGAACCCTTTCAGAGGTCCTTCCAGCTGACAGGATGACAGCTTAAGCCGCAGTTTGATGAACGCCTCCTAAATCTCCATGTTGTCATTAAGTTTCCAGCTCTGTTCGTGACCTACATTTCACTGAAGGGCTGATCCAGAATGACGGCCTCAGAGGAGCTAAGAAGATTTGGCATCACACGCGGAGGACAGCCGACCCCGCGAACAAACGGAAGCTCCGTCTGTACGGGAGCTGGACATGCTGTCAGCGGGCCCATCCTCCAGCCCTGTCAGTCAGACAGGGAATTATTACACCCCAGAACTCCACCAGGCCCGGGTCAAAGGTTAGCTGACAGGCTCAACGCCGCCTCCAAATATTACCAGAGCTCCGACTGGATGTTCACGTCAGAAATTAGAACTTTGGAAATAGAAATAATCTGCTGTCATGTCACTGTTTTAAATCCTAATACAATGTTTTGTTTTTTTCTTAGATCTTTCTAACACATTCAGTCAGTTTGTAAAAGTCTTAAATGTATTGAATACCCAGATCCTAAACTTATTAAATTTATTTTTATTATGTTTAGCTTTTAAAGGGGCCAAACCAACTTTCTGAGGTTTTAAGTGTATTATACTGTTTATTCCTCACTATAAAGAACTGAGTATTTTGATCTGTTCGTGCGTTAAAGAGTAATCCTCTAAAAACCTGCGCTGTCTGCAGCAGCCCCTCCCATACCCATGAAAACGGGTCTGTCGTCACAGAGTGAGACCGCCCCCTTCAGGAGGAGTCTGCTCTGACAGCTCCGCCCCCAGTCTAACATAAACACACACCCACGTTCTCCGCGGAGCTAGCAGTGATCATCAGCAAAGAGTTGTTATTTCAGCATTGGCTCTAAGAAAAGTAGTTTCTCTTGTATCTAATCTAATGGGAGAAAACGACGGCTCGTCTTTAAATGGAGAAAATGTTTTTAGGCTGCAAGACATTTAGGAGTTTAGAGTCGCTGTGCACTTCAAATTCCAAATAAGCTCCAAAACATCCGTACACAAAGTTCGGAGGTTGTTTGTTTGCACATGCGGAGGAACACCAGCTCCAGGATGACGTCGTGAAATGGGCGGGACCGACAAGGAGCGAAAGGCGAGTCATTTTATATTAAAACAGTCCACAAAAATAACTCATATGTCATTGGATTGTCATCTAAGCAACACTCCACAGCCCTATCAAGAAGATGCAAAAAAAAATAAGTATCAGAGCAATCCTGCCATCCAGCCGTAGAGTTTCATCCAGATTCCAGCTCAAGGAAAACAAAGACGTTCATGGATCTATTAGTCTGACGTATCAGAATGGAGCAGAGCAGGAAGACTGAGGCCTGCCCACTGGATTCTCTACGTTACAATTACAATCTTTTTCAAATTGAGTTTTTTCGTCTGCTTCTGATTCACAACAATTTAAAGAAAGCAATGGTCAGAAACGCAACCAGAAGAGCGTGTTAAATCACCTCAAACATGATTTTCATAGGGACTATCCTAAAATCGTTTGCTCAACTACAAAAAGAGTTTTCATTACCCCCTCAAGATCATTATCGATATCTACAAATAAGACACTACATTCAAAACCAAGCACAATGGGAAAGTATTAAGGATTTCATAACTAATCATGAGAAACATTTACCGACCAGAAAACATATCATTCGTTTACAAAATGCTGATGGGAGATTTAAGTGATAACACCTTTGAAATAAGAAATAAATGTGAATTGGAGTTAAATGCAACAATTGATGATGACATTTGGGTGGAGATGTGTTTGACATGCCACAAAGGAATCAATAGTAATTTATGGAAGGAATTTGACTGGAAGGTTAAAATGAGATATTTTAGAACCCCAATGATAATCTCACAATTCTACAAAACCGTTTCTCTACTTTGTTGTTGTGGTGGAATACTGATGGAGATCACATCACACATCTTCTGGGACTGCACAGCACTTTGTGGATTCTGGCGGGACATTATATAAACAGAATAAAACATATTATATTAGCAGATTTACTGTAAAAAGATATGTGACCATGATCAAATCATATACTAGCTACGCATCCCTTTTGCTCATTGGAATGTATAACCTGTAACTGGAGGAAACCAACTTCTCCAACAAGCACGGAATGGATGCAAAGACTTAAACAAGTTTATGTTATGGAACAGCTGACTGCTAAACTCCAAATGAAAATGGAATTATTCACAAAAAGATGGACTCATGTAACAATGTACCTAGGAAAATAATAATGTATCAACCTTTAGTCAAGAAATGTTCTGCTTGTTTTATTGTTGTAATACATAAACTGAGCAATAAAATACAGTTAAAAAAAAACATGATTTTCATCGTAGATCCTGGAATACAGTTATTGGATTAAATCAGCTTGTTTGCATTGAGACTCCACCTGTCTGCTTTGACTCTGAGCCCCAATGCAAACAAAGAGGTTTGCTGAGTTTCTCTGCCAAAGTTTTTCAATAGACTATTGTTGCAGCTGAAAAAGCCATTTGTGAGAAAACCTGCCTTAAAGCTGCGAAGTTTCAAGAGATGAACAGAAACTCTTGAAAGTTTTCAATATCAGGTTTTCTTTATGACTGAAAAAAAAGCTTACAATAAGCCTTTTTCAGGATGTACACAGTCACAGAAGGGAAATTTAAGGACTTTAAAGACCTTTTAACCCTTGTACTCTCCTTGGCTTGTTTACATTAAAAGTGGGTCATCTGGACCCACAACACAGTGTGCTGACATTTGTTTTTTTATCTTCACTGGTGTCTGTGGCAGACATGAAATCCTGTCCACGTTTGTCCCCGTTTGTCATGGGAAGGCTGGACCTGGACCCCATAAGACAGAGAGCACAATCTAATTTAAGACGGCGCCAAAAAGATGAAGCCAACAGTCTACCATTTCTTCCTGTACTGCCTTATCCTGATCATGTCAAGTTGAGATGTCTTTCAGGATTTTCACTAACCAGTTTAAATCATCACTAGTAATGTCTGTTGTCAAGCAATTTCTGAAGTTTCACCTCATTTTCCCACACTGGGGAACGACAACCCAACCTACAAATGTTCTTGTTTCTTTGGTTACAGGAAATCTCATTGTGTTGACAAGAAAAATATGTGAGGCCCATTTGCCAGTTTTCAAGACAGTCCAATGTTTCATAAGGCCTTACTTTAGTTCAGGATTGTCAAACTCAATCACACAAGGGGCAAGAATCTAAAACACAGCTTAGGTCGCGGGCGGAACAGGATAAACAGTTACTGAACACACTGAAACTACAATTTTAAAACTTTAAAACTTTGACTTTTTAACATAATTATGGACTAGATATGTAACATTACCTGTCATAATGCTAGTGTGAATGCTGAAAGCTGAATTTGTCTAATGAAGATGCTAGTGATGATAGCTGCTGAAGCTGAAATCGCTAAACATAATAGCTTAAAACATTGAAGCTAAAATATTACCTAAATGCCAAGTTTGCCTAAAAAAATCTTTAAAAAAACAAAATTTGGTTAGCCAAGAGAGCTAGCATGTAGCTGAAAAAAATAGCTTAACTTCAATATAGCCTAAAAAACTGAAAAAAACCTTGGATTAACCAAAAATAGCTAGCATGAAGCTAAAATATTAGCTAAACTCCAAAGCAGCTTAAAAAACAAACATAAAAAGCCTACATTAGCCAAAACAGCTAACATGTAAATATTAGCCTAACTGAAGAGAACGGCTAAAAAACTTTTGAAAATAAAACCTAAAGTAGCCAAAAAAGCTAGCATACAGCTAAATTTAGCTAAACTTCAAAACAACCTAAATCTTAGTAAATACCAAAATAGTCCAAAGAACTAGCAGAATAACCATTTTTAAAACTTTAAAACTGTAACTTTTAACTTAACTATGAATAATAAAAAGGCAGGAATATTATTCCAGATTAAATCAACTTAATCTTTAAATAATTTGAAAGTGTATTAGAGTGTATAGAGAGTGAACAAGTTTAAACCTGAATATAAAAACCCTTCATTCAGCATCTGCACCCTCTTTCATGATATCATCAATACGCAGCAACATTTAGCATTTAACAGATGTTATTTTCTGCAGAACACTTGATTCAAATAGTTCTAGGAAATATTATTAGACAACACATTTGTGGTCTGCTGAGTTTTCAAGATGAGTTAGACAGATTTGCTAAACGAAGTTCATGTTAACAACAAAAGCACATGATCTCTTCTAATATACAAATCCTCCAGTGACTCAGCTCATGTTTAAGTGTTTGACTGAACCTTTAATTCCTCATTTCCTGTCCCTGAGCCGGTCCGACCCGACCCGACCCGACTTTCAACAATGGTCACTGACAGTTATGCTGACACCGCCATCTTGTCTCTTCCTGGTAATTTCAAGATCGCTTTGTTTGGTCATGAAAATCTCAACATCTCCAGCTAGACCTCCACAGTTTTTGAATCTATGCACTTTTTACATAATTCTCACAAAAACTAAAAGGTGAAATGTTGACCTGAGCATGAGAGGCTGATCTGGAGCTATCTGGGACTCTTCCAAGATATTCTGGAAGGATTATTAGCCTTTCACAGCCAAATTCACTTGCAACACATGTCAAAGTCAAGGCCCAGGGGCCGGATCCGGCCCTCCATATCATTTTATTTTATTTTTATTAATAACCCAATGTTATCTTATGCTTATTTTATAACTTGTATAATTTAGACAAAATGTATTTTTATGGAGCGTAAAATATTGAAAGTTATTTAAGGTTTAAGTTGATTTATTCTGGAATAATATTCCTGCATTTTTATCATTCACATTTAAGTTAAAAAGTTACAATTTTAAAGTTTATAAAATGGCATTATACTAGTTCTTATGACTATTTTGGCATTTACTAAGATTTCTTTAGGCTATTTTGGAGTTTAGGTAATATTCCAGCAACATGCTAGCTGTTTTGGTTAATTTAGGCTTTTTAAAAACATTTTTAGGTTGTTTTGGAGTTATATTTACACGCTAGCTGTTTTGGCTAAGTTAAGCTTTTCTCAGTTTTCTAGGCTAATTTGAAGTTTAGCTATTTTTTCAGCTACATGCTAGCTGTTTTGGATGACCTAAGTTTTTTTCTCATCTTTTAGGATAATTTGGCATTTATTTTAGCAGGCTATCAGCTTCAGTGATTTCAGCTTTAGCACTTTTAACCATCAATTTCAGCATCCTCAGCTATCAGCACTAGCATATTCAGCGGCTAAATTCAGCTTACAGCATTCACACTATAGGTAATGCTATATATCTAGTTCATAATTATGTTAAGATGAGACGGTTTTCAAGTTTTAAAAATGTAGTCTGACTGAAGGACAAACACAGCTGAATCTTTGTTATCTTTGTTGTTGACTTGTAGCGACAGACGGTCTTATTTTGATTGTAGTTATTGTTTCCTTTTTCCTCTTCTCCTTTTTTTTTTTTACAAATATTTTTTATTTATAAACTATTAAAAATATCAAAAATATTTTTTTAGTATTCATCTAATTACCAAAACAAACCAGTCCTCATGTGGACTGGATCTCCTCAGCCCTTTCTGGTGGCTGTCTTTGTTACGTAACAGTTTTAGCTTCATTAGTACTCCCAAGTCTGTCAGCCAATTACAAATGATTTGTAGTATTTTTTCATTGGAAGTACTTGAGTTTCTGATGGCCAGTATGCCATTCTGTACACCGCCTTTCCTGCTGATTTATGATACTTTGGGCTTGCCATAGTTGTGTCGACTTGTGTTCTAGCAACCATCTTTTCAATGGAAAGTCTATGTAAATGTGCCAGAATTCAGGCGTGTTCAGTAACATGAGGTAACGTACTTTCTAAAAACTTGGAATACTAACTGTTTAAAGATCAATCACAGAGGAGAAACTAATAATTGCAGTTGATTTGAAACCAAGACGGACTTTTACAAATGAACTCCCAGTGTTCCAGTGGTTTCACACGGTCGGATCAATCAGAAGAAAAACTTGTATTTCTGCATCCGTTGATTACATTTACTGTCAGTTTCCTAAAGTTTCTTCTTGTTTTCAGATCTTTGTTCTTCTTCACATCAGGTTTGCTCTTTTACCGACAAACAATCAGTAATCAGTGATTCAGAGAATTGTAGTTTTCTCTTCATAGTAGTACTAAAGGCTGCACAACAATAAGTGCTAAACGGGGACTTTACAGCTCCGGTGTTCCCAACAATAAAAGCAGCCGGACGTTGAGGCTCCGCCCCCGACTGAATGTCTGCTGAAGGTTACTCTGGGCTCTCTGAAGAGTGGAGCAAATAAAACCACTTGAGATACTTCTGGAAGTCTCTCTGTGACCCGATTCTTGCTGTTCCTGGGAAAACAGATGGTGCTGATGGATATTTGATGCGGAGGAAAAAAACAGAAGCAGAAAGCAGTGAAAACGTGAAAGCTGCACTTTTTGAGTTGGATTTTTCTAACCTGAGTGTGTCTCACGACCAGCTTTGGTAAAAAAAACGTTTTGCTCTTTGGAGAGTAAAATGCTGATGTTCTGGTGAAGTTCTGGAGCCTACATTAAAGTTCCTCAGAAACTGTGATCCCGTCAGGCTGACAGTTATCCTCTGATGTGAAATGACTGACTTTACTTCCTGTTTAAGAGTCTGTCTTCAACTCCATTCTATTATGGAAGCAGAGGGTTGACAGACTGGCAAACAGGCAGTGAGGCAGAAGGGAATGCTGGGTAAGAAGGACAAAAGATGGCACTCTACAGGCAGATTCCTGAACACCAGACGGTTGGAATGTATAAGGCACACGCTGGGGGCGGGGTCTGGGGAAACCTTGCCAAATAGGCTGGAGGAAACCCTTTTACATCCAAACGGAACCTCGTTAAAAGGAAAAATAACTGAAACCAGCTGCAGTTCATCTTGCAACCACAAGAGGGCAGATTAAAAAGCTGCTTAATGAAGGGACTGTGCGACGTGGTCAGTGAAAAACATGAAAATCAAATAACTATAAATGGATAACTTGTGGAAAATAAAAGCAACCACTTGGTGGCTTATTATTTAAGCTACGGCAGGGCTGTCAAACTTAATCGCACAAGATGCCAAAACTAAAAACCCGTTTATTAAACGCAATAAAACTAAATTTTCAAAACTTCTAAACTGTAAATTTTAATATAGTTATGAACTGAGTGTGAATGCTGTAGCTGAATTTTGGACAATGAAGATGTTAGAGCTGATAACTGAAGATACTGAAATTGATAGCTGAAAACGATGAAACTAATAGCTAAAAACGATTAAGCTGATAGCTGAAAACGATCAAGCTAATAGCTGAAAATGTTGAAGCTTAAAGCTGAAAACGATGAAGCTAATAGCTGAAAACTATGAAGCTCATAGCTGAAAATGTTGAAGCTAATAGCTGAAAACGATCAAGCTGATAGCTGAAAACGATAACGCTGATAGCCAGATGAAATATTAACTAATTGCCTAATTAGCCTTAAAAACTGAAAAAAGCCTAAGTTAGCCAAAATTGAGTGACTGAACCACGAAAGAAGACTTTAGTCATTTATCAAATGATGTGTGTTACTGTAATATGTTTTGAGTATGAATTTTTGATTGACTCATTGTATTGAAATTAATATTTACATTTTTAACTGATTGATCTTAAGTGTTTTTAGGGCTTTATTTATTTTTTATTTGATTATATGTCTGTGCAGAGATTGCAAGCAGCTGGCTGTTTTTAAATTTCCTTTGGGATTAATAAAGCTATTCATTCAAACAGCTAGCATGCAGTTGAAATATTAGCTAAACTCCAAAATAGCCTAAAAAATGTAATAAATGCCAAAATAGTCCAAAGAGCCAGCAGAATGCCATCATAACTTTCAACTTTACTACACTCTGACTCCATATAATATAAAGTAATGACTAATCAATTATTAAATTAGTCGTCGACTATTCAATAGTCAATTAGTCGACTAACCGCGACAGCCCTATTCTCCATGGAAGTCAATGGGATTTTGGCTTCTTGACGCTGGCAGGTACTTCCTGTTGAGAATGTAAGGGGGAGGGGTCTCTCAGTCCAGTTCTCTGACAGTCAATGTTTCAGGCTTTATGATGTCATACCCTGCTGACATTTAGCTTCAGATCCTGACTGGTCTATTATTGTCAATCATCACTGGATGAATGTTTCTGTTGGAGGTCATGGAGTTGTCTTAGACATTAAAAATGGAGGATTCATGCATAAATCACAAATGGAAACTTTAGCAGCTGAACTGAAAGCCTTTGTCTGCTCAAACAGAGACTTTAATAAAGATCATGTGACACGCAGGTGGCTGCGACACAACACTCAAAAGCTCTCGCTAACCTCCTGCCCTCACATGCAGACACTCACAAGCACATGCTACCACCATCCAGAGGCTATTTCAGTTCAGCTCTGACGCCCAAATGTCAGCCAAACCGCATCTTCAACTTCAACTTAACAAAGCAGACAGGACAGACCGAAACCAGGAACAGCCAGGGAGGGTTTCTGTTCCAGCTGCAGCTGGAAACATGGAAAGATGGATCAGAACCGCAAACATGATGTGAACTGATCTATGAAAACTAGGGTCAGCTAATTGACGACTAACTTAATAGTGGATTAGTCGTTACTTTATATTTTATGGAGTGTAGTAAAGTTGAATGTTATAATGACGTTCTGACAGCTTTATGGACTATTTTAGCATTTATTAAGATTTTTTAGGCTATTTTGTACTTTAGCTAATATTTCAGCTAAATGCTAGCTGTTTTGGCTAACTTAGGCTCTTTTGGTTTGTTTTTTTAGGTTATTTAGGACTTAAGCTAATATTTCAGATACGTGCTAACTATTTTAACTCATTTAAGTTTTTTTTTTTTGCTTTTTAGTATAATCAGCTATTTATCCAGTCTCAGCTAGTGCTTTTAGTTTTTTTTTGGTTAGTATTTTTCAGGTTTTTTAGGCTAATTTGAAGTTAGCTAATACTTCAGCTGCATGCTAGCTATTTTGACTAATCGTGGCTTTTTTGCCCTTTAGGCTATTCCGGGCTTTAGCTAATATTTCAACTACATGCTAGCTGTTTTGGCATATTTAGGAATTTTTTTCAGTTTATTTTTGGCTAATTTGGAGTTTAGCTAATATTTCAGCTACATGCTAGCTGTTTTGGTTTTTTTCTGTTTTTTTTGTGGTTAATTTAGCATTTAACTAATATCTTACTTTCAGCTTCAGGGTTTTCAGCTATCAGTTTTAGCAAATTCAGCTATCAACTTCACAGCGTTTTTAGTCGACTAATCAGGAAAAATAATCGGTGATGGGTCGACAGTTAAAATCATCCGTTGTGGCAGCCCTAATGAAAACAGGGGAGACATTGTGCAACCCTGCAGGAGTCAGACGTGCTCCTCATTTATAAATAGATGACACGTGGCTGCTCTCTTTAAGTAGATACAGGAGAGCTCTTTAAACTTCTCACTGCTAATCCTCTCTAAGCCTGACCTCACAGTGTCTGTTGGTCCAACTCAGAGTCACACCAGCACACGTTTGTGAGTGTTTATATGTCTACCTGTCTAGCCACTTTGCGAGCTTCCCAGTAGGGCTTGGACTCCTCCACAGCTCGTCCAATCTTCTTCATCACGTCGTCCAGCTTCAGCGTTGCTTCAGCCAGCACCAGGCGAAACCTCTGCCGAAAGTCCTGCTCAAAGAAAAAAAGATGTGCAGAAACGCGCAGTCAGACGGTGGGCTGAACTGTAAAGCATTCTGATCCCGGGCTACCATGGCAACCGTTACAGTTCAGGTGCGACACAGGAAGACTCCCACAGGATGGCGGCAGCCACAGGTTCTGCTGCTGACCTCAAGAAACCACAAACTCATGTAGGTTCACGTGATAACCACTTACGGTTTAGGTCGTTAATAGAAAGTGCTGCAACTCAGTTCCAGCATCCGCTGAAAATTTGAACCCAACAAAACGGATTTGGAGCGCCAGAGAGGCCAAATCCCAGAGGTTGGACGTGATCGTCTGCAGTGGAGGTTCCATCGGAGCCGTAACGCTCGCCGAGGGAGGCGGGGTCAGAGGATCCAGCACGCTGTCTGGAACACTGGAGAATTCCATCAGAGGAACTCTTGAGTTTTCAGCCTCAGCAACTGTTTTCACTCTGATCACATGATGGGTCCCAGAGTGACAGAAGCTGACTCAAAGCTTCTAATTCAAGACTGCACATCCACACCAGCAGACATGAAAACATGAGTCAGGAATGTTTCCCATGTCCTGACAGATGAACACCAGAACCATCAGAACATTCTGCTTCTTCACAACACCATTGTGAGTGAAACAAGAGGGATTTCAGTAAAAGGCTATTTTTGACAGAAATGAAGGATTGAGAGAAGGGATAGGAAACTCTTTCCTGCATGTTTTCCAACATATCCTGTTGTGGCATGTTCTTATGGACACGCCTGAACCAGGGAAACAGCCATGAGGATGACTGCTGCCTGCCTCTGATCTGGAGGACATAGTTTGTCCTGATGTTTGACCAAAATATCTTTTATTTCTGACTATTTCTGTCACAAATGCTGTTAAACTCGTGAGATATTTTCCTGTTTTTGCTGCTAAGCATAAAATGCAGTGTTTGGATGTTTAAAGTCCTACTCTGATAATCTCTTTTCAAAGTGTTCCCAATGTTTTTTTTCTTGTGATTATGGCGTTTTTACCTTAAATCCAACACTTGTTCCATTTTCTAGGACATAGTTTCTGCAGAGTGGCAGGATTTAGAAATTCACCTCTGAGTTGAGGGTTTTACCCATTCACCCATAGATCTTTATTCTCACTGTCAAATATCTATTGAAATTAAAAGAGCTTCCTAGTCGATGCAACACTCCTCCCTTAAAGGACCCATATCATGAAAATTCTACTTTTTGAGTTTTGAAGTGTATTTTACTGTTCATTCATCTCTATAAAGAACTCCAAAGAGGTATTTTGATCTGTTCATGCATTTAAAACCCTGCAGCTCCTCCCATACCCACAAAAACCAGCAGGTCCTCACATGCTGATGTCACAGAGTGAGACCGCCCCCTTCAGGAATCGAGTCATTTTACTTCTGGGTAGGAAAAAAACTCACCAAAAAATGACTAATATTTCCTAAATAATTTGTTTTTTAGTATTCCAAAGGTAATATATGATCATATTTATGGATGAAGTTCAATCAAGCCTTAAGAAAATAATGGTTTGGCCCTTTTAAAACAACCCATGGTAAAAACATACTACTAAAATTAATAAATAGTGCATAATAATACATAAAAGTGGTCAGCTGGTTACCAAAAACAGGAATTTAAATCAATTTGCTGCTAACTAAAAATGCATTTGTCTTCAAAAAAAACAAGACACTTAATATGGGATAAAATAGTTAAAAACTGATTAAAAATACTAATAAAAACATTGAATATAAGAAAACATCCACCATATCACAATGGTGAGAGCAGGGATACCAGGTTAACTCTGTTAGTTTAGTTTATCAACCATCTACCGTTTACGTTTCCTGACTGACTTCATGTCCTTGTACAGTTACTTGAACGCCCACTGAGACGATCACATCGTGATATTGGTCAATAGAAATAAAACTGAATTGAATTGATGTAAAGATCATTCAGTCTGATTGACAGAGATCGGAAATACAAAAACTAAATGATTTCTTATGACATGTGTTCTCTTTCAGAAGATAAATGACACACAGACATGTTAGAAACTCAAGAAACTGGATTTTTATCAAAATGGGCTTTAAAGATTTAGTAAAAAAAACTGTAACAAAAATGAGAAATGATTTAAAATCCAAATTAAAAGCAACTTTAATGGTCACGTCTGCAGATAACAGCAGACTGCTGTTTTTTTCTTAGACCCTATAACCAGAATCCCACCAAACTCTGAGGGATCTCTTGTTTTTTAAGGTCAGAACTGCCGGGCCTCCAGCTTGTCACGCCTGTCGATGCAAATGCGTGTCAGGATACGACTGAGCAGAAGCTTCAGCAACAGCACCTGCATCCTGTCAGGAGTTCTGACGGAGCTGAAAATGAGAGAAGGGGGAGGGGCTGGAGGAAATGCGCTTCCTGTGACATCACTGCGTTTCCTGCACTGAAAGGTGACGCAGCGCAGAATCCAGGAAGCCAATCCTGCGAGAAACCTGCCGGAAGCAGCTGTGCTGGCTCAAGCGCATCGTAGTCCACAACCACAAGCTTCATCTCACTGTCTGGATCTACTGAGCTTCATCCTCCATCATGTCCACACTCTGAGGTTCTGTCTCACAGCTGAACTCCTTATGTCTTTTATCTCTTTGCATATTTAGTTTTTTATAATTATGTAGAGACAGAAAGTTCTCTGAGAACAGGAAAGTAAAGCAACACAAGAAACACTCGTGCAGAATACACAACATTACCAAAAGTATTGTCTCACATCCCATTCTGAACCCATCTTGGAAGACTGTCCACAGGTAGAGGAGTGTTTCTAGGAATTCTGGATCTTTCCTCCAGAAGCTCATTGGTCCTGTCACACACTGATGATGGTGGAGAAGGTCTGGTGCTCTAATTCATCTCAAAGGTGTTCTATGGGGTTCAGGTCAGGACTCTGTCCAGTTCAAACTGTCCTCCATGTCTTTGTGTTCTGGTGAGAGTCATGTTGGAAGAGGAAGAGCTGCTCCAAACTGTTCCTACAAGGTTGGAGCATGGAATTGTCCAGAATGAAGATTCAGAGTTCCTTTCACTGGAACTAACAAGCCCACACCATCATTCCTCCTCCACCAATCCAGTCTGAAATGTCCCGTTCTCCTGCAATCTCCAAACCCAGACTGATCCATCAGATTTTAGATGATTCCTCCTCCAGAGCAGACATCTCCACTGCTCTAGAGTCCAGTGACGGCGTGCTTTAACCACTGCATCCACGCTTTGCAACACACTTGGTGATGTGTGTCTTGATGCAGCTCTGTGTACTGGACCTATGCTGACCTGAAGGTCACATGAAGGTCAGAGCTCTGTAACACCTGACTGTGGAGAAAGTCGGTGACGTCTTCACACCATGACAGAGTTTCTGTTGTTCCTAAACTCTTCGAGCTGACAGTTGACTGTAGAATACTTAGAACATTTCCCTGGATTTGTTGTACAGTCATCCTATGACAGTTCCACACTGGAATTCACTGAGATCCTGAGAGAGGAACATTCTCTCACTGATGTTTGTAACTACAGTCTGTATACCTGAGTGCTGGATTTACACACCTGTGATCAGGACAGGTGATTAGAACTCCTGATTCTGATCATTAGGATGGATGAGCTCATACTTTAGTGTATAGTCCATTTATGTGCATGAATGTAGTTTTCAATGTCCAAACTGATTTATACTGAGATATGCACGCATCATTTGAGGGGAACTTCTGATCTGCTTTCATAAATCGTCTTTTTCCATCCGTGATGGCTCCAGCCTCATAGATCTGCCTTTTTCAGGAGCGGCTTCCTAAAATCACATTACAGATTTTTTGGAAGCCAGAATCTTTCCAGATCATTTAAACTGTTTGGCACCTAGTGACGGATGGATTATGGTTTTTATGGCTTTCAGAATTGCATCAAAAATAAATGCCTCATCAGAATCTCCTTCCTAATCCTCTGTGTGAAAAGCTGCAGGTAGAGCGGAGTCGTTCAGCTGCAGGAAAGCTGAGGTTTCTGGTTCTGATATGATCCTCTTCTGAACTGATGGGTTCAGTTATTAAAAAGATTATCTGTATGTGTTAAAAAAAATAAAATCTCTGACACTTGATTTATTCTGGAATAATATTCCTGCCTTTTTATCATTCATATTTATGTTAAAAAGTTACAATTCTGTTAAATTTTTGGACTATTTTGGTGCTATAGCTAATATTTCAGCTACATGCTAGCTGTTTTGGCTAATTTAGGTTTTCCTTTTTTCCCGCTTTTCAAGCTTTTTGGAGTCTAGCTAATATTTACAAACTGTTTTGACTAATTTAAGATTTCTTTCTTTCAGTTTTTAGGCTAATTTGGCATTTAACCAATCTTTTAGCTGGTTATCAGCTTCTGTGTTTTCAGCATCTTCAGCCAAATCCAGCTGACAGCATTCCCACTAGCATTATTACAGGTAATGCTATATATCTGGTTCATAAATATGTTAAAAAGTTATGGTTTTAAAGTTTTAAAAATGTAGTTTAAGAGTGTACAATAAATGTTTATCTTGTTCGGTCCGCGGCCTCAGGTGTGTTTTGGATTTTTCCCCTCTGTTTGATTGAGTTTGACGCCCCTGATATAGCATTAAAGGTATAACATTAAAGAATCATTAAACTGCATAAACCACGTGTGTTTTCAAGCTAAATATCTCACCATACCTCCAAAGTCTGGTCCCTCCATCAACCCTCTCCTCATCACATGTTCTGTAGAACTTGGTGGACCAGGAGGTCTGCTGTTCCAAGGAACGGGGCTGGGTCCTGGCCTGTTTTATTCTGGACCCCTTCCAGATTTTGGAGCTCCATGTCACCATCCCGGTCACTATCTGGTGCCGGGCCATGGAGAAGGTTGGGCTCTGTCAGGATTTTGGCTTCTCATCTAGTTTTGGCCCTCCAGGTTTCCCATCCTCTGATGGTATCATACTTGTTCAGTCTATCGAGTTGCTCATTTGTCGTTGGTCTTCCACATGTTCCAGCCTTTGGATCAAGTCACGTCCATGAAAAGGTTTCACAGTTTTGGTCACATTTCAACCAGAAGAGAGCTTCTTCTTTGCTCTCAGACATGGATTGCCTTTTGGATTTCCCAGTAGATGTTTCACTACAGATTCTTCTGTTCCTTCTACTTCAGAAAAATCTCCACGCTCACTTTGATTAACCATTAACCTTCTTTCCCGTGTGTCCCGTCGGCAGCCGTCAGCCGTTCTTGTGTCAGTCTAAGACACATTGATTTCTCTCTAGTTGACCTCCTGCACTCACCGGAAATGCTCACCTGATCTCTCTGAACCTCAGGTGCAGGAGCAGTTTTCCTTCTGCTGCTGTTGACCTGCTGTCAACCTCAGCCTGGATTTTCATTTAAGCTCTAGAGTCTGAGTCTGTGTTCAGTTCATCTTTCTGTTCACTACATCCAGAACAAATCACAGAGGGAGAAGCAGAGAAAATGATCCATGCTATCTAAAGCAGTCTGGACTACTCTGGGCTTCATAGAGGCTAAACAACCCCCCCCCACAAAAAGTAAAGAAAAACCACAACATCCGACCAGGACCTGAAGGACGGCAGACTCTCCATTATAGACTCATTCTGGACAGAAAAGGACAGGAGGTTTAAAAGTTCAAGTGTCTCAAGCTCCTCCTGAGTAGCTTCTTCTGATGAGTCCAAACTTGCTGTTCTCCTGCTGACATAACGTTTATGTCTATAGTGTCTAACCCAGTTATCAACAGATCTTCTTCAAGTTCATCAGTTCTGTGCTCTAAGGCAGAAATCTTATTGTCTTTTTCAAGCAACATTCTCTCAAGTTAGTTTTGACAGCTCACCTGACATGAAGCTCAGAGATGGTTCTTTCAAGTCATCTGTTACCATTTCCCTGCCTCTTCCTGCTCTTCCACCTGGAGTGTTCTCTGGCTGAGGGAATGGTGGAACAGTTTTCGAGTGATGGAGAAGGCAGTAGGCTAATCCGGGAGAACTGGTGCTGAACGCCTCGATGGGAACGCCGCGCCGGGCTCAGGTGAACACTTCTCAGGTAAAAGACTCATTCTCAGATAAAAGCTGCGCCAGGCTCAGGTGAACACTTCTCTGGTCTCAGGTAAAAGAGTCATTCTCAGATAAAAGCCGTACCGGGCTCAGTCTCACGCCAGGCTCTCCGATAAAAGCTGTGTCGGGCTCAGGTAAAAGCCTTGCTGGGAACACCGCACAGGTCTAAGGTGAACACCTCACCGGTCTCAGGTAAAAGCCGCGCCGGGTTGAGGTGAACACCTCCTAAGAAGGAGTCAAGGAAGTTCTGTCCACATGGAAAAACCTTCTCTCTGACAGTCCGTTGCATTCAATTCCATTTTGACATCTCTGCAGGGTTCAGTTTACACCGATCACACACCGACAACAAACCAATGCTGAGAGCCCCCATGCACCTCTGAGACTAAAACCACCAACAGGACATTAGCTGACCGCTCTGATAAGCACTGGATTGTTGACATTAGCATCACGGTCGGTTTTGGCTCCACCTCTCAAGCCGTCACATTATCCAGAACCTGCATTAAGAACTGAAGGACGTGAGCGGCTCAACGTCTTCCAGATTGATAACTTAACCAGAAGCTGCTCTGACTGAAATAACTGAACATGAAGATCATCCACGCTGCTCTGCTAACTCCAGCTCTGTGAGCTCTGGATGTGGGAGCAGCTCTAAATGAGAAACAGAAGAGGCCTACTTTTAGGAGAAAAAATCCTGCGGTCTGGCTCTGGAATGCACCAACACACTGCAGGACTCATGCAGTTCAAGAAAACTCCCTTCAATTTGTGAACATGTGGTTTGAAGCCAAACTTCTGTGTTCTTTAAATCATCATTTTTTGTTGCTTTTTGCAGGAAGTCTGAGCTGTTTAGGAGAAATGAGAGGTAGGATTCAGCTGCTGAAAGGAAAGAGAATTTTACACCACTTGGTTTGATCCACAGTCAAGCAAGTTGATCACTTTTGTGAGAGCTGTCTGAGACATCTCTGCACTGGAAGCAGGATACAAACTAAAGTCAAAGATGAACCCCTTAATACCTGCTGTCTCAAATATGCCACAAACCAAATCAGCCATAGAATGACTTGCATGCAGCATGTACGTGAAACCAAAAACAGAAGTGAAGTGATCCAGGAGAAAAAAAAACAAAAACGGGGGGATTTTTGATGCTCTCTCTCTCTTTATATATAGATAGATGTTTTTTTTTTTTTACCTCTAGTTCTCTTTCCCAGCGGTTGATGTCATCAGTGGACTGGTTCAGCTTCTCCAGTTCTCCCTGTTTACAGAAAACAGTCCGTGAATGAAGCAGAACATCACCTCCGTCTGCGTGACTCCTGTTGACCAAATGAAAGGCTCCCTGTTCTGCGCATCAAACTGCCGCTGAGTTAAATGTGCAGCCTGCTGCATGCAGACACGTGTTGCTGCCAACAGTTCATCCCTGTTAGACCGAACCTCACCTGAATCCTGGGATCCACTTCCTCCTCCTCCTCATCTTCCTCCTCCGCGCACTGCGACTCATCCTCACATTTATTCCCACATGTGTCCATTCTCTGAAGGATTCTGCTTCTAGAGGGAGGGGGGGGAAATCAAAGTGCGACCCCCGGAGGCTGGACGGACGGACGGCGGGGGTGTCCAGCAGCGACGCGCCCCGTCAACCTTTACGCAGAGCGCATGGCGCGCCTGGGGCTTTCCAAATGGTTATGACGTCAGCAGCGGCTGCACCGTCCAGCAGCTGAAAGATCCGCCGCGCAGAAAACAGCGAGTGCCATTTAACCTCAGGAGCCGACAGCGGACGAAGTGTGGAGAAAACCCGCCCGGGATGATCAGGAGGCGGCGCTTCTGGTCCGGGCCTTCAAAATAAAAGCCTTACAGCCAACTTCAACGTCATGTTGGAGAAGCTTGTCCTCAAACTTCCTCATCTAAACCAGGGGTGGGCAAACGTTTTGATTTGTGGGCCAGAAAAGGTTCTGAAATTTGGCATAAGGGCCGAACAAGGATTAGACGGAGGGAGTGATTTGGTAATGAACCTCATAAACTAAAAATGTAATCTGGAATTTAGAGAAAAACATGCTTTAATTTGGATTAAAATTTTACATACATTCATTAAAAACAGAAAATTGGGAATTTAATTTTAAATTTGATTTTTGTTCTCTTTTTGTGATCCAATGGGTTGATGTTCTTCAGAGGAAAATGTGAACTCAAAGAAATCAAAAAATCACCTTCTGACTCACAAAAACACACACGAACGCCAGAGAAACAACACCATTCATGAGAAGAAACCAGAAATACAATGAAAATAAAACAATAATTAGGATTGTTGATTCAATGTATTTTAATTTGGAGGCCAATAAGTATCTTAAGGGGCCGCATGTGGCCTCCGGGCCATAGGTTGCCCACCCCTGATCTAAAGAGTGCAAAAAGTGTCAAGTGTTAAAGTAAAAGTGTAAAAACTGAGCTGCTACTGGTGACTATTGCTGAGTTCTCCAAACTGTGTGGTCAGCAGTCATGAAACACAGCTTTGCTTCTGCTGATTGTTGTCTTCACCCACATACTTGGAGAATGTGCCATCCATCCATTTTCTAAACCCACTTCCCTCCCACTCAGGTCACAGTGTTGCTGGAGCCTATCCAGTAATAAAGGGGAGGGCTCAACCTGGACAGTTCTCCAGTTCACCGGGGCCACAAAGAGACAAACGATCACATTCAGGATATTTTTGAACCGCCAACAAAAATGTGAACGCTACAAAGAAAGGATTTGAACGTTTACTGTGACATGAAAGTGCTAACCACTACACCACCATGCAGAGTGAAAGAGGGACTGTTTTATTTTGTAGTAGCAGCAAAAATCAACAAACTCTATACTGTAGCCTAAAAAAACGAATACCACAACAATCCAAAGAGCTAACAGAATATAATAATAATATCATTTTCACAAGAAATGTTTTTCTGGAGAGTAAAAAATTAAAATTATTTAGGGTTTAATTTGATTTATTCTGGAATAATATTCCTGCCTTCTTATTATTCATAATTATGTTAAAAAGTTACAGTTTTAAAGTTTTGTAGTTTTAGAGTGTTGAATAAATGTTTTTCCTGTTCAACCTGCGACCTCAGGTGTGTTTTGGATCTTGGGCCCTGGTGTGATTGAGTTTGACACTCCAAGGTTAAACCACCAAAGGGTTAGCAAGCACAGCTGTGTCTGCAGCTCTCCACTCCCCCAGGAAATGGGTCAAATGCAGAGAACACATTTCAGACATCGGAGTGAATGGCAGCGAGTATCTAAAGTTGTAATTTGGTTATTTTGCATTAAAAAGTTGCTCTTTTTCTGTCAATAAATTCCAGATTACTTTCAACTGGGGAACATTTTTGAGTCGTTGGGTCACTAATTAATTATCAATAACATATAATGTGTGTTTTGCTTTCATTATTATCATTTTTTATCAAAGACTTTGTTTTTCTCTTTTATTTTGGAGGAACCACTTCCGAAATGTTTCCTCTTACAGGAACTTCAGATCGGAGCTTTTTCAGCTTCCTGGCGCCATCTGGTGGCTCCTGGAAGCATCTCGGGCCAGATTTTAATTTCAGAAGTAATCCCACTATTTTCATATGTACTCATTATTGTCCTGAATTCTTTATTTTGCTCTAAAATGATGTTTCGGACAGTGCGCGATGACGCAAAAACCAGGGGAATTGGTGACGATGTTCCGCAAACTTCTGGCTTTTGACCTGAATGGACGCATCTTGAGCCTCGCGCTGTGATTTGAGGCGTGCGTTAAGGCGCGGAGATGTCCCCAAAACGCACGCCTGACGCGCGTTCCGGTGCCATCTGCGCGCTCTGAGGGCCGCCCGTCCGGCGGTGCCGCAGGTTTCAGTGGAGCTGAAGGCGGTGAGAAAGTTGCGAGCTGCGCCGCCGCTTCATCGTCATCGTCCTTGTCTTTTTTTTTTTTTTTTATCTGCGCGCGCAAGCCCGCGACCCACTGGCTGGTTTCATAACGAGAGCGTGGAATGGAGCTGTAAGGGGGACGGACGCGGCGGCCGCTGATCTTCATCCTCGGAGCATGCAGAGCGCGCGCTGAGATGCTGTAGAGGAGGCTGCTGGTGCTGATGCTGCTGCTGCCCCATCAGCTGTTCTTTGCGTCTTGAGCATCATCGGTCAGAGAGAGCCAGAGATCAGGGAACCCGCAGAACCAGGATGGACTTCAAGCATCTGGTGGAGGCGGCGGAGAAGTGGTGCTCCGGGAACCCGTTCGAGCTCATCTTCGCCGAGGAGAACGACGAGAGGCGGCTGGACTTCTACGCGGAGCCCGGCGTCTCCTTCTACGTGCTGTGTCCCGGCGGCACCGACAGCTTCGTAAGTGGATCCTGCTGCGGGGGGAGGGGCGGGGGGTCTGCAGTAGGTGTGCCGGCCGGGTGTGTGTGTGTGTCTTGGTTTCCCTCCATCAACTATAATTCCCTTTTTTTACATTGTCTATGGCGGTTTTCTCCATCGTCAACCATGATTACTGCAATACAGAACAGAGCTGCGACACCGGGCTGGAACAAGGCCCCAAACTTTCAAAATAAAGGTAGCATGCTGCTTGGACACTCTTCAAAATAAAACACAAACGGGAGAACATCGGTGTGCACGTGCCCTCTCCATTTTAGAGACTTTCATCAAGAAGTGAGGAATTGATCCGCTCTCTGTCTGTTGACCCGATGATGCTCATGCACATTTGCAGCCCCCCTGGTTCTGGTTCCAAAAAGTTTTTTTATTCAGAATTTTTTCACTTATTTCTTTTTGGCTTAAAACTTTAAAACTGTAACTTTTTAACATAATTATGAACTACATATATAGCATTACCCGTGATAATGCTACTGTGAATGCTGGAAGATGAATTTGGCTGCTGAAATTAATAGTTAAAAACACTTTGCTGATAGCTAGCTAAAATATTAGCTTAATCCAAAATTAGCTTAAAAAACAAAAAAAAAAAAAAAAAAACTTAGCCAAAACAGCTAGCGGGTAGCTGAAAAAATAGCTAAACTTCAACACAGCCTAAAAACGTAAAAAAAAAGAAAAGCCAAAACATTTAACATGTAGCCTAAATATTAAATATTGCCCAAACTCCAAAACAGCCTACATGTTTACCTCACAAAAAACTATTTAATGCAATTTTGAACACACACATTAATGGGAGCGTAAATCTTTTCAGTGACATGATAAGAGTTTACAAGATTTTTTCACTCCATTAACCATTTTCATAAAAACTAAAGTATCCTTGTTTGAGTTTGCTACAAATGTATACTGCTCACAAAAATGAAAGGAACCCTTTTTTTTATTGGTCCTGGCATGAATTGAATGAATCCTGTCAGATAATGTTCTTGTTGGTTCAGCAGCTGAGGGCCTCGTTCATCAATTTCATCTGTATTGGTGTTCATGAATTAACAACAGGTGCACTTCAGTGGCAACAACTAGAAAACCCTCCAAACAGGACTGGTGTTCCATGTGGAGGTCATTTCAAGTTTCTCCTCTTGATCTTTGTTGGCTGGTTTTCCACTCGTGCTGATTTTGTCTTGTGTAATTCTCTCTACTGGCAGTATGAGGAGATTCCTTAACCCTACAGAAGTTGTACAGGTTGTCCAACTTCTCCAGGATGGAACATCCACACGTGCTGCAGCAAGAAGGTTTCATGTGTCTCCCAGCACAATCTCCAGAACATGGAGGAGATTTCAGGAGACTGCTGGTTATTCTGGGAGAGCTGGACAGGGCCGTAGAAGGTCCTCAACCCCTCAGCAGGACCCATACCTGCTCCTTTGTGCAAGGAGGAACAGGCTGAGCACTGCTCGTGCCCTACAGAATGACCTCCAGAGGGCCACTGGTGTGAATGTCTCTACCCAAACAATCAGGAACAGACTTCATGAAGGTGGCCTGAGGGCCCCACGTCCTGTAGTGGACCCTGTGCTCACTGCCCAGCACCGTGGAGCTCCACTGGCATTTGCTCAAGAACACCAGAATTGGTAACCTTCAACTTTACTACAATCTGACTCCATATAATATAAAGTAACGACTAATCGACTATTAAATTAGTCGTCGACTGTTTCAATAATTGATTAGTTGACTAATCATGGCAGCCCTGGAGCAGTGATGTTAGAACCACGGCTGAGCTAACAGCAGCTCACTGACCGCAGTAGAAAACATTACAACAGGAAGAAGTTTGACTTTAATGTCAGACACGCTGGAATTGTCTGACTTTTGTTCTGTTTACAAGAATTATGTGATAAACTTTTAACTGGTGAGAAAAGATCTTCTGCAGCTCCACGTCTCACAGCTAAAGCTAATGCTAGCGTTAGCAGGATTACTGACATTTGTACTCTGATTTATGAACCATCTAAGAGGAGGAAACTAAAACAACCAGGCAGGACATTTCTAAAATAAATAATGTACACTAGTGCTGCCACAAACGATTATTTTAATAGTCGACTAATCACCAATTATTTTTCGCGATTAGTCGACTAATCGCGTCGTGCTCAAAGTGAATGTTAAACACTCATCGTAACCATCGTTAGCTTTAAACTAACTAAAAACTAGATTTATTCACACTGCGAATAATGCTAGTGTGAATGCAGAATTTGTCAGCTGAAGATGCTGAAATTGATAGCTGAAAACCCTGAAGCTAGTAGCCTGCTAAAATATTAGTTAAAAACTAAATTAGCCTAAAAAAAAAGCTTAAGTTAGCTAAAACAGCTAGCATATTAGCTAAACTCCAAATTAGATCAAAAAATTGAAAAAATCCTGAATTTGCTAAAACAGCTAGCATGTAGCTGAAATATAATCCAAACTCCAAGACAGGCTAAAAACTAAAAAAGCTAACATTAGCCAAAATAGCTACATGTAGCTGAAATCTTAGCTAAACTTCAAAACAGCCTAAAAAAACCTTAATAAATGTCAAAATAGTCCAAAAAGCTAACATAACGCCATTATAACTTTCAACTTTACTACACTCTGACTCCATATAAAAAAAGTAACGACTAATCGACTATTAAAATAGTCGTCGACTATTTTAATAGTCGATTAGTCGTCGATTAGTCGACTAATCGTGGCAGCCCTAATGTACACACTGCAGTTATAATTGGTTAGGTTGGTTTGGTTATTATTAATGTAAAACTGCTTTAACAGCGTCCAGCTGTCAGCTTTGCTGTTCTGAACCAGGGGTCGGCAACCTTAAATGTTGAAAGAGCCATATTGGACCAAAAAAACAAAAGTCAAATCTGTCTGGAGCCGCAAAAAATGAAAAGCCTTATAATGAAGGTATCTATATTAGACTACTATCAAAATGACTAAGTTGGTTACAAATATCTCCACCTCTGTAACCTCATCCGTCGACCTCTCTTTGTCTGCACACACAGACACACACTCGTGATCTGCAGACCTCTCCGACCGCCATGATTCCAGTTAACAACCTGAACTTTGAGCGTCAGTTAAAGCTTAATCTGACCGGAGCAGGGCGGGAAGTTTTCCTCGAGCAAGCCTTTGAAGTTTCCTGCTTTTTTTGTTTTATATTAAATCCAAAGAGCCGTTAAGATATGTTTTCTTTAAATTTGCTTTAACAGACAAGTTTAACCCTAAAGGAACATCAAAGTAAAAAAAAAAATAATTGAAGTAAAAATTTTATTTTTAGTCTAAAAAATACTCTGAAAAATTGAAGTAAAAAAACGTTCTTGAATTTTTTTCTTCTAAAAAAAAAAAAAAAGTTACAATCTGGTACTCATCCGTTACAAACCTGAATTGTTTTTCTTTTATTATTTCAATTTTTGGAAAAAAAATACATAATCTTTTTTTCCTTGCGGAGTAATACACACAATCAATACTTTTAAAAACGTGTTTTCTAAATGTTTCCCACCGTTTGGTTGAGCAGCCGGATAAAAGGTTATAATGTGACGGACACGGACGGAAGCTTAGCGGTCGGCACTGACGGGAAACTTTGACTCGAAGACTGAGCCAACAAATCAGAGGTTAAAAGGTCACTAAAATATTCAGGAGACTCTGTGAATCTCCGAGATCTGAGATTTATAAAGCAGCTGGTGAAGGTCCAGGCAGACAGCCGGATCATTCCTTCTCCCGGAAATATCATTCGTTTTCAAATTCAAACAAAAAATGACGAGGGAAAAGGGAGCTTTATTTATTTATCACTTTCGATGTTCACATTTTTCTGGAATTTAAAAATGAAGCAAACAAACAATGAATGTTTAAATTCATTTTCTGAAAAGTGTTCAATCACAGGATGGAGAAAACACAAGAAGAGAAACTCTGAGAAAAGGAAACATTCATTATGTGTTTACTTCATTTCTGATTTTTTTTAAATGGAAACATCAAAAATCATAAGTTATAAATAGACATTTTAAAATTGATAAATGCATCAGTCTTTTTTTTTCCCTTTTCATTTTTAGTTTTAATAAAAAAAAAAAAAAAACGAATGAGTATTCCTGGGTTCTCTCTTTCCTTCAGCTCCACGAGCGCACAGTCCTCCACGAGGAGGCAGAACTGCTTTTAGGAGCGTGAGAAAACTTTCACAGGCGAGCAGGAGACGGCACAGAAGCTAGAAATACTCTGACGAGTGCGGAGAAGAGGTTTCTGGGACGTGGAGACTTTGTGAACTTTCTTACTGACCCAGGTTTCTGACAAATAACTGGCGAGACCAGAGGGTTTGCTTTTTGGACGAATATTTTTACTCAGGAACAAAAATCCACATTTCTGTTTGCTGGCTTTAACTGTGAGCAGTTCTGTTCTGTCTCGTTATTCAGCATTAAAGTAGAACGGAAAAGAGCGGCTGAAACACACCCGGTGTGACAAACAGGCAGAGGCATGTGGTCCATTTTCAACTCGAGTTTTAACAGCGTAACAACAGGTTGAGTAAGGCGTAGGTGTCAAACACCGGGTCGAGGCAGGAGAACGGCGAGGCACCAAAGGTCAAACACGAAGAACACAATAGCAGCGAATAACGCCTGAACTGAATGCTGGTCAAACAAGACGGCGCAAAGAGAAGTGTAAGAATCCAGATGAGTACTAGGAAAGAGTCCTGGAGGAGTCAGAGTTCTGGTGAGCACTCCCTCTGGTGGCTGGAGGTGGAAGGAGCGTGTTGATCCGTGTCACCGCATGATGGAAACACCAAAACTGTGTAATGGTCAGAATCTACAACCAACAGACTCCTAACAGGGATTTCTCTCTTCTGGAGCCAAACAAAATCATTTTCGTTATGATGTTCAAGCAAAGAAGTTTCCTGCTGTACATGTTAGAAACAGAAGGAGGTTTGGGAGCAAGCCTTAAGCATTCCTAGAGGCTTTTTAAGTATGATGATGAAGACGGTTTTAGCCAAAAGAAAAAAAAAACTGTTGTTATTTTAAGACAGTTTCTGAGGAGTGGCAGGAGTTCATCAGAAATATACCTCTGAGATGTGGGAGGGACGATCAGTGTATTACAGTGTTCCTGAGGCGAGGAAGACAAAGACGTTCATGGATCTATTTGTGGAGCAGAGCAGAGAGACTTTGGCCGGCCTATCTCACTTGCTGCATCACAATCTCTTTTTCAAACAGCATATTTTTCATCTGCTGCTGATTCACCTAAAACACAATTTTCATTGGAGCTCTTTGGGTCTTTAAGTTTTTGGCATCAGAAAGTCTTAATCAACTTGTTAGACGTGTGAGGATCTGAGAACAGAGCCTCATTTGGGACAACAAGGAAAAAAGAAAACATCCCTCAGAACTTTGGTCCAGAACAGAGACGTTTTCTCCGATGGTCAACCACATTATGTTGATGTGAAAGAGGGGAATCAAAGCAGCAACCTGCTCACTTTAGGATGGGATTAAATGCTAAATGAGGTATAGTTGTATAGTGCTTCTGAACCTTTTTAGAAGGCCTAAGGTGCCCTGCAGTCACACTCTCTGTCATCAACCTGGGGGTTCAGCGTCTCACCCGAGGACTCTTTGGCACATGAGCAGCAAGGTGGGAATTGAACCTTCAATCTTCCAGTGAGGGGCTGTCCACCCTACTTCTGCACCTGCTTAGGGAATCAGAAACACCATCCAGTGAGCAAAAGACGTGGATGAAAGCACTTTGGATTTTATTTAAAAAACAACTGAGATTCAACAGAAAAAGCTGTCAAATGTCTTGCTGGTAAAGATGAATGTTGTGTGAAGACGTGCTTGAATGATCCTTCTGGCCAAGCCTGACCGACTGCCTCTACTAGCTAATGCATAACCTCAGACTCGTGTGCCAAGGTCAAGGCCCGGGGGCCGGATCTGGCCCTCCAGATCGTTTTACTTTTCCAATGTTATCTTGTGTTCATTTCTAACTTTTATAATTTTGACAAAACACATTTTTACTGAGAGTAAAATATTAATAAATGTTATTTAAGGTTTAAGTTGATTTATTCTGGAATACTGTTCCTGCATTTGTATTCATAGTATTGTTAAAATGTTAAGTTTTTAGAGTTTAGCTAATATTTCAGCTAAATGGTAGCTGTTTTGGCTAATTTAGGTTTTTTTTTCATTTTTAAGCTACCTTGAAGTTTAGCTTTTTTTCAGCTGCATACTCGCTGTTTTGGCTAACCAAACAATTTTTTTTTGTTTTGTTTTTTAAGCTAATTTCGCATTTAGCTAAAATTTTAGCTGGCGATCAGCTTCAGCGTTTTCAGATATCAGTCTCAGCATTTTTAGCTATCAATTTCAGCATCTTCAGCTTTCAGCACTATCATCTTCAGTGGCAAAATTCAGCTCACAGCATTCACACTAGCATCGTCACAGGTAGTGATTTATATGTAGTTCATAGTTATGTTAGAAAGTTATAGTTTCAAGTTAAAAACATTTTTTTAGAGTGTTCTATAAACGTTTTTCCTGTTCGGCCGTGACCTGAAGTGAGTTTTGGATTTTGGTCCTCTGTGTGATTGAGTTTGACACCGCTGACCTCTGACCTGAGCCACGGCTCCACTAACCTGTCACACACAGCGGCCTTTATCTCAGTTTCTCCAACTTTATCAGACTGTATTAATCCAAACCCCTTCAGCACACTGCTGAGGGGTTCTCCTCTCATAGCCATGCTAGACGCCGGCATTCCATGAAGCTTTTTCTTGGTTCCTCTCTGTTTGCTTTGTTTGATGCAAATGTTTCCGTTTGTGTGCAGCATGTGTGGAGTGAGAGTGAGGACTGCCTTCCCTTCCTCCAACTGGCCCAGGACTACATCTCCTCCTGTGGGAAGAAGACTCTGCTGGAGGTGCTGGAGAAAGTCTTCACCTCCTTCAGGCCTGTAAGGAAACTCACCTCAGCTCCTCAAGCATCTCTGCAGCAGCAGCAGCTTCTCCTCCTTTAATAGGAGGCTCAGCCTGTCAGCCAAGCCCAAGCAATTCAGCTAATTCAGCTTTTCTGATGCCCTCAGAGAGGCTGATTTTCACTTGGACTAATTTAACTTAATAAGTTAACTTAATATTTAGTAAGTAAATGTATCATTTATGAATACATTTTTAAATTATTTATTTATTTAACATTATTTAAAATGGGCAAATATGCATTTGAAAAACAGGACCTGTTTTTTTCTCCTAATATCCCAATTATTGATATAAAAGTTTTACTTCAGAGGTTTACAAATGGCACCCCATAGTTTAAAGCTCTGTTGGGTCCACCCATCTGGTTGTCAAAAACAATCATCCCCAAATATGCAGAAATTTAAACCATGATATATTCAATACTACAGATTTTTTAAAGGAATTCCCCTTCCATCCCCCCAAAAACTGTCATAATGAAGTAATGATTGGTGTTAAATTAGCCTGTAACTCTTCCGCTCTCCTAGGCTTGTTTACATTAAAAGAGGGGTCATCTGGACCCCACAAGACAGTGCGCTGAACTTTTTTTTTCAGTGATTCTCGATCTTCACTGGTGTCCAATGACAGACATGAAGTCTTGTTCACCTTTGTAATGGAAGATCTAACACCTCAATGTAACCTGCCTCTAGTGGTCTTTGTCAGAACTGCAACATTTGGTACTTCCAGAAGATGAGATGGGGGCTCGGATTAACAACATGAAGCTGATCAATCAATAACAAAAACATAATGGAAATGTAGCTGATCCACCAGAGAAACCAGAACATGGAAAACAATAACTTCACATAGAGAAGGTGGCAGAATTCCCTCTTGTAGTTGCTCCTCCATCCATCAATAAATGAACAGAGAAGGAGCTCATATGAGCTTATACAAGATGTAACCTTTAACCTTTAGGACACCAGTCTGTCTCGTGGTGCGTCATGTCAATCCATGGTCTGAAACAGGAAGCATTTCAGTCCTGGAGATTTAGAAAATAATCCTATCATTTTTACTTGAAAACAAAGTTCACCTCCCTCTTTCCTTACCTTCCAGATGCCATAAGGCAGGAGGTCAGACTCAATCCAAAACACACCTGAGGTCACGGGCCGAACAGGAGAAACATTTATAAACATTTAAAAACTACATTTTTAAAACCGTAACTTTTTAACATAGTTATGAACTATATACATAGCATTACCTGTGATAGTATTAGTGTGAATGCTGTGAGATGAATTTGGCAGCTGAAGATGCTATGCTGTTACCTGAAATCACTGAAGCTGATAGTCAGCTAAAATATTAGCTAAATGCCAAGATAGCCTAGATACAAAAAAAAAATTAAGTTAGCCAAAACAGCTCGGATGTAGCTGAAAGAAAAATTTCAACTTCAAAATAGCCAAAAAAACATTTTTGAAAAAAAAACATAATTAGCCAAAGTGGCTAGCAAACTCCAAACAGCCAAAAAAAATGTAGCAAATACCAAAATAGTAAAAAAAAAAAAAAAAAAAGCTAACAGAATTTCAATTTTTAAAACTTTAAAATTGTAGCTTTTTAACATGATTATAAATAATAAAAAGGGAAGAATATTATCCCAGAGTAGATCAACTTAAACCTTTAATAACTTTCTAGATTTTACTCTTCATAATAAATATATTTTGTCAAAATTATACAATTTACAAAATAAGCGCAAGATAACTTTAATAACAATAAAATAAAATGATCTGGAGGGTCGGATAGAATTACTTGGAGGGCCGGATCCGGCCCCCGGGCCTTAAGGTTTTCAGTTCCAAAAAGTTTGTTTCAAAAAATGATAAGCAAGTTTAGCTTTTTGGAAGCAGCAACATACACAAGAAACCCACCTCCTCCATTTGAGAAAAAACGGTCAAAGAAAACCGTTCATCCTAGCCTTAAAGCTTTATGTTGTTTATAATAAATTATTTCCTAGCTTTAAACTTCATCTTTCGTGTGCTTTTTCCTCAAATAAATAAAGACATTCCCGCTCTTTCTCTTGCAGCTGCTGGGTCTTCCAGACATAGACGACGACACCTTTGAGCACTTCCACGCCGATGTGGAGGGGGAACCTGGACCTGACCAGCAGCAGATGGGCGTCAGCCAGCAGTGATCAGACCCCCCCCGTACCTGAGACCTGAACCTGGGCGGAGCTGCTCCGACATCGGGACATGAACACACCAAACATACTTACAGTCAACGCGCTGGAATTGCACCATTTCTCTTGAATGTCTGAGTGGCTTTGCTTCCCAAAGAATGCACTTTGTCCAGTCCTCCATAGAACAACACAATAACACACACACACACACTGAGGAGACGCACAACACAAGTTTCAAACTAATCCTCCATCTGCTTGGTTCCTCAGAAAGAATCCAGACGTTCCGTTAAAGTCGACAATAAACCCTTTTCTCTGTGGAGCTGAAAACCGAGGATGAGGAAGTGTGAAGGTGTACAGGGGGGGCTCCATTCATCACATGATGAACGTTATCAGTTACAGGAAACCCATTTTAGGTGTTTGATGTTACACATCGTCACCGACTGTTTTGGATCAGCCCCCTCCCCCATGCGGCACATGACACTCCTCTCCTGCAGTCTTCCTGGCTCACAGTTTGGCCTCCTCCTCTATCTCTGCTGTTTTCAATCTGTCATCTGATGACCGAGCTGGGGGGCGCGCCCTCGCCCCAGGGTGGGTCGGCCCAGGCTCTCTCCAGTCTTGGTGGATCAGATTGACAGACCCACTGCAGCGCCCCCCACCCCGCGTTTCCCCGCACATGTCCTTCATGAGCCTGTGATCGTCCAGCAGTCTCCTTTGTTTGCTCAATAAACCGTGTGAGCAGATCCCTCCTCTCCCGCCTGACTTTTATTGGAGCACAAAGAGCCAAACATGGAGGGGTTTTCATGTCAGACCTGCTGCTGACGTCACAGACCACCTGACGCGCTCTGCGTCAGGTTTGAGACGTCTGTGCGCACAGGAAGCTGAGTTTCAACTTTCAAAGTAAAAGCATTACGGCCTGATGGCTGCACAGAAAACCCCAGGAAGAAGATATATTAGAAAAAATAACAAAAAAGATTCAAGTTTAAAATGATTCAAATATACAAAGAGTAAAAATATTCCCTCAGCAATTTAAGAAAATGGATTAAAATTAACTTTGAGGTTCAGTTGCATTAATGAAGCAACAAATATACACATTTATGCACAAACAAGCAAGATTTCAGACTATGAAAACAAAACAACAGCACACAATGTAAAAAAAAAAATCAAATAAAAACACTCCCGGAATAATAGTTAGATAATGCAGAACCATAATTCTGATTTTTTTCCCCTAAAATCCACCCCTAGATCTCTGTGCAGCAACATAAACACTCCACTTTATTCTGCTCCTTTTTTATCTTGAAATTAAATGTCATTTCTGAATTATGAGTCATTTTTTAGAACAAAATGTTTCTTGTAAAAAAAAAAATCATAAAACGCTTAGGAACCTGCCATGGATTTAATTAAAGAACATAAAACATCAACGATAAGAATCTAACAGCTGAATTACAATATTTAACTCCCAAGAAGTTCTTCAAGAAAACTTGGACTTTTTCCAGTCTAAACCTCCTGGTTCTTTCCTCACACTGGCACTATTGAAAGTGTAGTTTTTAATATTATTATGTTTTTTTGACAGTTTTAGACATAAAGAAAAAAAATCAGGAAACAGAGTTGAATCCAGTGTTTTATGAAACATTTTGGATTAAATAAGAATTTTTTATGAACATAGTTGAAGACACTTTAGAACACGTTTCAAAGTCAAGGCCCGGGGGCCGGATCCGGCCCTCCGGGTAATTCTATCCGGCCCTCCAGATCACTTTATTTTAATGTTATTAATGACCCGACGTTATCTCACGCTCATTTTTTACATGTATAATTTGGACAAAATATATGTTTGTTGAGAGAAAAATATTGAAAGTTATTAAAGGTTAAATTGATTTATTCTGGAATAATATTCCTGCCTTTTTATTATTCATAATTATGTTAAAAAGTTACAGTTTAAAGTTTTAAAAATTGGCTTTCTGCCAGATTTTTTAGGCTATTTTGAAGTTTGGCTAAGTTTAGCCACATGTTAGCTGTTTTGGCTAACCTAAGTTTTCTTTTTTTTTGTCTTTTTTTTAAGGTAATTTTGCATTTAGTTGATATTTTAGCATCCTCAACGGCTAATTTCATCTTACAGCATTCACACTAACATCATCACAGGTAATGATGTATATCTAGTTCATAATTATCTTAAAAATTTACAGTTTTAAAATTTCAAAAATTTAGTCTTAGTATGTTAAATAAACATTTATCCTGTTCGGTCCGTGACCTAAGGTGTGTTTTGGATTTTGGCCCCTTGTGCGATTGAGTTTGACACTCCTGATTTAGACAAAAGCTTTTGTCGGTATAGAGACAGAATTGTTTTCATTATGCGGAAGAAAGCATAAGGTTGGTCAGCTCTCAAATGAAAAACCGAAGAAAACATGAACAGACAACAAACCGAAACACAGCTAAAGATAAACCAGACAAAACAGATGAGAATAAATAGTGAGTGTAGTTGAAAATGATTTCTGAATGTGTTGGTGGATGAACAGTTGGTCTGAGAATGTTCTGGTGAACAGAGATGGTTTTAAACCTCCTCTGTTTGTGTGGTTCTGCGTTTGCTCTCCGTTTCCTATTTCATCTCATTACAACAAACTTTAGGATTCAATCAAAATCAAGAAAGGTCATTTAGAAAAAGAGGGGATTTTGAGTCTTTCTTATGACGTGAAGTGAGTACACTGAAAGTACTTTAATGTGTAAAATAACAAACCCAAAACCGTTTATTTCATCACCAAACCCAAACGGGGAAACCACGTGTCCACAAGTCAAGGGCCCTCCAGATCTGGCCCTCCAGATCATTTTAATTTATTCTCATTAATGGCCCAATGTTAGCTTGTACTCATTTCTAACTTTTATCATTTTGATAAAATATATTTTTATGGAGAGTAAAATATTAAGTTATTTAAGGCTTAAATTGATTTGTTCTGGAATATTTTTCCTGCCTTTTTATTATTGATAATTATGTTAAAAAGTTATGTTTTTAAAGTTTTTAAAATTAGCATTCTGAAAGCTTTTTAGAATGTTTGAGGATTTACTGAGATTTTTTAGTCCGTTTTGGAGTTTAGCTAATATTTCAGTTGCATGATAGCTGTTTTGGCTAATTTATGCTATATTTATTTTTTAGGCTTTTAGCTTATATTTTTTTCTTCATTCTAGCTGTTTTGGCTAATTTATGCTATATTTATTTTTTAGGCTGTTGGCTTATATTTTTTTCTTCATTCTAGCTGTTTTTAGACTGTTTAAGATATTTACATGCTAGCTGTTTTGGCTAAATTTGGCTTTTTTTAGGTTTTTTTTTTTAGCCTATTTTGAAGTTTAGACATTCTTTTTGCTAACTGTTTGTTGGGTTTTTTGTTTTTTTTTAGAAAAAAAATATTTGGTATTTAGCTAATATTTTAGCTTGCTATCAGCTTCAGAACTTTAGCTATCAGTGCTAGCATCTTCAGCGGCTAAATTCACAGCATTCACACTAGCATTATCACAGGCAGTGCTATATATAATTATGTTAAAAAGTTAAGGTTTAAAAATTTAGCCTTAGTGTATTTAATAAATGTTTATCTGGCCCGGCCTTTGGCCTAAGGAGTGTTTTGGATTCTGGACCCTCATCAGATTGACCTTGTCACCTCTGAGGTAAACCTGTTTTAGTGATGCTCCTTTCGTCTGAGGCTTTTATTTTGAAGGCAGCGCTCCGTCTCTTCTGCTGCATTTCTGGGACTTTGACCAAACTGCCCCACAGCAGGAGGAGGAGGGTAATCCAGTTTTTATTTTTCTGTCCAGACGGCTGCAGATAAGTACAAAAACAAAGTGGGAGCAGAGGAGCTGGTCTGCCGCTGCGCCACAGCCGTCCTCTGAACCGCAGGAGCCGCGGGCGCGATCCCGCACGGGCCTTCTCCACTTCGTCTTCCTCCCTTTGTTAGAAAAAGGAAACAAACCGAGAAGCAAGTTCAACGTCAGCGTGTGCGCACTTTACGCACGGGCAGAAGTCTGACATGCGGGAGCGCGCCGCGACCGCGGCTGATTCCTGTCCGGTTGTCGCTGTCATCATGTCCCGCGGCAGAGATCTGTAAGAGCCGCGGCAGCATGGGGGCCAAGCAGAGCAGCCAGGTGTTTGACGGCAGGACTCGCGCTTACTCCAGCTCAGACCTCCCGTCCGGGAACCCCGGGGGGCGGGAGAGGATTTCGGGGCTGAGGTACTCCAACGGACCCGACGGACCCCGGATCCGATACACAGCCGGGGGCCCGAACAGCTCCGGACTGAGCATCCCGGCCGGCGGCAGGTCGGGGTCACACAGCCAGGGCCTGGATGACGCGGACGGCCCGCTGCCCCCCGACAGCCACAGGTTACTGATAGGCTCTCTGCCCGCGCAGCTGTCCCCCCGCCTGCTGGGAGGTAAGAGCCGCGCGGGGTTCTGCTCATGTCTGCTTGGTGACTTCTTTGTTCGGCTCGTCGTGGAGCCACAGGTTGCTCTGCTGCTCTTTGTCTTCCTGGTCGCGTTTGTGGTTGTTGTTCGCTGAAGAGCGCCGTATGTAGGTCAGCAGATAACAGCTTCCTGCTGGTTACACATTGCTTGACTGGCAGACGCACAACAGAACTCAAACTTCCTGAATCTGCAGGTGTTGCTGTTCTCTGCAGCACCGCAGGTGTTGTGTCAAGGTAAGCTCCCCCTGCCAGAGTTTGTATCCCCTGTCTCTTCATTTGTTTGGTAACTCTTATATTTCCCCCAAAAGCGTAAAAAGACACTAGATGACATGATATACTTTATTCTGGGAGTTTACTGTCATGCTGGGTTCACTTATTTTGACCTCATATTCTACAGAACAGGGCTCAGATTCTGTCAGACCGCCACGGATCCAGCCTGCCAGAATCTGTGCCCCCCAGTCATTTGTAGAAGAAAAAACAATTATTTAATACGTTTCTGTTGTTACATGCCTCCATCACAAAGTTACTTCCATACATTCTGAGTCTTTATTTCTTAACATGAGAAGCAGTCGTTTCACATAGAAATGTGTGTGTGTGTGTGTGTGTGTATGAGGGGTGCAAATGTGACCAAAAAAAACAAAACACTCAGAATACTGTATTGTTATCATCTACCTTCTTTTTACACTTTTGGGGACAAAATGGGAGCGTTACAAATCAATCCCAGAGACAAATTCTGGCAGGGGGAACTTTATGGGCACCACACCGGATCCGATCACAACAGAACTCAAACCCACTTTCAGGACTTTGTTTCCTTCTGTTGACACATTTTCATAAGTGACTCTCATACCCCCCCCCCTCTTCCCCCCACACACTTACAAGCATAACTAATGAGGAAGTCTAATGACTGAAGCCTCATGGAGAACCTTTGCTCATGGGAGTCGTGCATGTGACTGTGACTCTGCAGAACTTTTATCCGGGCCTCACACAGCAGTTTGCTGGGACGCTCGACTGAGAACGCGTTTCTGAAGCAACATGTGGGTCCGATTAGACAACAGGAAGTGGGTTTATGGAGCATCGGGACGTTCCTGCGGTTCTTGTTGTTTGGTCATGTAGTATTTTCTATTCAGAACATGTTCTAGTTTGGAGAATGAGATAGAAGGTCAGGAGGTCAGGAGGTGGTGTGTGGAGGTGCAGCTGCAACGGTTCCAACGGCTCTCCCTGTTTACATGTCAATAAAAGGCTGTGCAGCAGCGTCTGGACCCCTCTCAGTGTCTGTCTGTCTGTGTTTTCCCAGGATTCCACTGTCCTGTTTGCTCCAAGTTCATGGCAACAGATGAAATGGAGAAGCACCTGCTCATGTGTTTCAGCAAGACACGCCTCACCTACAACAGTAAGTGTCAAGTTCAGCTCCAGAACCAGGAAATCATGCAGGTTCTTTGGGATTTGGGTCATCTCCTTGATGGTGCCGAGGATTACAACAGGACACTTAGACGCTCGTAAATGAGGGTGCAGCAGGAGGAGATATCAGCGCTCGGATCAGGATGCAGATTTTTCCAGCATGTTTCACGACCTTTCATGGTCACAGCCATCCTTCTTCCAACAGTAACATACCTGCTCAAAGTCTGGACAGATGTTGGAACGTACCTGTGAGGTCTTCATAGCCCTGAGGATATGACAAACATGCATCAATCAAAGGGCCACGCCCTCCTTTGCCATTTTTAAAGGTCAAATGTCAATCACAACAATGAGGGTGATGAAGGTTCACTGCAGTACAGATTTAATGGGTCTTTATTAAGAAAAAAGCAAGCAGGCTCTAAAACATGTTAATTACAGTTTGTCTGAGCCGACAAATCGAGCAATTTTAGAAAAGTACATTTGTGACAAGAAAATCCAAAATGGAGGTCATTTTAAAATATGGCTCCCATACACTCAAGTATGACTATTTATTTAGTGTATATTTGCACCAGAACTAACAACATAGAATGTTAAGGTGGATTTACACCGGTCCGTCTGAGTTGCGTCCCTGTTGCGTCTCCATTGCGTTGCGTCCCCGTTGCGTTGCGTCCCCGTTGCGTTGCGTCCCCGTTGCGTCGCGTCCCCGTTGCGTTGCGTCCCCGTTGCGTTGCGTCCCTGTTGCGTCTCTGTTGCGTTGCGTCTCTGTTGCGTTGCGTCTCTGTTGCGTTGCGTCTCGGTTGCGTTGCGCCTCGGTTGCGTTGCGCCTCGGTTGCGTTGCGTCTCCGTTGCGGCCCCGTTGCATTGTGTCCCCATTGCGTTGCATCCTCGTTGCGTCTCCGTTCTGTTGTGTTTCCGTTACGTTGTGTCTCTGTAGTGTCTCAGTTGCATTGTGTCCCCGTTCTGTTACGTCCCTGCTGCATCCCAGTTGCGTTGCGCTTTCGTTGTGTCTCTGTTGCGTCGCGTCCCCGTTGCTTCCCCGTTGCGTTGTGTCCCCATTACGTTGTCTCTGTTGCATTCTGTTGCGTTGCGTTCCGTCGCGTTGTGTCTCTGTTGCGTTGTGTCTCTGTTGCGTTGTTTCTCCGTTGCGTCTCTTTTCCGTTGCGTTGTGTCTCTGTTGTGTTGTGTTGTGTAAAGATCCAATCAAGTTTGTCACGGCGCTCGCGCTCATCCTCAAAGGAGACGTCTGCGTCTAACTCAGGCTGCAAGCTTGAAAAGTCTAGAAGAATAAACTTTGGTTTGTGATTTTATGGAGGAGTTGTAGCATTCTGGATGATACGCAACTTATAATTTATAAGCTACAATCAAAACAATGAAAAAGAAAATAAAAGTCCAAAGCACAGAACCTCAGTCTGGAAATCTACGTCTACAGAGTAAATCTGCATCTAAAACATGTTGACAGCATGCGCCTCTTGTTGTTTTTCAAACTGCTGCATCGGAAAACATTCCATTGAGGAAAACGACATTACAGCAATGATTGGTCCATTATTGAATTGTAAAGTAGATTTTAAAACGTCTTCAAGGGTTTTAACTTTAGTAAAAAAAAAAAATTATATATATATATATATATATTAATTAGACTTGGTAGGCTGTTTGATCCCCTCCTAAAAGTGCAGTGTGAAAGCAAACCTAACTGTGGACCTCCCTGCTCAGCAGAACAGAGTCTTCTGTTCTTTCCAGTCTGGAAGCGTCTTTCAGTTTCTGGGCCAATGTTCTGTCTGCGTGTCTGTTTGGGTAAATGTTGACATAAACTAGAAGCATCAGCGTTGTTCTTCCAACACTCTCTGTCATCATACATTCATGAAGATATGACCACTACAGTTCATTTTTATTTGGTTCCTGTTGTTTTCACTCCAAAAACTCTCCAAACATTAACAGGGATCCTTGTATTCTTTGGCAGACAGTCAAACTTCTGTCACGTTGGCCTTTTGGCCTCCATTATGACACAGAGAGGCTAGAAACTAACTCACTCACTTTGGTCCGGCGCTGCAGCGCTGTTTGTAACTTCTGCAAAGAAGGGCCTCACTTCCTCACTTCAGGAAGTGGAACAAAAAGGTGAGCTGGACGCTCACACCGTGGAGAGGACAAAGAGAATTCTTCCACTTCTGGAAGTGATGTGAGGTCCTGGTGCTCGACTGCGGTGTAGAAAAGACAGAAGAAGACGAGAAACGACAGGCAGGTGTTGCCAGAGGAAGTAGAGTTATCAGTAAACACCTTGAACCCAAGACTTTGATACCGCTACGCCGCGCGCAAAAGAAGAAGGTCACGTTTACGGAACCAAAACTATTGAGAGCTTCTGTGGTTTAACAGAGAAAGCTGAAGAACACTTCTGGAACCTGAAACATAGAAGGTGGTAAAGCTGCTCTCTGCTCATCAGAAAGTCTGGATTTAGACACAGCTGTCTCAAGGTCCCGTTGTTGCATAAAGTCGGGTCGAAGGCTCAACTTTGGGTTATTGCGACATCTGCATTCTTTTCTGTTCCAGCCACTCGGATGCGGGTTTGTTTGTGTGCTCAGGATCGTTGTCCTGTTGTGTAATCCACTCCTAAAACTCCTGCTAGTGGTCCATGTGGTCTCTAAACAAGTCCAGATTGAAGACTCGTCTGTTTGTTTTTGTTGGTTTCATGGTGAAACATTTCCACCTTCTCATAAAACCGAGACGTGCTGCAGAAGAGCCAGGAGGTCGTCTGGGTTCTTCTCTGCATGAAGGATGGAGCAGATCAAATGTTATTCAAGGTTCTTTCATGAAAACAGTTTAATGTTCCACTAAAAACACAATTTGGTTTTTGATGTTTTTAACTTGTTCTTGTAGCATTTTTCTGATGTTGAGGACATTTATAAAGAAAATTAAGATTCATCCACATTTCTAAGTATTTCTTTATTCAAATCTTTGAGAATTATGAGCAGACAGGAAAAAGCTTGTATTTGTGACGTAGGAGGTCTGCTGGGCGGGCCACCAGCTCCATGCTCCGCCCCATGTACCTACAGGTAAATAGATCCATGAACGTCTTTGTTTTCCTCGTCTGAGCTGGAATCTGGACGGCTCTGATATTCTTCGCTGTTTTTGTTGTTTTGTTGCACTGATAATGTTAGCTTAGAGGTGCGACGCCCTGTAAGCTAGCAGGATAGCGTGTAAACAGATAGCTCTCTATTATGGGGGATGGGAAGGGGGGCGGGGTTACTTCACACCAACAGTCTCACCACAACTCTAATGAAACTATGTCCTTAAAAATGACAGGATTTAGATTTTGGCTAAAGCTCATAATAATAAAAGAATAATAATAATTAAAGAGCCCTGGGAACGTTTTGAAAATAGACCAAGAAGAGTCTATGAACCTATAAGTTCAGTTCCACTAACTGTGTTGGATCTGCTGGTTCCACAGCTGTCAATCATCTGAACTGGTTGAACCGAGTCTGTGTTGACTGACTGTTAAACTGAATTCTTCTCCCTCCAGTTGTAGGAGCATTTGAAGCTGTAGTGGTGGAGTAGGGGTCTCAGCACTGACTATCCCTCCGCTCCAGGAGGAACATAATTCTTCAAGCGGGTGTGCTCTAGGGATTTTTTTAAAGCCATAATTCAAAGTAAAATGCAATTCTCAATTTATGATTTTATTATGCACCTTTTGTGCTTTCTATTTAAAGTGCAAAATCTTCTGTTTTTATTTACAATTTTGTCGATTGAATTGTAATTTTTCATATTGAGTTTTAAATTGCAAAATGTATTTTTATACTGCAAGCCTGAATTGGTCTTAATTCTAGAGGCAGATGTCTGCCCAGAATCACGTTAAAAGGGCATTTGTTTTGCAAATGAGAGTTAAAAAAAAAACATGGAAACTCAAACTTGAGAATTGCTATAAAAAAATCATTAGTTGACCGGTCATTCATGTATCACAACAAGTGTTTGTAGAGCTTTTCTCTCTGAAATGTACTGACACAAAGACAGAAAAGCACTTGTTAAACTTGACTAGACGTGACTAGAGCTACGAGTCACTTCAGATTCGTACTGAAACGCCTGAAGCCAAGTGGAGCCGCTGAAGGCGGAGCTGAAACAGCCACCGTTGTCATGGTAACATGAAATGGAGTGACGAGCTTCGGATGATGTTACACCTGATTTGAACATAGAAACACCCCCACCCCCTAACCCCCCACCCCCCATTAGTGATGTCGTTTTAAGGAAAGAACATTTTCTCTAAATTACACAAAAGGAAAGACTTTGGACAACGTAAACACATCAAATACAACCCAAAAAGATTATGGAAGACTCTGTGGTTAGAAAAAATGATCTCACATTTGTTCTTTCTGCTTTTAATTTCTTATAATATTCACCCAAGTATCAGATTGAGAGGCTTCTCTTCTATTCTTGTGTTGTCTTTTGATACACCAGCAAGACAAATTTAAGTATTCAAAATCCAGTCTGTTGTAGAAGTCTCTTACAAAAACTAGATGCTTACTAGATTGACCACAATGCAGTGTGTTTAAACATTTTGGTTTTTGAAAAAAACATTTAGAAAAATGTATTTTTTCAAAATCTTCTAATTTTTTATCCTCAGAATACATAAATAGTCTCAAAAATACTCATATTTGCTACAGTATGAGGTTTTACTTCAGAGAATGGGTGACATGTTTGCCATAAGAAGGAGCATTACGTTCAGTTTCAGGGCAGAGGTCAGTCCAGCACTTTATTTCTTTTAGGGTTTAGCAGTCGAGAGGGAATGTGGACACGGTCTCGGGGTAGGTTTGAAATCAGTTCCAAAGAAACACGACCTGTGAAATACAAAGTAATGAAGGACTCATTTATTTCATTTTGTCATTAATAGAGTAACATAATGAATTACAGTTCAAATTTCGGTAATAAATTACAACTTGAAAAGTTGTATTACCTGCAATAATGCTAGAGTGAAAGCTTTTTGCTGAAAGTAGTTGCTGAAGATGCTGAAGCTTTTTGCTGAAAATGGTGACACAATTTACTTTTTGATAAAAGTATTCGCTGAAAATGCAGAATCTATTTGCAAAATGTTAAATCTCAAAAGGACTGAAAATATCTTTAAAAAACTAGGAGAGAGCACTAAAGTCCATATAAATTAAAAAAAAATTTGTAGTAAAATTGCTTAAAAAAATCCCTAATACATGCCGACTTTGCAAAAATATTTCGTATGTTGCAAAAATATGAGCTAAACTCCAAATAAGCAAATAAAAGCTCATTTTTTAAATACTTGCTAAATTTAAAAATACCCTGAAATTCCTCAGTAAACTAAATCAGTCAAAAACGTTAGCCTGTTGCTAAAATACAAGGTAATCTCTAAATTAGCCTATAAAAACCTAGATAACAAATTAGCCAAAAATGTGACAATTTTTCTAAAATAAAAACGACCTTAAGAGATGCCAGTTTAGAGAGAAATAAAGCCAACATTGCTGCCTAAATACTAGCTAAACTTCAACATAGCCTAAAATTCCTCAGTAAACTAAATTAGTCAAAAGCTTTAGCATGTTGCTAAGATATTAGGTGACCTCGACATTTTTTGAAAATTACTATAAAATATTTAAACAAATCCCATGAATATATTCAAAGTCTTGTTGCTAATCTACTTAAAATATTGTGATTGGAAGATTGTCTCTTTCATTTCCTATGGAGCTTATTTTCTTCCATTTTTTTAAAAACTATCCAGTTTTTTAAGCAGTAATGTCCTGAACGAGCTGAACATTTACATCAACTGAATTTTAAAATGATCAAAATAAAGAAAAACGCCACTAAAGAAACTCATTATCCCGACATACATAAGCGTGTTCCCACAGGCACATGCACACGCCTGATAAATGCCCAAATGTTCGTCTGTCCTCGTATCCAAATCCTGACTTATCACAGGCAGGCAGACGTGTCTAAACCTACAGTCATTACATCAGCTGATACTCTCTGCTCACAGGTCTGAGTCTATGCTCAAATCTACAGGTACAAACAGGTCTCTTATTTTTCTATGTTATTATCCACAATGGAAGAAGTTTTTCAAAGGTCTCCCAGCACATGTTTGAGTTTCTTCTGAGCTTTTCACGGTGTAAAAGGTGAAGGAGAAGTGTTCCTCACTCACCTCGACTGTCCGCTCTGCTTTCACCAGAGGACATCCTGTCCAGAGACTCTGGGGAATGTACCATCTGTTTGGAGGAGCTGGAGCAGGGAGACACCATCGCCAGGCTTCCATGCCTTTGCATCTACCACAAAGGGTAACAGAAACACACAAACCGACAGTCAGCAGCTGGGACTGCCTGAAGATAAGCTGAAGCTTCACAAATCCAATCATGTTTAGATGTTTCTTGAACTAAAGTGACTGTGAAAAGAATTCAAATGTTGGTCAAAGTTTGTTCCAGCCAGGCACCTCAAAGCACCGAGTGTTTTAAGTCATCTTCAAGACTTTTCTGAGTGTTTTTATGTTTTCTTAGTTAGACTCAAAGATTTCTCTTAAAGCAGGGGGGTCAAACTCAATCGCACAAGGGGCCAAAAAACAAAACACACCTGAGGTCTCGGGCTGAACAGGAGAAACATTTATTCAACATTTTAAAACTTTAAAAACTTGACTTGTTAGCATCATTATGAACCTGACATATAGCATTACGCGTGATGACGCTAGTGTGAATAATGAAAGCTGAAATCACTGAAGCTAATAGCTGGAAATGCTGGGGCTGATAGCTAGCTAAAATATTAGCGAAATTCCAAATTAGCCTAAAAAAACTTAGGTTCGCCAAAACAGCTAGCATGTAGCTGAAAAAATGTTGTCAAAATTTTACAAGTTAGAAATGAACGAAAGACAACATCCGTTAATAACAATAAAATAAAATGATCCGGAGGGCCGGATAGACTTACCCAGAGGGCCGGATTCGGCCCCCGGGCCTTGACTTTGAGACGTGTCTTAAGAGCAATAATAAAATATTGTTCATGTTTTCATTTCTTCATCCCAGAGTTGGTTTTTGGTTTAAAACAATCAAAGAAAAAAAACCTTCACATTAAATTTGAAATAAAAACTATTCTAATATGTCCTCTGCTTCATTCCCATGTTGTTCATGTTAACACTTTAACTGAGACTTTTGGTTTAATGCTTTGAGATGGAACAAAAAAGTGGATTAATCTCATGATTTGATCATTGAGTGTAGTTACTTTTCCCAGCTTGTACAGTCTGCTTGTTTTAGTATTTTTTGAGAAATGTCTTCAGCTTTACAGCTTTTTTAGTGATTTTCTCTCTGTTGCAGGTGCATAGATGAATGGTTCCAGGTGAACCGCTCGTGTCCAGAACATCCTGCTGAATAGAAGCTGCAAACCTTCACCTTTAACCTTTGACACGTCAAAGCCGACTTTGTGCCCTGTTCGGATCCTAACACTGTTCCAGCTGAGCATCAGCATTCCTCAGGGATTATTAAAGACAATTTTTTATATTCCCTCACAGAGAAGCAGTGAACTTTGGAGATGTTCCTGCGTGGACTGTGACTTTCAAAGACACAAAGGTGGAGTTGTAGATGTGAATGTCGCCTTTCAGCCTCAGATGAATGCAGCCTGGAGTCTGATCCAAACAGTTATGAAGACCTGGGTTTATTGCAGAGGGCTTGTATATCCAAAATGGTGAACGCAGGTTTGGGCTAAGTGAGTGCTGAGAGACTTGATCAGGTGGCTGATTTTGTGCAATATGAAAGACAGCCAAACTGAAATTAAATCATTCTTGATCAGCTTTAAGGAGTGAATGCAGTGTTTGATGATAGTCCTGGAGCCACTGTTGTTTGTGTAACAATCATGTGTCCTATAAAAAAGATCTTGGATTTTATTAATCATGTGTCCATTTCAAACCACAGAAATGTGATTGTGTAGCTTAAAGGAGAAATTAAAAAATGTATCTAATGATGATTGAACTCTCTTTAGGAGTGCCATAATGTGCTGCTATGTTAAAGACTGGAAAGTTTTCCGATAACCTTTGAACCATGTTGTTCGTTCTTTCTGTTTGTACTGTAATGAATTGCACAACAATAAATTTTTTATCTTCGTGTTTTTTCCTGCTGAAAGCAGTTTCCTATATCTGGACCTACACTCTAACAAAGTAGAGTGGCTCATTTCAACAGATAACAGGAGGATTAAACATTGAAAATACAAAATGAAAACTTAAAAAAAAAAAAAGTCCAAGTTATTTCTCATATAAAAATCTGTTTTGATTACTGAATCCTAATAAACTACATCTATACAGCCATTATGCAATCAATAACTCATACAAGTGGTATGCATCATTCATGTCACATAAACTTTGAATTAAAATAAAATTAAAAAGTTAGAGAAAAAGGACAAAAAATCATGTGGGGTTTATTACATTAAATATAAAAGCATTTTGACTGTAAATTCGTCCACACAGATGTGTAATAATTGAATGAACTTGATTCCACAAAGAGGAGAAGATGTGTTTAAAAATATTACCTTCCAACTTTCCTTTATCTTTCTAAATTATGTGTCAAAGTCAAGGCCCGGGGGCCGGATCCGGCCCTCCGAGTAATTCTATCCGGCCCTCCAGATCATTTTATTTTATTGTTATTAATTACCCGACGTTGCTCATTTCTAACTTGTATAAGTTAAGTAAAATATATTTTTCTGGAGAGTAAAATATTAAAAGTTATTTAAGGTTTAAGTTGATTTATTCTAGAATAATATTGCTGCCTTTTTTATTATTTTATTTGTATTAGTATTTCCATTTGAAAGCCTTCTGTTATGTTTTTAAACTATTTTATGGGGGGAAAAAGTTATTCAAAAAAAATTACCTGATTCGTTTTTATCAAATCATTTGTTTTTGCAAATATCACTTAAAAATCTTTTAGATTTTTCTTAAAATTATAAAAAACCGGAACAAATTACGTTGTCTCTGATTTTTTTTTTAAAACTTTATTAACAAACAATATAAAACAACAAAAAAATGAATGTAAAACATTGGGGTTCAATATACTTTAAATTTGTCAAAAATCAAATTAGTTGGAAATGACCGTTTTTAACGTTTTCTCTGAATTGGTTTGTGGGATATTTACGTCTGACGTCAAAATATTGCGACCGTGACGTCGCGAGATTTTGACGTCCATAGAACGAGAGCTAGATGCTGGAGTTATATTTGGATTTATTCAGATAACTGAATAATTATACTCAAATAGAAGATTAATTTAATGATATTATACGTATCTTTCTCATTTCGAGGTAAGGTTCGTTTGTTGATGTTTTCTGTTCTTCCTCTTCTAGAGTTTCGCTGTCATGACTTCTAGATGTTTCTTTGACTAGCTTAGCATTAGCATTTATCAAGCTAAACTGCGCCGCGTTTTTTCATCCATTCAGAACTAATCCAGTGGTTTTTTTTTTTTATATTGTGGTCTCAGACTCCCCACCTTTAGGTCAAGATGTCGTACATGCTACCGCATCTCCATAACGGCTGGCAGGTGGACCAGGCCATCCTGTCCGAGGAAGACCGAGTTCTGGTCATCCGCTTCGGACACGACTGGGACCCAACGTGCATGAAGATGGATGAAGTTCTTTATAGCATCGCTGAGAAGGTTTGATCGACTTCTTACTTTCACCACAAGTTCTCAGTCAGAGAATCAGCGTGGTCTCAGTATGAAAGGGGGATTTACCCCTTTGATCCATCCACTAAGAATTTTTGCATTTATCCTTTAAAGATGAAGTTTCTGTCTGGATGGAACTCTTTTCTGGATTAAAATTTCGTTTTTTAAAAATCTGGTTAGTCGCTGAAAAAGGCTCATAAGAGAAGCTCAGATTGGTGCAGTCATGAGGGAAAGTCCTTAAAACAGAATATCAAATATTCTGATTATGAAAAATCCAACAGTTGTAATGTGTAAAGGTTTCAAACTGACAACAAACAATGAAATCAGAAACAATTTGGTTTTTTTACTACCAAACAAGTTGTGTTAAATATAAAATGTCTCATTTTACCCTGCTGGTCTTTTAAAAACAGACCTTTCGCACATCGCCGGTCAGACTATCTTCCAGTTTATATGGTTCAGAACGGTAAAGCTGACAGCTGAACACAGTTTAAAGCAGCTTTACATAAATAATAAAAGGGAACTTAATCAAGTGTAACAGAAATTTGTACAATATTCATTTTAGAATTGTCCTACCTGGTTGTATTTGTTTTTCTCCTCTTAGATGGTTCATAAATCAGAGTACACACGTCAGTAATCCTGGTATCTGATATTAAACGAGCCGTGGATTATTTCTCTCTGACGACTAGGGCTGTGGATCGCTGCTAAGGTGGCGATCCGATCCGACTCGCAAATCGAATCACAATTCTTACTTTTTATTCTGTGTCTGTCTTTTTACTGGATGTATGAAAATGTAAATATTTGTATTAAATCGTCATAATTTTTTACCCTTATTTAGAACAGTAGAATCAGCTGATTCATGTTGATTACATCCACTCTTCAGCAGCGCGAGGCTGTTTCTCTGCTTCAGAATAAGATGAAGTTTCATTAATTGCGTAAACTGTTGAAGAGTTATCATAACCAAAAGAATGGAAACACTAGAGTGTTATAGCTAATTCCTTTTTTCAGAAGTTATGTCAAAAGTCAGACAATTCCAGCGTGTTTGACATTAAAGTCAAACTTCTTCCTGTCGTAATGTTTTCAGTGAGCTGCTGTTAGCTCAGCCGTGGTTCTAACATCACTGCTCTTTGTTTCTGTTCATAACTGTGTCTGATCTGCTGGAGAATAAAGGTAAAAAATGATTAAATTAATTCAAACTTTTGCCAAAAACATGAAAGTGACTATTTCCATGTAATGTTATAAAATAAGTTTATCCAGACTGAGATTAATTTTTGTTTTCTTTGCAGCTCTTATTTTGAAAGCTGAGACTACGTGGCTCATAGCTGCTCTGAACATTTTCACTGAACCAAACCATTCCTGTTTTTACAATAAGCCTCTAAAATATCCCGTGAAGCAACAAGTAAATGAGACACCTCCTCCACCCTGTCATTGTGGTGGCTGGGTGTGGTTTGGCTTCACCTGTCTCTTGCATTTTTAGCTTCTCATCTGCTTAGATGCAGACTTTGTCTTTGGTTGGAGCTCCTGAAGCTGCCAGCAGAGGCCGCTGTTGCTGCAAAGAACACAGTCAAAGGAACCTTAAGGGAACTTTTCGGAGTTTCTTAGTTTTATTTTTTGTTTGTTTTTTATTTATTCAATCAGACAAAGACCCATTAAAATCAAGATTTCTATTTTGGGTTACACATCAACACACAGCATAAAACAAAACAGAATGCTACACAACAGCAGGAAGGCACCTGTCCTATAGAATCACTTTTCTATTTGCACACTGTCTTTGTTGTTACAGTCATGTTCTGTTTAATCTAGTTTCTGTGTTGAGAACTGCTTTAACTGAATCCCCTCAGTGGACTAACTAAAGTTATTTTATCTATCTAAGACAAAACAGTTCAAACATTTAAAGTAAAATACATTGATTTTCTTCAGCCTGTCAGAGTGAACTATATCCATATATATGATCATATGTTAGCTTTAGAAGACTATAAAACACATCATTTCAAATCCAAAATGTGGCACAGATGATGGCTAATGGGATCATTTCGTGGTGAAATTTAGTCTCAAAATGCAGACGACACCAGATAAACGTTTCTGGATTTATTGAAATGCTGAAAACATTTTCTGATTAACACTGGCTTTAAACAGCTCCATTCTGATCATTAATCTCTGTATCAAAAATCTTTCTCACACGCATCTTTCTGCCTTTCCTCAGGAATTCCACATTCAAACGAGTTCTACTAATTTGTCACCAGCTTTTTCTTACACTAATTACTCCGCTCCCTTCAACCACCAGGAAATGGTGTTCCCGTTCTCCCCAGAGTCTGCTCCCTTTATTCTGCTTCCACCAGGAAATAGTTTTCTTCCATTTCACATCAAGAAATATTTTGTTCCCTTTCCCCGTCTTCTATCAGGAAATGGTCTGCTCCATTTCCCCTGCTTTCACCAGGAAATAGTCTGCTCCTGCTCTCCATCAAGAAACAGTCTGCTCCCGTTCTCCTGCCGTCTTCCCAATGTTCCCGTCTGCTTGTGACATTCCCGGATACGTTCAGGATCCATCCCAACATGTGCTGCAGATTCATCACCAGAAGTTTCTTCTCAAACTTTGAACCATAAACTGAATGAACATTCATTAAACTGATCACAGACCGCCGGCGTCTGCACGAGTCGGGAGGTTGTGAAGCTAGCTGATCACTGCTAGCTTTGAGGAGAAAAGAGTGGGGGCGGGGCAGACTCTTCCTGGAGGGGGCGGTCCTCACCTTGTGACATCACCATGTGAGGACCCTCTCGTTTTCATGGGTGTGGGAGGGGCTGCTGCTGAGAGAGCAGGTTTCTACAGGATTAAACGTTCCAGAAAGCTACACATAACCAAATATTAAAAATTAGAGTCACCGCTTTGGTCTGTTGATCCTCTACTGTCAGAGTGCAGAGTCTCTGCTGGAGTAACAGCCGTCCTCTGTCTTCTCAGGTGAAGAACTTTGCAGTCATTTACCTGGTAGACATCACAGAAGTGCCCGACTTCAATAAGATGTACGAGTTGTACGACCCCTGCACCGTCATGTTCTTCTTCAGGTGAGGAGTCTTCATCACAGGAAGACAGCTCCTCACAGCCGAGCTCCAACATTTCCACCTTTCATTTGTTTCCAGAAACAAACACATCATGATTGATTTGGGAACCGGAAACAACAACAAGATCAACTGGCCCATGGAGGACAAACAGGAGATGATTGACATTGTAGAAACGGTGTATCGAGGAGCCAGGAAAGGGCGGGGTCTGGTGGTGTCCCCCAAGGATTATTCTACGAAATACAGATATTAATTCTAACTTTTTTACTGTTGTTTTTTTCTTCTTATTGTGTATTTTTTTCCCTTTTGTTAGTTGATGATAAACAGAAGAAACTCTCAGCTCTTACAGTGAAACAGGACAATATTCCAGCGACTGCTCTGATTGTTTTCACTTCTGTTTTATTTTCTTTGAACTCTTGTGAACAAAATGTTGAAAAGTGTCAAAATCTCACATTTTACTATTAAAATAAACTTGTGCTACTTGTCCAGATATTTGAAAACTGTTCTGATGTTGGAGTTTCTCTTTAAACGTGATTGCTTTAAATCATTCTACTAGTTTTAGCAGATAAAGAAGTTATGTTCTGCTCACAGGAAGTGCAGTGATTCATTGCAGCTGTTCATGTTTAACTCCGATTAGACGACTTTTGTATCAAGTTCAATCGTCTATTGTCTGTTTTAAAGGGCCTTTTTCATTCTAACTCTACTTTTGTTTTTGTGAATTATAATGTAAATTCCTCGTGAAAAACAGTCCCAGACAGGTATTTTCCTCTATTCACACATCTCTGAGCTTTCCTACGAAACGTGTCAAAGTCGAGGCCCGGGGGCCGGATCCGGCCCTCTAGGTAATTCTATCCGGCCCTCCAGATCATTTTATTTTATTGTTATTAATGACCAGATGTTATCTTGCGTTCATTTCTAACTTGTATAATTTGACAAAATATATTTTTAGTAAAATAGTAAAAGACTTAAAGTTATTTAAGTTTTAAGATGATTTATTCTGGAATATTATTCCTGTCTTTTTATTATTCATAATTATGTTAAAGTGTTATGATTTGAAAGTTTTAAAAACTTTCCGCTACTGGTTTTGGCATTTACTACGATTTCTGAGGCTGTTTTGGAGTTTAGCTAATATTTGAGCTACATGCTGTAAGATGAATTTGGCTGCTGAAGATGTTAGTGATGATAGCTGAGACAGTGAAGATGGTAACTTGAAATTCTGAAGTTGATAGTCAGTTAAAAATATTGGCAAAATGCCAGATTAGCTTTAAAAAAACAGAAAAAAAACTTAGGTTAATAAAAACAGCTAGCATTTGGCTGAAAATATAGCTAAACTCCAACATAGCCTAAAAAATCTTAGTAAATGCAAAAATATTCCAAAAAGCTAGCAGGATACTAATTTTTAAAACTGTACCTTTTTAACATTGTTATGAATAATAAAAAGTCAGAAATATTATGGTATATTATGAGTATCCCCTCATTCCGACACACAAAGGACTTTGACTTTGGCAGATGATCTTCTGTCTCTGAGACTCCTGAAAAGCAAACCAACGACTTGACAAGCTGGAAATACATTTGAAAAGAAAATCTATTTCTACTCCATTCTTGGAAACAGACAGGCTAACAGAAAGGCTTTTATTAGACAAGAAGTATTGAAAGAAACACAGCAGCAGATCTATTGTGATTCAGGAAAAACTGTCTGTTCTTCAGTCTAACCACCAGGTGGCAGAATTTGCCATTAATTGACTCAGGTGAATTTAATCATTTGAATATTAGGAGTATTGTTATTGGTCAAGGTGTAAATATTTAACCAAAGTATAAAAAATACAAAATACTTGTTATTTCTGATTAACTAAAATAACTGCAATACAACATTTGAACAATTTCCAACATTTTCAGACTTCCTCCTCCTAACCTCAGCTCTTCTCTCTGTATTCTGTCATAGACTTTAGACCTACAGAGACGTAATGCAGCTCATTCTGGTTCTTCTCCAGAAGGGTTTTTGCATGGACCAAACTGTTGATCCAGTCTGACCTTAGTGTAGCTTCCACTAGTCTTTCCCATAACTTCAGGAGTTCTCCATGGATCCAGAACATTTCTTCTCTAGTCCTCACTATTCTTTAATTCTCAGAGATCTTGTTAAACCAGGGGCGTCAAACTCAACTGCATAGGGTCCAAAATCCAACACACACATTAGGTCGCAGGCAGAACAGGATAAACATTTATTGAAGACTCAAAAAGAAACTTTTTAAAACTTGAAAAAATAAACTTTTTAAATATAATTATGAACTAGATACATAGCATTACCTGTGATAATGATAGTGTGAATGCTGGAAGCTGAATGTGGTTTCCTGATGCTAGTGCTGATAGCTGAAATGCTGAAATTGATGGCTAAAATATGAAGCTGATAGTCAGCTAAAATATTGGTAAAAAATAGGTTAGCGAAAACAGCTAGCATCTGGCTAAAAAAAAATAACTAAACTTAAAAATACCCTAAAAAATGGAAAAAATAACTCAATTTAGCCATAACAACTAGCATGTAAATATTAGGCTAACACCAAAACAGCTCAAAAACTAAAAACCCCTAAATTAGCCAAAACAGCTAGCATGTAGGCTAAATATTTCCAAAACAGCCTAAAATGCTTCACAAATGCTAAAATAGTCCAAAAAGCTAGCAGAATGCCAACTTTATAAACTTTAAAAAATAACTTTTAAACATAATGAATAATAAAAAGTCAGGAATATTATTCCAGAATAAATAAACTTTTACTCTCTAAAAATATATTTTGTCAGAGTTGTACTAGTTAGAAATAAGCGCAAGATAACATCGGGTCATTAACAACAATAAAATAAAAGGACCCGGAGGGCCGGATCCGGCCCCCGGGCCTTGACTTTGAGACAAGAGTTAAACTGTCCAGGTAGGAGCTCTTCTCTCCTAAACTCTTCCAGACCTCTACTGGGATGTTTTTTACGACCAACTGTCTTTCGGTTCTTCATCTTTCTCGCTTCATCCTTCCTTCTCCACAACATCTTCCTCTTCTCCAAAGTGTTCCTCATCATCATCTCTTCCAGGTTCCTCATCATCATCTCTTCCATGTTCCTCATCATCATCTCTTCCATGTTCCTCATCATCATCTCTTCCATGTTCCTCATCATCATCTCTTCCATGTTCCTCATCATCATCTCTTCCAGGTTCCTCATCATCATCTCTTCCATGTTCCTCATCATCATCTCTTCCATGTTCCTCATCATCATCTCTTCCATGTTCCTCATCATCTCTTCCAGGTTCCTCATCATCATCTCTTCCAGGTTCCTCATCATCATCTCTTCCAGGTTCCTCATCATCATCTCTTCCAGGTTCCTCATCATCATCTCTTCCAGGTTCCTCATCATCATCTCTTCCAGGTTCCTCATCATCATCTCTTCCATGTTCCTCATCATCATCTCTTCCATGTTCCTCATCATCATCTCTTCCATGTTCCTCATCATCTCTTCCAGGTTCCTCATCATCATCTCTTCCAGGTTCCTCATCATCATCTCTTCCAGGTTCCTCATCATCATCTCTTCCAGGTTCCTCATCATCTCTTCCAGGTTCCTCATCATCATCTCTTCCAGGTTCCTCATCATCTCTTCCAGGTTCCTCATCATCATCTCTTCCAGGTTCCTCATCATCATCTCTTCCATGTTCCTCATCATCATCTCTTCCAGGTTCTGCGTCCATTTGACCGTCACATTTCCATCAGAACATTTCCATCTCTGTTCTTGAACATCCCTCCACGCTCTGAAATAAACTCCATTCAGTCAGAGAACTTTTCATTTGTTTAATGGTCACGTCTTTTTTAAATACAACATTTGTACAGAAGCTTCTTTCATGAGCAGCCACAAATATCAAAGGTATGTACACATTTACATAAAATATTTACATTTGCACAGGAGGCGTGTACACAAGGCTCGTGTGTCTCGGTGGGATTAAAGCTCACACGTTTGGCTACAGCTTCAGACTCGTGAAGGAAAGGTTCAAGTAAAAAAATGATTCATTGGTAAAACAAAACAGGTTGACGCAGTGGCCCCGCCCCCAGAGGAGGAGCCACAGTCAAGAAATTTACTTTGGCAACTCAGTTGTCATATAAAGATGTAACAGTATGTATAACATATGACACTGCACATGCACATTTCCATATCGGCAGATATGAAAAAAGGAAAATCTCATTTTGAATGACAGGAGTTGATGATTTTTTTTTTCATAAACAAAACATTCAGAAACCAAGTAAACCCCACCCTCATCCCCTGTACAGGCGTGTGCTTCCCTTTGTTCAATGCCAGGATTGTAACCGTGACAACGTGATTCAAAAACACTCGAATGTTAGAAAAGTTCTACCGCTTTGAATGCGTCGTCAGGTCTTTAGATGAAACACTGAACAGTCAGACTAATAAATATGAACAGACACTTCTCTCCTGTACAGTTATTACATGAGCATTTGCAGAAAACACAGAACATTTTCTATAAATACGTGGTTGGTTAGGTTAACCTGGCAGTGAGTTGTGCAAACGAACGGTGCTTTTGTTTCTAGTGGTTTCAACTCGGTTCCAGCACTAAAAGACTGATGGCAGAAGGGGGGGGGCGACGTCTGGCTCCTGTAAACTCTGGTGCTAGACGGGGTTCAGAACACACACCAGAACTCTGTCGTTTGGGGTTTTGAAGCCCCTGTTACGGCGAGGGTTTGAGCAGCCGTCAAGCCCGGCTCTGTGCAGCTCAACAAGTGCTTCCGTCCAAAAGAAAACTCACTCATCCCCATAAATAGTTCTAGAAAAAGTAAGGCCTTCTGCAAACAGCCGAGCGAGCGAGCGCCGCGCCGCTCCCGGATCAGCAGGACGGTTTTGGCGAGTTCTGTACGCAGAACAGCAGCATCAGCGGCACTCAACCGAGCCAGCCGGTCCGACGGGCTCGGCTCGGCTGGGCCCATCAAGTGCAAGTGCCAGTCCCCTCCGTTTGGTCCGCAGGGCTTCTGAAAACGTGCTAGATGATGTTGGCCAGCTCTGCAGAGTCCGTCTCTGAATCTGCCTCACTGTCCCTGGAAACAACAGAAACACCTTCAGCTCCGGCGCTGCAGAACCGACCCGGCGAGCCCGGCTCCGCTGCTCCACAGCCTCACCTCTGATCCTGGAGCTTCTTCCGGTTCAGGGTCCGCCTCTCCTCGTCGATGGGATACGAGTAGAGAACTCCCAAACCGATCATGATGAAGACGATTGGACCGGCGGACACCAGGACTTTCAGGGTCAAGTCTACGTTGGAGGGCTGAGAGCAGCCTCGACTGATGTAGCCCGCAAAGCTGGAAACAAACAAATCCAGTCAGATAAACAGAAGCATCGCCTTGCTCTGATGAGAGAAGTGCATGCTGGGAGATTCAACTTTCTGAATCCTCGTGTTGTGGAGTAGTTTACAGAAAGTCTTACTCTAAACTGAGAGTGGAGACTCCCAGAGAAACTCCAGAGGCGAACTTGGTGAAGAAGACGTAGAAGGAGTAGAAGAGAGCCTCGTGGCCCACGGAGTCCGGGTTCTGGACTTGGAAATCATCCACAACATCTGGCAGCATGGACCTGAGGAGAGTTTGTTTCCATTCAGCTTCATTCTGAGGAGCTTCAGAAACAGAAACGCTGAAGCGGTTCTCACCAGGGCAGCAGGAATGCTGCGGCCACTCCCACTCCGGCAGAGAAGGAGACCACGTAGGTGACGATCAGGTTACTCTTCACACAAACCACCAGGATCAGGAAGGGAACCACAGACTGGAAGCAGCAACACAGTCCAGTTTACTTTGTGAAGCTCCCCCCCGTCAGTCGTACAAGACGTGGACTCACCAAGGTGCCAACATAAACGGCGGTCTTCTTTCCGAATCGTGTCAGGAACCACTGCCAGAAGGGGATGGTCAGGGTGGCCGAGAGCTGAAAGCAGAAGAAGAGTCACTGCAGGTTCTCTCACCGCTGTTCCAGTTACAGACTGACGTTCAGCCAGCACACCAGTACAGAACATTAAGGCCATGCCACTGCTTTTCAGGTGGACCTCTTTAACGGCCGCCCTGCAGCCAATCAGAATAGAGCGTTTGCCCAGAACAGGAGTCTGTAACCTTTGGCTCCAGATCCACATGTGTCTCTTTTATCTCTATTGTGGCTCCTCGAACAAACATAAATAAATCATGGAGATGTTGATCCAGACATGTCGACCGTCTGAATCAGCAGCTCCTCTAAACAAAACAAATAAACAAAGCCTGTAAACTAAGACTACCAAGATCCAACCTCAAACTAAAATAACAAAACCCAGCAGTGGAAGACTGCTGAGGACAAAGAGGAGAGAAGTAAGAAAAAAATAAAATAGCAATTATTTAAATTGAGGATTACTTAATTAACATTTATTTAATTTATATTAGTTTATAAAGTGATGTCTGAGGTTCACATAGATGATACACTCTGTAGGTTTTTACATCCATGTTGACCTGAAGACGTCTGGTTTGTTTAACTCCACCTCCAGAATGAACAGATTTTACATGTGAAGAAAAACTTTAATAAAAAGTTTCATCTTTTATGAGTTAAAAGCACATTTTATCTTAAGCTGAACAACATTGGTCACTATCTGCACTGAGATGATCCTGTTTGGCATCTTTTATTTTGAAGATAAGTTATTTGAGCTTCTGTCAAATGTTGGGGAAAAAAAATAAAATAAAAGAAATCACATTTTGAGAGATTCTTGTTTGTTTTTATAAGTTTGTTTCTGTTGGTTCCAAAAAATAGACACAATTCTTTTTTAATATTTTGAAAAAGGAAGGTCATGAATGCAAATCTAAATATCCTGAAGGCTAAAGTAAGACTACGCGGCTCCTCGTGGGTTTTGATCAGAGGAAAACTGTCAGAAGTTGTGACCTCTGACCCAGACGATGGTACAGGGTTCTATACCAGCAGAAGACGACGTGTTCTCTTAAGGTGGAAACCCTGCAGAGCAGCTGAGAGTGACAGATGTCACAGCGGCTGAGCTGCTGCTTCATTTGAAAGGAGAGCATGAGTGTTTCAGTCCAGCTCAATGTTTGCATGCTTGGGCCTGAACAGAAGTCCACACTTCCTCCTCACATTATCTGATCATTTGTGGTGTAAGTGGACCATATGATCTCTAAAGAAGACCGTGAAGCTCAGCCTCTGAAACGATAAAGACTTGCTTCATTTGTGGCGTGACTTCCTGCTGATGCGGCTCTGCAGAGCAGACGTTCACTGTGAAGAAAAGCTTCAGAAGCTTTAATGCTGCTCTGCTTTCATTTGTTAGAGAACATTAATCCTGATAATGGTCCCAAAAATCAGAGAAAAACGTAGACTTTGAGTGGCAGTTTCAGTGAAAACTTAGATGAAGTCTTTGCTCCGTAATCCTTTTCATGGAGTAAAGGCTCAGAGCGTGTAATCTTTCCAGCCTTGCTAACCTGTACTTCTCCCGCTGTACAGTTCCAGCGCGTGAGCCGGAGGCGCAAACGTCCTAATTGGCTGGAATACCAGGCGGGATCTAAAGCGCCAGCAAAGCTTTGATGCTTTATTTCTTGAAGTTGACTGGAAGCGAACACAACCTGACATACGTGAACCTCACTGCCCGCGGCTTTCATGCAGATTAATCTGACGATTTATGGAAATAAGCAGCAGAACAGAGCACAGAGCGGGCTTTGTGACCAAAGACAGTGAACGTGTTTGATGAGACACAGAACCATCCTGTCTGCACCGCGTTGCTCTGGGGCTGCTGGGTAACGCTTCCATTAAGGTTTGTAGGAAAATGTCATCTGCCAGAGAGAGAGAGAGAGAGCTGCACTCACCATGATGACCAGCAGAATGTTCTGGAAGTCGTTCCTGAATCCCAGCGTGTAGCTGCAGAACAGAGCAAAGTTTCCCTCCAGGAGCTTCAGGGAGAAACACACAGAGCGATCTCAGTCACATCTGGAAGCCAAACACCCAGCGGGCCGGGCCGGGCCGGGCCGGGCCGGGCCAGGCCGGGCCGGCTCGCCGAGGACCAAACTCCCAGCATTCAACGGGAGAGGAAGAGCGCCAGCTGAACACAGGAGACGCTGGACTTCTTCTACTCACCATGAAGGCCAGTGAGGTGAAGAGGAAGACCATGACGAGCTTGACGTACGGTCCGTGCCCCATCACCAGCTTTATCCCATGGAAGAAGGACCTGGGTTCTGATCGGAGCCGACCCGCATCTGGAGGAGCAAACAGAACCTCATCAATGAGCTGCAGACCCGGTTTAGATGAGACGAAGAACTCCGCCTTCAATCCACAGTCACACTACAGCAGGAGAGTCAAACACCACGCACCACGGACCGAAATCCAAAACCCACCTGAGGTCACGGGACGAACGGGACAAACATTTAATAAGAACTCGAAAACTTGAAAACTGCAACTTTTTAACATATTTATGAACTACATATATAGTAATACCTGTAATAATGCTAGTGTCAATGCTGTAAACTGAAAATGTTTAAATTGATAGCTGAAAATGCTGAAGCTGATAGCCAGCTAAAATATTAGCAACATGCCAAATTAGCATAAAAAAGCTAAAACAGCTAGGCTTTAAGATAGCCCAAAAAAACTGAAAAAAGCTAAAATTAGCCAAATAAAAAAAAAACAAAACTAAAACTTCTTATAAAAAGTCTAAGTTAGTGAAAGCAGCTAGCATATAGCTGGAATATCAGCTAAACTCCAAAATAGACTAAAAATTGTAGTAAAAGCCAAAACAGTCCAAAAAGCTAACAGAATCCCAATTTTTTAAATTTTTATTTTTCAACATAATTATGACTAATGAAAATAAACACCTGCATGAGGAACACGCAGAAGTCTCTCTCGGGATTCTTTCTCCCCTGTTTTCAGGGCTGTAACACCAGCATGTAGCTGAAAAAAATAGCTAAACTTCAAAATAGCCTTAAAAAAAAGCCTAAATTAGCCAAAAACAGCTAGCATGTAGCTAAAATATTAGCCAAACTCCAAAACAGCAAATGACAAAATAGTCTAAAAAGTTAGCAGAATGCCAATTTTTAAAACTATAATTTTTTAACATTATTATGAATAATAAAAATGCAGAAATATTATTCCAGAATAAATCAACTTAAACCTTAAAAAAACTTTCAATATTTTACTCTCCATAAAAATTTATTTTGGCAAATTATACTATCTAGAAATGAGCTCAAGATAACATCAGGTCATTAATAATAATAAAATAAAATGATCTGGAGGGCCGGGTTCGGCCCCCGGGCCTTGACTTTGACTCGTGCTCTAACGTTTCCCCTCATTCCGAGACACAAAGCATCATGGGGCTCTTTGAGGGCGTGCTTTAGGGCAGAAGTGAAGGGGTGGAGTCTTACCTTTCTGTTCCTTCACACCGAAGAACAGGACCACAGCGCAGAGGATGTAGATGGAGCAGATGACTGCAGAAGCGATCATGTAGGCCACTCTCTGGGGGGGCAGAGAGAGGAAGGTTTCAGAAACCGAGCGCCGGGATGATCCACCTCCAACCAAACAGGAAGTGCTTACCGTGTGCTGCAGGGAGATGGTATGATCCGTCTGGTTGAGCGAGTGCGAGCCGTTGTTCAGCTCCGCCAGGAGGTCGGGTCCGGGGACGCAGGGCGCGCTGACCATCCCCACGATCTGCCCCTGCACAGCGGTGCCGATCAACGTGCCCAGAACCTCCACCGTCATTCCTTATGGAGGAGGGGGGGGTTAGGAGAAGACCCAGAGCAGGTCCCGCTGGAGATCATCGTGTGCTACTCACTGTAAGCTGTGGCAGAGTCCCGTTCTTTCTGCTCGGAGCTGATGAACATGGTCAGCGCCGAGTACGGGACGTGGAAACACTGACGTGAAGAAAAGGAGAAACGTTTGGATAAGATGAAGATCCTGAAGGAATCAGTGGTGGAGCAAACGGTTATATGAGGAAATAAAAAACTGAAATTTAACTGATTTTAGGAATTACTAACAAAAAAACCCATAAAAAAGTCCCAAAAAGTTTAACATCAGGTTTGGTGTAATCAAAGTAAAAAGTTGATTTACAATATGTGTCAAAGTCAAGGCCCAGGGGCCGGATCCGGCCCTCCGCGGAATTTATGATTTTTATTTGTAATTTTTTCCCTTTTTTTTAGGCTATTTTTGAGTTTAGCTACATGCTAGCTGTTTGGGCTAATTTAGGCCTTTTATTTTAGTTTAGATATTTTTTTCAGCAACATGCTAGCTGTTTTAGCTAACCTAATCTTTTTAGGTTAATTTGTCATTTGGCTGATATTTTAGCTGCTTATCAGCTTCAGCGTTCTCAGATATTATCTGCAGTTATTTCAGCTTTCGATTTCTTCATCTTCAGCTATCAGCACTAGCATCTTCAGCGTTCAAATTCAGCTCACAGCATTCACACTAGCATCATTGCAGGTAATGCTATATATCTAGTTCATAATCATGTTAAAAGTTACAGTTTCTAAAGTTTTAAAAATGTAGTTTTAGTGTGTTCAATAAATGTTTATCCAGTTTGATCTAAGGTGTGTTTTGGATTTTGGCCCCTGTGCGATTGACTTTGACCCCCTGATCTAGAAGTATTACAACACAACAAACGAGCAGCAAGTCTCCATCACCGCCATGACTGAAGGGGACGGAGGGTGGGATGAGAGCATGAAGATACTCACAGTCTGAAGGGCCTGGAAGAGGCAGTAGAAGAAGAGGTACCAGATGACCTTTCCATCCTCAAAGGGGGGGACATACCAGATGAGAAAATAAGAGAGAACCGCCAGAGGAGTGGACAACACGATCCTGAGAAAAGAGCAGAAGACCATCAGCGTTCATTCAGATTTAACATGTTTCCTTGATTTTTCCACACGGTGACTGTTTTCCTGTCAGCACCGAGTGACGTCAGGCCATGAGGGAAATGACACTGAAGTTCTGGAAAGCAGGAATCACTTCCTCTAGTTTTCCTTGTGGTCAGATCCAAACCGTCCAATCAGGAGAAGCTTTAGACACACCCCCATGATGTGTGAAACACGTGTCCGTGTTGGGAGAAGGCCAGGATGGACATGAATCGATTCATCAAAATGCTCCGGTCCACTTCAGGATCAGAGAGGGCATTTAAGATGTGCTGGGGGCATTTAAACTGCCCTCTGGGGCATGTGGGCTCTTCTGACAGCTCAGTAAAGTGAAAGCTTTACATCTGCTGTAATCCATCTGGATAGACAGAGCCGCCAGTTTGGAAGTTATTTGATCAGAGACACAGTAAATCCTGCTGAATGAGCGCGCATCATGTGGACATTAAACAGCTGATCAATGAGGAGAACTCCTTCATCTTTGCAGCTGTAACCTCTCCATAAAAGCAGATCTGTTTGTGTTTTTGAGACTGTTTTGGTGAGGCTCACTTCCTGATTCAGGATAACTGAATGACGGCGTTTGCATTTCAAACCCGTCAGCCGCCTGAACTGTAGTAACCTCTCCTGCTTCACGTTTTCAAAGTCCTGAAGGCTCAGAGCTGCGACGCCATTGGCTGAGCCGAGTGGTGTGTTGCAGTTGGACCAATAGGAGAGGACGACTGCTCACCCCGCCCCCTCCACTCAGCACGCACTCGTGCTGCTGCTGCTCACATCGTCACCAACCTCTCTCCAGAACCACACCTCACCCACAGTCTTTTCTAGTTCCATCCAGTGGATCCACTCCGCAGGAATGAGGAAAGCAGCTTTTCTGTCAGACACAGATCTCCTCGTCGGTGGGAACCTCTTCCAGTTCTACGAACATTTCTGAATGTACTCATCGTTCATGAGAACTGCTTGAATGCTGACAGAACAAAATGTTCCCTGAACGTTTGAACGTGACAGGCTCGTTCCAGAGGACAAACAGGAACGCCCTTCATCATTCCACCTTTATGATGCCTGAATATTCCTCCACAGGTAGACACTTCTGGAGGGCGAGAGCAGAGGTCAAGGTGTGAGTGTCACTTCCTGTGGTGGAGGACGTGACGATCAAAGGGGCAGAAAACGTAGAAAGTCACGTTTTTTGGGACAAAAAGGCTTCTGGTTTATGAGGAGCAGCTGAGTGTCAGGCGGGGGGGCGGGGGGCTCCAGAACCAATGCAGCCTGACCCACACTCCTGGGGGATGACGCAGAGGGGTTAAGATCCGCCCCAAACAATGACACGTGTCCCGTTTACTCCCCCTGTGTTTATAGGATTTCCACTAGGAGGCTGGGAGTGCAGTATTTAGAGATCTTCTGATCTTCTGATCTATGTTCAAAAGGATTGTTCACTTAATGTGATGCTGGTTTAGCAAGAATCCAAACCCTTGTATTGTTTTTAAGACAAAGTTTCTCCAGAGCCTCAGGAGTTGATCAGAAACCCCCCTCAGAATGGAGCAGAGCAGCAAGCTCAAGCTCTGCCCAGCTCATCCTCTACTTCACAAATACACGGGAAAACACGATGAACTCACCAGGGCATCATGCGTCCAAAGCGTGTCCATGGGGTCCGGGACACCAGGAAGCCCACCGTAGGGTCAGTCACGGCGTCCCAGGCCCGGCCAACAAACAAAATGATGGAAGCATAGAAGGGCTCCAACTGAGGAACAAGATAGAAATATTTCTACCAGAGTCTCCTAAACATGCACCCGTACACCATAAAGCAAAGTTTTACTGATGGCAGAGTATGACCTTTACCTGGACGAGGTGAGGCTGAAGTCTGATACAGAACGCTAAAACTAGTATAAAAACTGTTTTCTCATTAACTAGCAGTTCTAAATGACTGACTTTATGAATAAAATAAGGAATTACAGCATCAAAACTTCAACCCAATCAAAGCGTTCCTCCCAGCAGACTCGATAAACTGCCCTGAGTGGTGAACAAAGCTGAACCCTGGGATCCGTTTGACTTCCACGCTGCTGTGCAGCAGATTAACGCTGAGACCCATTAAAGCGAGCCCCTCCTCAGTGAGCCGCTTTTGTTCTGCTGCACTTTCTCTGGAGCCCGTACAGTCAAACAGTACAGTGAAACTTTTTGTGCTGGGACAATCATCTCCTTTGTTCTTTCAAAGCCACAGGAGGAGCCTGTAAGCTCATGTGTCAGAGTCAAGGCCTCCAAATTTGGGCTAATTTAGGCATTTGTTTTGTTTTGTTTTGTTTTAGCTTTTTAGGCGTTTTTTGAGTTTAGTTAATATTTTAGCTACATGCTAGCTGTTTTGGCTAATTTAGACTTTCTTTTTTTTTTAGTTTTTAGTCCATTTTGAAGTTTAGATATTTTTTCAGCTCCATGCTAGCTGTTTTAAGTAATCTAAGTTTTTTTTAAAAGTTTTTTAGGCTAATCTGGCTTTTAGTTAATATTTTGCCTGACTATCAGCTTTAGCAATTTCATCAAATAACATCAGCATTTTCAGCTATCAGTTTAAAGGATTTCAGCTGCAGTGATTTCAGCAATTACCTTGAGAATTTTCAGCCATCAACTTCAGTGATTTCAGCTTTAGCAATTTCAGCAGTTAAGTTCAACATTTTCAGGTGTCAATTTCAGAATTTTCAGCAGCCAAATTCATCTTACAGAACTATTGCAGGTAATGCTACGTATCTAGTTCATAATTTTGTTAAAAAGTTACAGTTTTAAAGATGTAGTTTTTAGAGTGTTCAATAAATGTTTATGATGTCTAAGGTGTGTTCAGGATTTTGACCCCTGAGGAATTGAGTTTGACACCCTGAAGTAAAGTGAAGCTCCTCATCCGGTCGGTGCAGCAGGTTTCACTGTGTGAATTCACACACCTGAGCGACGTCCAGCAGGTACAGCTGCAGGAAGAAACCCAGCGCACATCCGGTGATCTGGTATGGCGCGCCACCGATGGCGTAGCAGATTTTGTTGCTGACCGTTAACCTCTTCCTGCGCTCATTCTGGAAAAAACAGGGATTGAAGAAAAAAAAAAGAGTTAGCACACATTCAGGATCAAATCAAAGACTGCAGCTGTCAGCAAGCAGCAGGACCAAGCTCTGGTAATTATATGAGTGGTAAGAGAATCAGAAGAGGGCGTTTGCCGAGCAGGAATGGAGGCTTCTGAAGACTGGAAATAAGAGACCGCCTCAGCTTCTCTCTAAACTCCTGTGCTGACCCCTTCTCCTTCATCCGATTAGAGCAGAAACTAAGTTTGCAAAAGTCTCCTGAGGAATTTGCCCGACATTTTTAATCTGAACCAGCGGAACAGGCTTCCAGCGTGCAGCACAGTTGGCAAGAAATCCTCAAGAAACGATAAAAGTTTTAGTTTTAAACGAGCTTTCAGTCTATCCTATTTTTGTCACCATCAATGCCGTCTCCAGAGGCTCTGAAAAGCCCCCGGCAGAGGCACAAGTCAGTGTTGGTTAATGTCAGGACATGACCTGTGGTCACCAAGTCCACAAGCCAGCAGGGCGTCAGCACCTTGGCAGCGCTCTGATCCGCCTGCATGGATGATGGAAACAGGTTTGTTCTCTTTTGAAAGTAAAAGCTCAGAGTTCTCACCCAGGAGAGCGAGGTGACATAGAATCTAAATCCTCTGTAATACCTCAACAAGTGACGAGTCACAAAGACACGTCAGGGATTCTGTGTCAAACGTGTGTCTGGTCTGCCCACAATGGAATGAACCAGCACCTCTTGTTGAAACATCCAACTCCACCTCTGTTTAGGTGACAAAACATACGATTCACGTCATGACACGAGTATTGGTCTACAAGAAGAACATGTTTACCACCTCGTATCCGGGATACTAAGCTTCTCTGCAGAAGCTTACAGTTTGATAAGTGACTGTAAGGAGTTGCTAATTCGTACATTTCCAAGAAGAAACGGGACCGGCTATTCATACGATGTTAAGTCATACCAGATGTATTATCTTGTCAGAAATATTAAATTGGAACTTTGGCGAGGTTCACGTGTCAACCAATCAGGGCCTCAGCTTTCTGCCCGAGACATTGTCTCCATCAGCAGGTAGAATGCAAATCCAATCTGGTAGATGGATGTGAGCATTCTTGTTCTGAACTTCCATCCATTTTCTGTGTCCAGACTACTGTTGGGATTCACCCTGGACAGGTCACCAGTGTGTCCCGGCGCCCGGGGAGCGGAGCGGTTGCACCCGCGGCGCCGGCAGCCGCGGCGGCTCTTTCTACCGTTTTGAAACGGAAATGTTCAAATTCGAAAAGGAAAAAAAAAAATATTTAAACTGAAAAAAAGTTTTCAAATTGAAATTTTGAGTTTTTAAATCTATAAATTAGAACATTTGAAGCTGAAAATAATTACATTTATTTTAGAATAGCAAAAAAAAGTGGGACATTTTACATTTTTTTTCCATCAAACACCAATATTTTTTTCAAATTGTTTCATTTGGGTTTCAAATATTTATGGCTACGATTTAGCTCCATAGCTTTAGGCTTTTCTATATTTGCGGTTGCTTTGCAGTTGCTACAGCAACCCAAAGCTACCGCCTGGTGTCACCTCCGCCTCAAATGATGGTTACAAATGTGTATCTCACTAAATCCATTTGACACACAAGATCAACATTTAATTTCCGATTAATTTAAAATTTTGATCTTTTTTGTCAGATTTTTGTTCATTATAAAATCTGATGAGCGACTTCAATTAACAGAGGTGGATTCCTGAACACATGAAATAACTTTGATTTCAATTAAATAATTAGCTTTTAAAAAGAGCATTTTATAACAATTCTTTGGCAAGCACAGAGTGTAGAACGATGTCTATAAAGGTTTGTCACGAGGCCACACATACATCTGGTCTCCATGAGACTGCAGTACTCTCCAAAAGGTCAAAGCAGTAACAACACACTATCTATTTGTGTATTTAGAGTTGAGATATGCATGTTTTGAAATCTCAAATACATTCTTCAAAAGACACCAACTAATCAACTGATCTCTTGATATGAATGTTTACTATAAATTCAACATCCATTAAAGTGACAGATAACCAGTCGATTCTGATTAAACAATTGGCTGTTTTTTATAGTACAGAAAACATTTGTAAAAATGCAACATTTGATAACAAAAAAAAAAAATCAACAAACACGATCATATTTTCAAAATGCATTTCACATTTGACAGAGATTCTGCTCCAACAGGTCCCAAAGAAACAGAACAGACTCGCGGCTCACCTGACGTGAACGACACGTCACCTGACGTGATGCATTCAAATCTATCGGAGATATTCACACTAATAAACCACAATTACAATTTAGTATTAAGAAGGAACTGTCTGATCTTGGAAAAAAAATAATAAAAAATAAAAAATAAAAGAAAACAACACAACTACAAAAAATAAAGACAAAAAAAATCTGTACTGTTTTCCTAATATAGAACAAATTGTCACCAATATTCATCAATAATTATTTAATTAATCTGTATCTTATTTTACAAATATCTCTGACTAATTTGAATAATTAGCACCACGCATTTTAATCAGCACTTAAGAACAAACCGTCACTGAAATACTTTTTTTTTTTAATTGTAAGAAATCTGCTTTGCGTGACAAAAATTAACAGCCGCGAAGATTCAACGTTCGTTTAATTGTGTAATTCTTTTCGATATTTAACATAGAAACGATAAATATCGAGATCTTTTTCATTTTAACGTCTGAAGATAGCCGGTCTGAATGAGCGGCGCGCGCGCCTTCGTGCTAGCAAACGTGACTCGCCCACTCGGAGCGTCAGAGCCGCGCCGGTATCGAACCACCCCGGCGAGCCCGTTCATCCCCGCGGTCCGGACACCAGCAGCCCACACTCCAGCACACAGTCCCGGTTCTGTCTGTCAAAATGAGAACGCACCTTCACGGGGAGTTTGATGCCATCCGAGCTCTCTCCTTTGGCCAACAAACTGGCGTTGGAGTATTGTTCACTCCCCTCTCCCTTTGCCATGGTGGAGGAGCGGCTGCTCGCTTCCTTATCGAGACCCAAACGGAGACCGAGCGAACCAGATGACGAGAGCGGTCCTGCTGCTGCTGCTGCCCCGGTTCTGTTAACACTGACGGGCTAGAAAGCGAGGAGGGAGGATGTAGTAAATTTAGAGCAGCCCCGCCCCGCCGCGTTCAACGTACCATTCACCCCATGCCTGAAGCCCCGCCCACCGTGTACGTTACCCAGCATTCCTCAGACGCTGGCGGCGACAGCTCCGGGCCCGCGGGCCGTGAATGTGTCACGACGGGTTCCAGAGGAAACTCGTCATTTTACAGGAAGAGACTCACGTTTTATGAAGAACAAGGAAACAGACAAACGTTTAGAAATAAAGGTGTTGGAGTAAACCTCCAGGCAGATGCCATGCATGCCAAACCCATCAAGATGGATTTGTTTAATGAAAAGGAACAATTCAAACTCACTTAAACAAAGCCAGGAGATTTTATTGGCATTTAATCAAACCAAAGATTGTACAAATATATACAGTTTAAATTGATTTTTATTTGTTAGTTGAGTCACTTATATGGATATTGTAAAAATGTAATTGTAGAAACGTACAAAAGCAGCTTTCTGGTAACTGTATTTACACAAATTTGCCATTATGATCAATACATTTAATATAAAATAAAGATCTTTTTTTAACTGCTTTCTAAAAAAACAAAATTAAAACATTTTCTCATTTCAAAGAAAAGTTCTTCTTAATGTGATCAATAGTGTGAACAGATCCAGAAAAGGAGATGATCCGGTCTCTGGGTGGCTTTCACTGAATGAACAATTAGTATCAATGTCATTAGTGATTAGAAGGAAGACACTTGTGTAAAATCTTAAATGAAACCTTATTTATTATTAGGTACTTATCAGGAAACATCCACATTTTTTTCCAATCCAAATGATTAACAAATCCATTCCAGTCAGACACAACAAGTGGAACAGAAATGAATTCTTTTTGAAATAAAGTCTGAATATTTTTGTTGCTCTGCTTGTGGTCCGAAAAACAGATTTTCCGTACTTTGAATTCTAAAGGATTATTAAAAGAAAAAGGAGTGTCTGCACTTTCGGATGGAATTGCATCAAATATTATGACATATTTCTTTGGTGTGACGCAATCTGAAAAGTGTTTAGAAATCCACAATAAGACATTTATTGTCCGTTCAAATAAAAAAGTTGAATTATTATTTATCTTTTCACCCAAATATTCCAAAAAAGTGATTTATTTGTATTTACATTTTTCTATAACTCCATATTATGCACTTCTGAGGTGAGAAATTGTGTTTATAGATGAGAGAGCATGCTAACAGAACCTGCCTTAGGAATTGTAAAAGTTTATCTGGAATCTGATCTACAATATAATTACAACTTCAGATAAAATTTAAGCCATCAAATTTGGAAAAAATAAAGTGGGGAATAACATTCCATAGTGAGACTGGATTTTAAGGAGGTTTGGCCCAGTTAATTTTGAAAGTTTTATTTAGAGTTGTTACATCTAAAATGTTTGGTCCTCCATTTTCATCTCGACCCTTTTTCTGATGTTGAAGAGCATTCTGTCAATATCAAATAAAGACAGAGCTGCGTATGTTAGATGGGCAGAAGATATCCGATCAGCATTTTGTAGAAAAACAGTGGTATCATCCGCATGTTAGCGTTAGCCCAAATGAAAAGTGCGTCATCTTGTAAATACTGCAGACATTCACCGGATGCAGAAGCAGGTCGTGCTACAGCACACGAGGAAGCTTAGAAAGCATCTTGGAAGCTGAGATTGTTTTTAAATATTGTTGAAGTTCTGCACGTGACGCATGAATTTGTGGATTTCATTCCAAAACGATTCACGCGATTAAAAGACGTGAGAATCGTTTTCAGATTCCTTCTAACGAACTTATAACTGGTGCAATTAGACTTCTTGTATTTCTGCTTTTGTGAAACCAACGCTGAAGAATGTCTTTCAGACTGACACACAATCTTGTTGTTTTTCTCATTGTTGTTCATCGTCTTTTGCCTCACAAATTTTTAACTTAATTCTAGTAAATTCTCAGTTTTTATTCTTAGTCTCAGTCTTTATTATTGTAAAATGTCTACTCTTCTTATTCATATTTTTATGAGTTTATTCTCTTAAAATATTTACTTATTTTAACCATGATTTTATGGTGTATTTTTTTTTTTAAGTTTTTACTTTTTCTTATAATTTTACAACTTTATTCTCATAAATCGGGTGTGGATTGAGCTTCATCCAGTCAATCTTGGACAAGACCCCGAACTATTTAGCCTCAAAGGGGGTCAAGTCTGGGTGTCCGGTGCCGGTCCCCAGCCCGGGTAAACACAGGGTTGTATTGAGAGATGCATACGGCGTAAAACTGCTAAACCACCAGAGCAAAGCAATGAAAGCCACTTCACCGTGGCGACCCCTGAAGGGACAAGCCAACATTAGAACATTTATTTATCTTTATGGTGGCCTTATTGAATCATTCTCGACAGAAGAAATTTTAAAAAGGAAAATTTCCAGAGTTGTACATTTTACATGTCACTACAGTAATCCTAGTAGTACCTTTATCATATTTCCTTGTATGGCGACCGTCTCTTAAAACTAATGCAAAAGTAAAATCCATAGGGTTATGTTTGTGGAACACGTGTCCAAATTATTTACTTTTTTTTTTTTTAACCATTAAAATGTTTAAAAATAGTCATTTTTAATTTTATAACTCATGAGCTAGGATTAGGCAATCTCAGATTAGGATTTTGATACATGTGTCAAATCGATCAATCTTTCATGAACAAAACTGTTTTTGATCATTTTCCTGGGTTAACAAGATCAATATTATCAGTTAAAATCGATGTTTTTTTTTCTTTCACGTGTGAGTTCTGTGCTGACAAAATCGCGTGACCTAAATAGCCAAACAGTCGTATTGATTTGCATGTTGTTTTGCTTGTTTTATGTGGTCTTTATGCAAAGTTGAAGTCTCCAAAAACTTTAAGATGAAAACAAAAGTGTCCAGTTTGAAAACAACCCAGAAAATATGAAAAAAACAACTAAATGCTGTTAACTAAGGATGACTGAAAGAAAAACTCAACAAAATTGATAAAAGGAAATATATTCTACACAATGATCATCAATGTGATGATAATCAGATCAAATACTTCATTGTAACCCTAACATCTAATTTTAAAAGTGAAAGAATCAAGTCGTCTGAATTACTCACAGTTTGAATTTTTAGCTGAAAGTGGGCTCTAAAGAATTTGAAGGTTTTTCTTCAATCTTTTCAGTGAGTCCAAATCAAAACCAAAAGCACAATTTACTGCAGGAAGTTGAAGGAGCTATTTTGATACCAAAATGTTTCAAAAAGTGGAAAGTGTGCTGTAGAATCAGAGGAGAATCTCAATAATCTGAATGTTCACCCAGCTTCAGCATACTCACCTTTCTTGAATGTAAAATTAAAACATATTTTTCTAAATATTTGAGGGCCAGCAATCTGGCCCGCGTTCTTTGAACTATTTTAATTAAATTAAATGCAAATAAACTGTTTTATAACAAGATCTTAATACATTCATGTGAAAATTACCTTTTTGCTCCATATATTCCAAACTAGCTAGTTGTAGTTAGCATGTATCCAGGGCAGGCCCTGGACATAGGTGAGCTAGGCGGCTGCCTAAGGCACTATCAGCTGGAGGGAGCACCAAATTGTAGTATTTTTTTTTTCACAGTTTAACAGACCACTAATGTTTAAAAAATGTAATAATTAAACCCATAAATTAAATAAAGCATTCATTTGAGAAATTATGTCAAAAGCTCAAGAATGACATCATATATTGTTAAAACACATGTATCAAAGTCAGAGGTAATTCTATCCGGCCCTCCAGATAATTTATTTTATTGTTATTAATTACTCGATGTTATTTTATTTATAACTTTGACAAAATATATTTTTATGCAGAGTATAATAATGAAAGTTATTTAAGGTTTAAGTTGATTTATTCTGGAATAATATTCTTGCCTTTTTATTATTCATAATTATGTTAAAAAGTTACTGATTTAAGTTTAAAAATTGGCATTCTTCTAACTTTTTGGACTATTTTGGCATTTACTAAGATATTTTAGGCTACTTTGGAGTTCAGTTAATTTTTCAGCTACATGCTAGCTGTTTTGGCTAATCTAAGTTTTCTTTTTTTTTTTTAGTTTTTCAGGCTCATTTAGCATTTAGCTAATATTTTTAGCTGGCCATCAGTTTCAGCGTTTTCAGCTATCAGCTTTAGCGTTTTTAGCCATCAATTTCAGCCTCTTCTGCTATAAGCACTAGCATCTTCAGCTTACAGCATTCACACTAGCATTATCTCAGGTACACTATATATCTACGCTATAATTATGTTAAAATATTCAGTTTTTAAAGTTTAGTTTTAGAGTGTTTTAATAAATGTTTATCTTGTTTGGTCCAAGACTTAAGGTGTTTAAACCATCCATCTTTCAAAACTCTTAACTCGGCCACAAGTTGATGCTTTTATGAATTATGAAATTGAAATCATTGATCTCTATCTGTTTTTGATTTATTCTGTTTTATTTGTTCACATTTAATGATTAATTGTTATCTTATTTTAATTCTACGACATGTCCTGGGTGTGTGTAACTTGTTCCTCTTAAAAAGCGATCACTTCATCTCTATGGAATGTTTTTCTTGGTTAATTAATGGTTTAGTACATTAAAAAATGTATTATCAAGAAACATTTTAGTTTGCTAAATTCCAGGCTGTCAGTTAAAGAGAGAATCTGAGATGATCTTTGAGCACAAGGTTTCTGCTGAAGGGCAAATTTCAGAAGTTCTTAGTTTATTTCCTGCTCATTATTACCACATGCCAAACTGTCACATTTGCCCTAACAAAGGTACAGGAGTGAGCAAATTTACTCAGAAGTGCATGGAGTAATGCAAACATCATTTCAGAGAATGGGTGGGGCTTCTCACCTACACGTGGGAGGGTTTGGACCGACAGAAGAACTGGTCCAGAACTGAGGTAAACAGCAGGCTGATAAACCACAAACATAAACAAACACAAAACAAGTGTGCATTTGATTGGAAAGTGACTTATCGATTTCTGTCAAACTTCTCTTTCTGTCGTGTCTTTGGCTTTGGATGGGGTCAAATCCGCTTAAAGTGAATGAAAAAACAGATCGAAAACTTGAAAAATAGACATTTTAACTGAGAAAAAAGGTAAAATTGGAAAAAAAAAGAAACGTTTTCAAAATTTGAATAAGAAAAACCTTCAGACTTAAAATAAATCTTGAAAACGTAAAAGAAAATAAAAATTTGTAAAACTAGTTTTTTGGAAATTTGAAAAATAATGGACAACTTTAAATAAATCTTGAAAAGTTGAAAAAAAATACTGAAAACTTGAATAAAAAAACTGTGAATGTAAAAATCACCAATTGAAATATAATTTACCCACTAGTAACAGCTGCTGTTAGGATTCATTTTTAGGTGGTAAATGAGCTCAAAGCCCCGCCCCCATGTAAGATTAGGATCAGCTCAGCAGCAAAAACTCAAAAATCAAAATTGAAACTGTAAACGGAGGACTGAAATGGAAGATTCTGGGGGATTTTCTGGGATTGAAGCTCAATCTAAATAAATAACGAAGTACATTAAAGAACTGAACTGTCTGCAGTTTTTGGAACCTAATTTTCCTCTTGAATATTAAAACTTGTAAAATTAGGATTCAACTGAACAGAAAAACCCATCACCTTGAAATCCAGCTAGAGTTATGAACCTGCAGAAAGGGTTTAAACCTTTAATGGCCTGCTCACCAAATGGTGGTAAACATTTAGAAAACATTTTTTTAAAACAATTTCTGGTTACTAAATAATATGCACCAGATAGTAACTGATGGACACCAGTTAGTAACTAGAATTTTTTATTTTTACTTCAATTTTTAGAAGTAAACTAAAGAAAACTATTTTTTAGGGAAAAAAAATAGTTTTCTTTAGTTTTCATATTTTTTTTTTTACTTTGATGTCCCGTCAGGGGACTCTGTAACATGGTAATAGGCAGGAGAAAAAATGCATTTTTAATAAAAATACTAGGGCTGTGTATGTCGACGCATTAACGCACACGATTAACAAATTAAGATTAATGCATTTATATTTTTATAACGTAAATCAATCTCACTTTTCGGAGCAGCAGTCCTCCTCGTTCCCTAGGCGGTGCAGTCATCACAGCGTGCATTAAAACACTTCATTGAGTTCTTTTCCCACGTACACCATGGTTATTATTCAATCGTACTTTAATCTAGTTACTTTTTTGGTTTAGTTCACTTTTGCGGCGCGTTGTCTGGTCAGGTAAATTTCACTTGTAATTATTCACAGATAAGAAGTGGTCGGCAAAAACCGTAAATTAAAAAAAATGTATCAAAATTTGTCGCGATTAATTACCCCCCCAGTTTGCGATTAATTAGTTAATCTTTTTAATCCATTCCCGGCCCTAAAAAATACCTTTTTTTTGGGTAGTGAAAGGGTTAAAACAAGGTTTTTGATGAAGCCACTGAAGCCACAAACATTTCAGAAAAGACTTAAATCAGATTTAAGCATTAGCTTCAGTGAAGGAAGGAGAACTTTCATTGACAAAAAGGTTTTTGGATCAAATTTCTGTGTGTGCTGAACTCTTTTTATTCTAAGATGATTAAATCCAAAGCATCTCACAGCCTGTTAGAATAATAATAATAATAATAAAGCCATTTTTTAGAGGATAGAGAAACATCTTAGTTCACAGGTGAGTTTGCGTGTGCAGTCATCTCTGATCATCTATCCCGGTCCATCAAAGATCTGGTCAGTACCGAGCAGCAGCAGAGCCAAATGTTTGACATTTTCCACCCCGGTTGCCCCACAGCCTGGCAGCTAAACTCAACCAGTGGGATTCTTCTCATGTGGTGCAGCTGGAGTCCTGCTCTGCGCTCGTGGGTCAGGGTTCTGGTTTTGGGCCTCATTCCCAAACAGTTTCTGCTCCCAGTTTAGTGTGAACACGCCTCTATGTGTTCAACCCCCGGCAGACGGGACGCGCACAGACATGTGTTGTGTTTATCTAAAGCCTAAGACGAATACAGTGTTGCCACACTGAAACAGCCACGGCGGCACGCCCTCCACAGTTCTGCTGCCACCTGCATTTACATGTTTACCCTCTAAAAACAGCCTTCACGGAGCTCTGAGGGTTGAACCCCGACCCGGCCAACTGTACAGTCAAGTTCAGACCACACATGGTGACAACATCCCACCTCCGAATCAATGTGTGCAAACACTCGGCTGATTAGATAAAACCCAAACGCTGCTAATCTGAAACTACAGAGATTATCAAAGGCTTCAGTGTCACAGGTCAGTGTATCCATGCAAGAAGATGTCTGTAAATTATAACAAAACTCAATATTGGAGTTGGATTTAAAACAAAGAGGACGTCTGGATTTCACAGCAAAACTCAACTGCTTCAATTTCAGATTCACAATCAATTGATTAAATATATTGATTTCTTTCACCAATGTCCATCTAAAACCTTTTCAATTAGTGAAGAAGAACAGTTTCCATTCAATCATCTTCTGATCTATTGTCTCTAAACTTTTGACAGTAAAAAGAATTTCAAGAACTCAGTATTTATTTTTGGTTTCATTTTAAGGTGTCATTTGAATGCTCTGATATTATTGTTGAAACAAGAAGATCATGTTTTTGTCAAAAAGAACTGATTGTTTTAGATTTTCTGAGAATTTTTTAACATGGGTCATTTCCTTTTACAACACTAGTTGTTTTCATTGTGGTCTCCATCAAACCGGATCAGGTCCACCACCCCATTTGCGCCCCCCCCCCCACCCCACGCACACACACGCACACACTGTCAGAAACTATCTTTTAATAGTTGATAGTTGATTTCATGCTGATTGTTGAATTCACTTCAACAAGAAATCTCATGAAATGAAATGAAGAATACAGAGAGGCTCTAATCGCACAGCAGTTTCTAAATGCGTGCAGCTCGACGCTCTTTATTGGATCAAACACGGACAGTAGATTCGTGACAGATAATGGGATTTTACTTTCAGTTTTTTTTCAAATACTTGAGGCCAACTTAAAATAAGTCCCATCTTGGATGCAATTAAAATACGAGCAGATATGCAATCAACACTCCATCCAGTTGAAAAAATGTCTCTTTTTCCACAAATGATTGAATAATTATTGACGTTGATGTGATCAATAAATCCAATCCATGTTTTCCTCAGATTCCTTGTTAAAATAATGAAAGCTAACATCAGTACACTTTCAGAAAAAGAAGGACCAAATTGTACCTTTAGGGGTACAATGGCTTGTCACTGGGGTGGTACCCTCAAGGGTACTTCTGGTGTACCCCCAACACTTGGTACTTATTTGTACCCTTATGATTTGGACCTTATCAAGATCAGAATAGTACCTCTGGTGGCCAAATAGTACCCTAATTCTAGAGTACAATTTTGTTCCCTTTAATAAAAAGGTACAAACTTGGCTTACAGGGACCAATAAATTCATTCATTTTCTGTGCCGCTTTATCCCTTTCGGGGTCGCGGGGATGCCGGAGCCTATCCCAGCTGCTGATGGGCAAAGGCAGGGTTTACCCTGGACAGTTCACCAGTCTGTCACAGGGCCACATTCACACACACAGTCACTCACACATTCATACCTAGGGACAATTTAGAGTAACCAATCAACCTATGAAGCATGTTTTTGGACGGTGGGAGGAAGCTGGAGTACCCGGTGAGAACCCACGCATGCACGGGGAGAACATGCAAACTCCACACAGAAAAGTCCAGTTGATGTTTCTGATGCCCCAGCCGGGATTTGAACCGGGGCCTTCTTGCTGTGAGGCAAGAGCGCTAACCACTGCGCCACCGTGCAGCCCAATAAATTTCATTTATATTTATATACGTGCAACCAGCTTCTTCCATGCAGCCTTTTTCAAAGTTCCTCAGCAGTCTCATAACGGCTCCTCCCGCTTCACGCAGACTCTGTGATGCTGACGTTATTCAAAGTCAAATACTCAAGGGCGGGAAGATTTGTAAAATGCGTCAGGGTTTTTCACCATAATTTTTCTGACATTATATTTCGGCAAATAGTCATATGTATCTCTTTTGGTCTTTGTCATTGTAAAATTAAAAATAAAAAAAAGAAAAGAACAATGGCTTATTAAAAGTTCATATGATAAAAACATCAAATGTATGACATTAATAGTTCACCTTCACTCAGATAAAATCATTTTTTCCTAACAGTCATAAAATGAGAGGATGAAGTAGCTAAAAACTGAATGAATAATATGTTTGTAAATCTCTTAAAAGTCTTAAGCTTTTGTTTTTCACCCCCACCCCCGTCCACCCAAACACAGAACTGTCCCACCCATAAATTGTACCCTAACATTTAAGAATAGTAGTACAAATATGTACCTTTTTGGGCTTCAGAACAATTATGTACCTTGAAGGCCTTCAAAAAGGTACACATAAGTACCCTGAGGTTCATTTGTGATCCCTGGAGGGTACATTAATCCAGATTGTACCTTAAGGAACATAAATGTACCTCCACAGTACCCCTATTTTTCTAACCGTGTATGGTCTTTCAGTGAATTACAATCCTTTACAGCACAGAAGTGGACGTTTGATTATCTTCTCCTCTACAGCTGCATCCAGGTTAGCTAGATACTGTGATGTATGAAAATTTCAGGAATTCAAACAGAGTTTTTCTCTGGAACTTTGTCTGACAGCAACTTAAAAGGAAAAATACTCTGAAATGCAAATGTCAAATGGTTTCTTATTATATTTCTTCTCTTTCAGAAGAAAAATGCCACAAATACATGTTAAAAACTCAAAAAACAGGATTTTCATTGGAGGAGACTTTAAAACTGTAACTTTTTAACATAATTATGAATAATAAAAAGGCAGGAATATTATTCCAGAATAAATCATTTCAACCAAAATTAATCACATATTTGAATTTTGTGATTTTTTTTGTCACAGTAAAACTGAAGTTGACTATCTCAGATGTTTATTTTGCAGTTTGATGAAAACAAAACCAAATTTTGGACGTGTTTTTCATTTTTGAGAAAGTCTAAGTACATGGTTCTATTTTTCCTCTAGTTTTACTGTTAAATATGTTTTAAGGAACTATAGAGTCACAGACCTTCAGGACAGATCTCACAATTATTTGACTGACATGTTTGAAAATCATGTTTAGAATTAAAAGTTACTTTTTCTAATATAAACAGTAACTTTTGATCTGATTTTGTTTTGGGATTTTGGTTTGTGAAATGTTGGACTAGAAAGCAGTTTGAAGGTTAAAAAATGCAGTTTAATTCTTACCTTTATTTGTTGTTTACTTTAGTTCATAAAAACACAATTTGATGCGTTTGGAATATTTTATTACTGTAGTTTTTGTTGCCGTCCTGTTCTCACGCAGTCCTGATGTCTAAGAATTTTAATGCCTGCAACCTTTTCACTTTGTTTAACACACACTCACACACACACTCACACACACACACAGACTGTATTTTATTGCTACAAAAGCATGCCTTTCCCACTGCATCCTGAGAGACCTGGCTCTGGTCTTCATGGTACTATCCCACGGGTCACTTTACCTGTCCTGTTCCCTGCAGGAGTTTACCTGAAAAACACCTGCCAGCCTGAAAACTGAACCCAAAAAAGGACTTTTGTGAGGTTTGGGTGGACCTGCCATACCTTTGGTTTGTTATCTTGTGTTGGATCAGAGCTACACTTCTCATTAAAGTGGTATCTTTAGCCTGAGTGCAGAGTGGCAGCTTGCTGTAGATTTACTGCATGAGGTCACATGTCTGTTTGTTTCCAAACAGTTGCGAAAGCTTGAGAGACGTTTGCTATGCAGTGAAGGCCGAGCTGGTTTTGAACACGTTGTGCGTCAGCTGGGAGTATTCATAACTGCAGGTGGAATGGAAACTCCAGAGGTAGGGTCACAAAGAGATGCATCCCGCTGTGGGTCCAGCAGCGTGGCATTTTCTCATGAAGCGGGCTCCGGGAATGATAAAGCGGTTGACTGTAACGTGAGAAATCTGGGGTTGGGTGGAGCATCCGCATGCATAAGGATGCACAGCAGAGCGCAGAACGTGACCTGCTTTCTGCGAAGATGTGTGAGCTTCCTGCTCCAGATGACTGTCGGTGATCCTTCAGGGTTTTATGGAAATCACACACTTCATGTAATCATACACAGCCTGTTGCGGCTTGAATGTGACATTCCTGTCTCTGAGTTCCCATGCTAAGTTTTTGGTTTCACCCTTAATATTTCTTTTGTTTCTTTTATGCTTAATTTAAATCACTTTGTATTGTCTTTGTACATGAAATGTGCTGTAGCCAAATAAACTTTCCTGACCTTGCCTTCAGGATATCACACTGGAGTTAGCGATGCATTTTTGTGTGGGGTTCACATTTTATGCACCGCACTGCAATTTTCAGCTCAGAAGTGTTATTTTATGAGAATATCTGGGTTGCCATGGTGATGAGTTAGAGTCCAACTATCTGTTGAGAAGGGTTTCTACCCGATAGGTGTCTGTAACCTGCTTCCACTGAGACAACAATAATGTTTTTCATGTGTCACATTCCTGTTAAACAAGCTTGTGTGTGTGTGTGTGGGGGGGGGGGGATGTATAGCATATATGCTTTATACTTTATTCTCATTATTTTCAAAGTTTTCGTTCAGATTTAGACCATCCATTATTTATAGTATGTTATTATTCACATCGTAAAGTCTTGAAATTGCTTGTGTGTTGTACCCCAGGGGTCAGTGTTGGGACTTAGGATGTTCATATTTTATATAGTCTACGGGCCTCACCAAAATGCAAATAAAGATAGGACAGGAAAAACAGGGAAAGACAGAAAACAAAAAACAGGAAAAGAAAATCCTTCAAAAGTACAAACAAAACCAAATGACAGCCTCAGCCGTAACACAATGACATATTTACAATTTCAAATGCAGGTACTTTTATGTTGTTTGCAGATGATACATAATACTTTTCAGAGATGACGATTATTAAAATCTTATCTTGATCCTTAATTAAGAACTACAATAACAAATTATCATTCAATTTAAATAAGACAAAAGTATTTGGTAATCCAGCAAGACATTCTAAAATAGAAATGTTCAAGAAAATAAATAATATTAGATAGTAACCTATTATGGAAACTAGACACACAAAAACAAAAATTGTGAAAAGTCTCAATAATAAGTCAAATTATTTCTTGATTGTAACACAGTACAAAATTGTTTCTTAGTTCTCCTCTATTTCAGCTCATGTGCTGAAGTGTGGGAGAATAATTATCAATGTTCATCTTACATCAGGGATGCACCCATATGGTTTTTCAAGGCTGAAACCATACTGATATTTTTAATTTGGGTGGCCGATTGCCAATATTTAGGTTGATATTAATTTACAAAGAAAATAATAAAATCAGCAGCAAGATGTCACATGCTAAACTTATGCTATTTTTACAGCATTTAGGATGCCTATAGTTGATTTTTTTTAAATTTTTTTAATCTAACCAATCGAGACAACTTCTGCATCTGTAATAGACAGGTGCAGAACAGGACATTATATTATTATTGGTATTCATAAACTTATAGTCTTTGAAATATTGAGCAAAACATGCCCCAGGAAATTAATGAGAAAGTCTTCAAATTTCAAAATTATAATACATTAGCAACAAGCTTTAAATTTATTCATGGGCTTTGTTTTCATCTTTTAGAGTAATTTTCAAAAATATTGGAGTTTAGCTCATATTTTAGCAATATGCCAATGTTTTTTGGCTAATTTGTTAGCTAATGAGGTTTTTATAGGCTAATTTAGAGTTTAGCTTCTATGTTAGCAACAGGCTAAAGTTTTTGAATAATTTAGTTTAGTGAGGAATTTTAGGCTATTTTGGACTTTAGCTAGTATTTAAGGAATGAGCTAGCTTTTTTTTTTTTTTGCTAATTTGGCATCTATTACGGTTTTTTGGGGTTGGTTTGGAGTTTAGCAACACACTAAATATTTCTGAAATATTCATGAATTTTTAAGCAATTTTACTACAATGTTTTCAGAAATGTAGGTGAACTTCAGCGCTCTTTCATTGTTCTTTAACAAATTTCAAGTCTTTCAGCAAATTTAACATTTTACAAATAGCTTTGATACTTTCATTGAATCCCTTCAGCAATTGAAGTCAACTGCATCACCATTTTCAGCAAAAAGCTTAAGCGTGCTACTTTTAGCAGTAGACAACTTTAGCATTATTTTGCAAGTAATGCAACTTTTCTAGTTTATTTTGTTTTTTTCCAATTCCACTAAACCAGTTTGAAATACCCATTCAAACAAACATTTATTCATTCCTCATCATTCCTCTGCACAGCCATCAGGCTGTACAACGCAGCTGTTTAAATGTTTACATTTTCAATTCAGGTTTATATGTATATATAGTTATATTAAATAGGTGTATATATTGCTTGTATTCATATTATTTTCATAGGAATATGTGTGTATGTCTGTATGTGTATGGGTGCCATGACACATGAATTTGTCCCTTTGGGATATGAATAAAGTTCAATTCAATTCAATTTAATTGATGTCCAACTGCCCCTGAACTCACCACAACACTGGGGTGACAGGAAGATGTCAAGCGTTCTACTTTCTCACTGTAAACAAACCACACAATGCGTGGCCACAGACGCGGCGGTGGGTTTAAAGTCCTTGTTTTTGATAGTGTGGCTCAGATCGAACATTGGACGTCTGTTATCTCGATGTGTGTTGTTTTGCTGGTGTGGCACATTGACATTTTACCCAGTTTGCTCTGAACTCCTCCTCATCCGTGCTTCTATTAGAGAACAAGGTCAGGTCACAAGGTCAGAGGTCATCGACCATCTGACCTGCAGAAACCCCATTTTTCTATTTAGTATGAAATTACTCTAAGACACATTTATAATATTTTTTTATCTTAACTAATTTCACTTTGAATTATTGACTAGAGCATTTTTGTTTTTATTTATTTATATATTGAGGAAAAAAAGGGGCAGAGATAGTAAGAAATAGAATAAAATTATGATTTTTTGACGATTTTTTTCTTGTGTCTCTAACAGGAATTTATTAATGTTAACACAAAAAAAATAATAAATAAATAAACAGAGTACTTTTTAATGCGAGGCTAAAAGGGCAGGAGCTCTGCAGGACCGGCAGGACCGCTCTCCTGGGCCCGGCGGCCTCCTCTTCACGCTGGGAGTGGGATCCCCAATATTTAAGATCTCGAGCAGGGGATCAAACTACATCCGAGCCTGGGGGTGTCCAGGTCTCGGTGGTGCCGATTCCGGTCCTTGCCTCTCCAGGAACTCCACCAGTCGGTGAGCCTGGTCGGGCCTTGTTTACATCACTCCTCTGGGACCCTCATAATTTTGGTTTTATTGGTAACAGATCCTGATATGGTCCACCACAAGACCTGGTCTTCACCCACACCCTGTAAAGTGCAGGAAGAGGAGAAACATCGACCACAAGGAGATCAAAGTGAGAGGTAACATCTGATTCACACAGCTGAGAAACGTCATAGAATTGTGTAAAACTGGGGACAAAATGTTCTAAATATTTGAATGACAAAGTCAGTTTTTCACACAGAAGAAGTGTGAAATGTTTGCATGAACTGGTTCATCTACAATGTGAAGATGCATGTGTAGAAGAAGCAGATACATTCTTCCTACAGGGTTTATGCTCCAGGGGGAAAAGGAAATGAAAGAGAAATAGTAGAAAAGATGAAAATGCGTCACTGGAAATGAAAACAAAAAAGGATTGTTGACAGAAAAAATGAAATCTCTAAAAGCAGCAGCTGGGTTTCATTCTGATCCTCTGTTCTTTTGGAAGAGCATTCTCAGACCAGAGAGAGTCAAATAACCTCATTTAATAATAAGTGTTTTATTGAAACTAACTGTAGGAACATTAAAATATTTAAAATAATAATTTTTATCTGTAATACGTGAGACTTCCGTGCTCACTTTTCCTGGTAATTTATGATCTAAGATCAGCTGATCAGCTACTTCTGACTACTCCAAAAACAAAATCCAAACTTAGAGGAGATCGGGCCTTTCCTGCAGCTGCTCCCAAACTCTGGAACGATCTTCCAATGCATGTAAGACAGTCCTCATCATTGTCTGTTTTTAAGTCTTCTCTTAAAACCCACATTTTTAATTTGGCTTTTAATACTCAGTGAAGAGGTCGCCTCTCTTTTTATCCCTCTACACTACATTTTCTCTTTTTAATGTGTTTTTTTATTTATTTTTTAGTGATGTGTTTGTTTTGAGAATGTAATTTTATAAGCATTTCAATGTGCACTTTAAATCTAACTATTTTATTTGATTCTTCATATGTTTTCATCCTCTTTCTGTACAGCACTTTGGGTCTGTATGGGCAATTTAAGTGCTTTATAAATAAAGCTTTTTCTTATTATTATTATTATCTCTTTGGCTTGCCGTACATCGTCCCCTGACGGCATCGGCAGGTCCGTTAAGGAGAAGCGGTTCTCTCCTGTGCGGGACGGTTGCTGCTCCTCATTGGGAGACTCTTTCAATCCAGTAATTTAGATGTGTACTGATGCTTTTAGTCAATTCTCAAAATTAAATAAACCTGATATCTATCGATCCGTGTCCTTATGAAGCTGAGTGAAGTTTTTATCATAAGCTCCTCCCACTCGCAGCGGGAGCTTCAGGTGAACAGACTTTAATATAAACATGAAGCAGCTACTTTAGCGCCTGTCAAATTTGATGTTAACAGATGATTGATTTAAATTATGCGAGCGCGAGGTTTGTGTGTGCGGGGGTTGGTGTGGTCCGTGGTACACGCGTGTCTGAACCGTGGCTTCTGATCCGCACTGACCCGTTATTTTCATCACAATCCCCTGTTGTACCTACCGTTACACCTGCATACGGTGGCGTTCCTAAACCCTTGATGCCCAGCAGGTTGTCCACTTGTTTCAACAGATTTGACATGAAACTGGTTCTACTGTCTGTTAGGATCTCCATGGAGAAAACAGACTCGAGGAAAGAACTTCAGAAGGACAGAAGCAACAGGTTTTGCTTTATTGGATTTAAACATGTCTGGATGTGTTGTGGCGTAATCTGTTATCACTAACATGTTGTGGTTTCCTGCTTTGCTTCTCACAACAGGGCCAATAATGTCCAAATGGAGTACTCATGGTAAGGGGTAAAGTGAAGCTCTGGATGGGATGACTTCTGACACCGTGGGCAACTTCTGCAGAAGCCAAAATTGTTTCTTAAATCAGGAAGTTGTTTGGCTTTTCACAGGATAGAATGGCCCTATGCCAACACCAGATCTCTCGTTTTTGGAACAAGTAGAATGTGAGACCCTTGCTTACATTGAAGCACGTTTCTGTTCAGGTAGAAGGTTCCAGCTCTGCAGTGGTCAGTTTTATGCTGAGAAGCCAGCTTTTCAAGCCTTTTCTGCTTGCGTGACTTACCAGGCACGGTCTCTATGTCAGTATTACAGAATGGTAATGCCTCCAGAGTTGAACTGGGTTCCTCCGACTTCTGGACTGAGCTTTAGTCAGAGCCAGTTACATTCTTGTTTAGAACTCAGCAGGTCAAACAGGACAGAAGATCTGATGTGGAAGGTTATCTACCACACCCACATTGAGGAGATACGTTTACTCCTGCACCTTGATGTATAAATCAGCCGTTGGGTTTATGTCCTCATGCACACAAAATTCTGGAATGGTCTTACTAGTAGAAACTTGAAGGAACGTGTTGTTTTTGCACAAAGTATTATGTTTTAGATGTGTTTCTCTTTTTGTTTGTGGTTCACCTCTTCTTCTTCCTCTGTCAAGGCTGACTGTGGCTCCTCCCAGCTGATCTCCACCCTCTCCTGATCTCTGGAGGAGTGCACAGCTGTTTGCGCTTAGTTGATTTAGCTTGCTCCCTGTTTAAGTTGAGGTCCTCCTGTGTTCGGTGTTGGTTGGTTTTGTATGCTCCCCTCAGTTCTTTGCTCAACAGTTTTGCACCTCTTCATCTGAGGTTTTTTTGTTGTTGTTGTTGTTGTTGTTGTTGTTAAATCATTTGTCTTTTAACTAGTTTCTGAGCCTCCTTCCCAGCATCTGGGTCCTTGTCGACCAGCCTGTGACACAAAGGTCTGGTCTCTACCTGAACCCATAAGTGCTTACCATTAATACTAACTGATGTTAGGTTCATATTGTTTTCAGATTTTATTTCAGACTCTGCACAGTTACGGGGAACAATACACATCTGCATCATTTTCATTGAATTTTGTAGACACACAGATTTTGTGTGACCCTCCTTTCCACAAAGAATCATGTTTATTTTATCCTTATGGTTGATCCACTTCACATTTAGCTCCTTCAGCCTTGCATAAGGTGTTTTGGGCTTTCATCCCAGTTAACATCCAGGGAGTGAAATCTTTGCCTATATGTTCACATTACATTTACAAAGAATGATGGTTTTTACCTTATAATCTACAGCATCATCTGCATCCATGTTTAGGTATTCTGTTTGGCCTCATGACCGTCCTGCTGACCCATGTGAGCACAAAGAAGAGGCATCAGATCAAGGATGCTCAGATCCTTTCTTGGTCCGTCAGCACCATTTGTTCCTCCAGAGGCTCCATTTCCCTCTATGTCTGTCTTGACATCCATTGGTTGGTTTGATCCATCTCCTCTTGAAGATTCTCTGCTTATTACCTTTTTTTTCTGCCAAACAAAAACAGGTCCAAAAATGAAGAAAAAAAAAAACCCTTTTCTCTTGACAGACTGATCCCACTTCTGACACCACTGTTAAGAAACTAAGCAGTCAAAATATCTAAAGAGCAAAAGTGTTCAAAAATAGACAATTTTGAGACCAAAAGAAACTTCCAAAATCACACCTGAAAAGGTAGAGCTAATTAAGGGGCCCAAAATGAAGAGGACAGAACTCAAAAGAACTGACAGCTCTGATAACTGACCTGTCACAATGACACAGAAATGGATTATACTCATCTGACACGAGAGGGGAGGTGAGACAAAGACAATTAACTAAACAAAACAGTCATGAAAATACAACGTATCAATTGTCATGTGTGTGTGGTACGTGTTGGGACGTGGTTGTACCGATACCCCAGCCTGGTCCACATCTGGTACCACGTCTGGAACCAGCACTGATCAGCGTCTGGTACCAACTGATAGGATATCCACACAAACTACACTCTGATTTCACACACAGAACACACACTTGTATAAATGTTCACTACAACCTGTTGCCTGCAGCATGCCCATAGAGAAATATGTTTTTAATGTACAGGAACTTTGACATTGCATGTTGACCCCCTGCGTACAGGTGACCATCATCTGCAGACAGTCCGTATCCTCGCGTAAGGACAAGTGAGGCTTTAGATGTGAAGTGCACATGTTGTGTTTCAGGCGGGATTGAAGGGAAAAGTTTGATCATAAATACTATTGTAGTAAACTTAAAATATCCAAAGGAGATGACAGATCCTCACATGATGATCAACTCCTAGTACTTTTCCTCACACGTGTCATATTGAAGCTGTAAGAACACGTGGACAGACGTCCACATGCAGGTTTTTTCCAGCCCTTCTGATGGCACCTCTGCTGTTTTGATGCCAGCAGGGATGCCGCTCCTCCAGATATCTGAGATGCTCCCAGGATTTTCTGGAGCCTCTGAGAGGAAAGTGAGAAGATAAAACCCCTGAGAACGGATAGTATGACAATTGGCTTACACATGATTGTAATCAGACTATATGACACTATCAGCAAGAACACATTCATTCTAGATGCTCAGTAGATCTACCGTCTGGAGAACACGCAGGATCAAGTTTGACCATTGTTTTTTTCATCTACTGTAGTTCATTTTTATTTTTTTTCATCATTTTTTATTATTTTAGTTTTTTTGGCTGTTAGTTGCAAAATAAGCATGCCAAAAAGGTAAAACAAATTAAAAAATAAAGTCCAGAAGAAAATTGTTCTTGGATCTTCTAGAGAGAAAATGAGTTAAAACCTGAAAACTCTGTCTTTCTGTTGTCAAATAACAGCTTTGATGACAATTCTAATATTTATTTCAATTAGAAATCATTGGTTTCAAGTTAAAGCACGTCTTAACATTTGTTAAGAAGATTAACTTTTCATCCACTTGTTTCTTCTCCATTTTCTGATCCCAAAATTAAGTTTCCTTAATTGTTAGTAAATTCTGTTAGAATATGTTTAAGTTCTAATTACTTTCAGTTGTTCTGGATTTTTTTCTTTAGGCAAAGCCTCAATATTTCACATATAAAATCATTTAAGCTAAATTCTTGAAAATGTATCTTGTCAAAATCTGAGCTTCAGTGATTTTAAAGGTCTTTTTCATTTTATTCCTGTTTTTATAAAAGTGTAGAAACTGTTTGACCAGAGAAGTCTGCAACTTTTAAAGTCTCTCTCTGATGAAAATCATGTTGTTTGAGTTTTTAACATGTATTTGTGGTATTTTACTTATGAAGGAATGAACGTTAATAAACATTGGAGAATGAGCTCAAAGAGTCTTTGCTGAACTGGAAGGAGAAAGAATCAGGATTCTGGAGGAAGTTCTGTCCATGAAGATGTGAGCTGACATCTGGATCAGAACCATACGGCTGGACGTTACCCAGATTGATGGATGTTTTTATGTAGATTTATGCTAGAGAGACACAGAGAAATTATGATCAGACATGACGGGGGCGCACTAAGAGCCACGCCCCCTCAGAGGAGAGTTTGGAAACAGAGGCTTCAGATCAACAGGAAAAATGTCTTTTTAAGACTTTTAGGTTGTGGAATTTGGTTTATAAAACTTTATAATCATAATTAAAACACTACTGGGGACGTTTTTTTTAAATAAAAAAATAGTAATTGGGGACTTAAACATTAAAAAAAACTATTTGGGTCAATTTCTCATCTCTGACTTCACTCTTATGAATGATGGAAAATATGGTTTTCTTTCAAAATAGTAAATGATTTATAACTTTTAACAGAGGTTTACAGGACTTCCTTTCAAAATAAAAGAGACCCTATGTCACATAGACTGTCAGTGCAGTAAATGGGGAAATATATAAAAAAAATAGCTGAACATTAAACAGACTAAATTAAACTGGTTATCTCCGTCCTTAGACCCTCCTTCCCGGTGTGGAAAAACTCCTAAAAAAAAATGGATTCAGGAAATAAGAAGAAACCTCAGGGATGAAGCAGAGCTCCTCCCCCAGGATGGACAGGAGACTTACCAGGACTACTGAAGAGGAGTTAGCTTATCTAACTCTACAACTACGTATGTATCTGAATGAAGTTTAACCAGATAGGACTGGGGGACAGGTGGGGGCGAGGTCCACGGCTAAGACGAGCCAAAGGCAAGGTCCACGGCCAAAATGAGCCAGAGGCGAGGTCCACGGCCAAAATGAGCCAGAGGCGAGGTCCACGGCCAAGACGAGCCAGAAGCAAGGTCCACGGCCAAAATGAGCCAGAGGCGAGGTCCACGGCTAAGACGAGCCAAAGGCGAGGTCCACGGCTAAGACGAGCCAAAGGCAAGGTCCACGGCCAAAATGAGCCAAAGGCAAGGTCCACGGCCAAAATGAGCCAGAGGCGAGGTCCACAGCCAAGACGAGCCAGAGGCGAGGACCACGGCCAAAATGAGCCAGGGGCGAGGTCCACGGCCAAAATGAGCCAGAGGCGAGGTCCACGGCCAAAATGATCCAGAGGCGAGGTCCACGGCCAAAATGAGCCAGAGGCGAGGTCCACGGCTAAGACGAGCCAGAGGCGAGGTCCACGGCCAAAATGAGCCAGAGGTGAGGTCCACGGCCAAAATGAGCCAGAGGCGAGGTCCACGGCTAAGACGAGCCAGAGGCGAGGTCCACGGCCAAAATGAGCCAGAGGCGAGGTCCACGGCCAAAATGAGCCAGAGGCGAGGTCCACGGCCAAGACGAGCCAGAGGTGAGGTCCACGGCCAAGACGAGCCAGAGGCGAGGTCCACGGCCAAATGAGCCAGAGGCGAGGTCCACGGCCAAGACGAGCCAGAGGTGAGGTCCACGGCCAAGACGAGCCAGAGGTGAGGCCCACGGTCAAGAACAGGAGTTTATAACTTAAAAACCTCTAATTAATTTAAAAATAGGAAATTTGGTTTTGACTTTCTGTGGTGCATGAAATCTGTCTTAGGTTGTTTTCAGACTGGAAAATGTTATTTTTCTGGACTGAATCTTTCATTTTGATCCAAAACCATGTGACCGAAGACAAAGCAACAGGAGAAAGAATAATGGAAGCTTTGTCAGAAAAGTCCACCTTATTCAATTTTTACATTTCTCTGACCAATTTAGAACGTGTGTATCAACATCAGGTTCAACACTGTGCAGCTGCTCCAGTACGGTGGAGGAATGGTGCATGATGGTTACTGAGGAGGCGACGGCTGGAGAGATCTGCTGATAGTCTGGATGAAGGAATGTGCATCACACAGAGTCGTTTTAATCAGTCTGCTTTCATCTCACCACATTTCAAGGAGCTGCTGTGTCTCATCATTGCTCTATGTTTTTCGCTGCTACATTAATACTGTGTACGTCCCATAATGCCCGGCTACGGTGGCCATTTTGGTCCAGTTGTTCAGCTCAGAGCACAGAACCTATTCAGAGAGGTCAGAGAGCGGTTCCAGGTCCACTTTATCTTTTATTCTGACGAAGACGAACCGCTTGATGGATGATGGTGGTCAGGGGCCTCAAAGAGTGATTCGTTAATTTACTTTTTTAAACTTTTCATACTTTATTCCATCCAGTTACTTTCTAAAATGAAAAGCATCTCATGTTTCTTTACCCAGAGAGCCACACTGGAGGGGGAAGAGCAGATGTGGCTCTGGAGCCTCAGGCTGCACCCCTCTGGCTCAGACAGCAAACATGAATGCTGTTTCTTTTAGAATATTGACATTGGTCACAGTCTGAGTTTATGTTTGCATGTTTCGAGTCACCTACAAACTGAATGAACAGGAATGAAATGAGCGCCGCCATAAAACCATCAGAGGTTTTTATGGAGGTTCAGTAAAACAGGTTACGTTAGGTCAAAGTTTGTGACTGTAATGTTGTTTTCTGACTCTCTCACATCACTGTAAAACAGTCAGGAAATCTGTTTTTATGCTACAGGAATCAAACATGAGAATAACAGGACAGAGGGGCAGATTTGTACAGTCAGCTTGAGGATGAGAACATTCCAGAACATGCAAACATCCAGCAGAATCGGCTCCAACTGAAATCTCAAACCGGTCACTGACGTTTCTCTCTGAATTTTCCATTCCAGGATTTGAAATTCACCTGTGAAGTCTGGTCCAGCCGAGGAGGAGCGGACTTTGCATCTTCCTCTCATCTTTAATCTCAGGCGTGATCATAATCAGGTGAACGGCAGAAGAGAGCGGGTTCTTGTTGAAACCTGCTTTGAAACTCCATTAAACCTGTCAAAGCACAGACAAACATTTGTTTTCTCACTGCAGAAACATTTAAAACAGAAGTTATCAACAGAGTTAGATCGTGGAGATGCAGGGCCTCTGCATGCAGCAGCAGCTGCTGCGGGACAGTGTGACCGGAATGTCACCTCGACTCATGAACCTGGGTTTTTGGATCAGACCTGCGTTATTGATTTCTGTGAGAACAACCGGATCGGCGTGTTCCTCTGTGACATCCTGACGACCAGAGTGAGGGGTGGTGTCAATAAATCCCACCGCTGACGGCGTGACCTCAGGAGGCACTCAGGGTTTGTTTGAAATGAGACACGTGTGTTTCTGAGAGCGGGACACACGTGTGTGTGCGCGTGTGTGTGCGTGTGCGTGTGTGTGTGTGTGCTGCGTCTGTCCATCAGGATAAAATAGACCAGGGCAGGACCACATTTCTGCCCCATTACCTCATTTATTAGTCTTTAAATGTTTTAAAACACAATAAAAGTTGACTACATTGAGTTAATTGAAGTTATAAATCTATAAAACTTCATCAGATTTCCTGTAAGCCCCTAAAAAGTGGGTTTGACTCGCGGCAGTAAAACGTGTTACAGAATAACTGGAGCTTATCTTTATAACTCCTCACTGTTCTCCTTTACCTTGGAGTTTAGCTGCCCCACTTCTGAAGAACACACTGATACTACTGTGGTCTAAAGCAGGGGTCCCCAAACTACGGCCCGCGGGCCGGATCCGGCCCAGCCCTCCAAAACACAATCAGAGACGCATTATTATTATTATTATTGTTTTTTTTATTCCCTGATCTGACTTTGAGATTGTTTGCTAACACTGCTAGCACATTAGTGTTTTCTGTTAACAAAACACAGTTTAACTAACAGAAAACACCGTTAGCATCAATTATAGACAGAACTGCTAACGGAAAACCCTTTTCTGTTAGCCTATAAACTGACTCTGGTGCCTCATCAGTGATGATAAAACTGTGTGGCTCTCACAAGAAGAAGTTCGGGGACCCCTGCTCTACAGGGCAGACACACATGTTAAACTAATGCCTCACGGCTCTGTGGAAACCTGCAAACAAAAACCTTCCAAAGCTGTTTTTATGAGATGTTTTCCTGTTTTCTTCCTTTAATTTCCTGCATGCCTGTGGCTGCTTCTAAAAGCTGAAGTTTCTGGTTTCAGGTCAGTGTTACTAAACTGAGGGTGATCAGCATTTCCATGCAACTCTTCTGCCCCCTACTGCACATTTTAGGTACTACACAATCAGTGTCAATAAGCACAATTATCTATTTATAAATCGAAAGAGGTTTCTGGAGCCTATCCTAGCTCCTGTCAGGCAAAGGAGGGGCTTCAGCCTGAGCAGAGTCACTGTCCTGTTGCAGGGTTGTACACACACATGCACAATTAAGAGGCCAACTAACCAGTGGAGCATGTTTTTAGACTGTGAGAGGAAACCCACACATGTGCGAGGAGAACATGCAGCCGGGACTTGAACCGGGAACGTCTTGCTCTGAGGTGAGAGTGCAGGCCACTCTACCACAGCGTGGCTCAACACAAACTCAAGGAAGCATCAGCTGGATATAAGAAGGCCAAAGACTTCCATTTAGAAATAGACAGTTATTTCACACTCATTTTATTTATCTATTTATGTTTTTATTTAATTTTTTTCTCATGTTGTGCACGTGTGTTAGTGTGGGGGGGAGGGGGGCACTGTGGGCATTATATGGGTTCTATACAATATTTTTTTTTGTTTTCTAATATTCGATAATTTTTTTAGTGTGAGTGACAGAATTTGTAAAAATACAAAGTTTGATTGGGTTTTATTTTTCAAAGAAGCGTCTTTGAGGCTCCGCTCTGGCCTGAGGTTGACGCTTGCAGGTGAGCCTCATGACTGGAGCCCCTCAGTCAGGTCCAGCCAAAGGAACACATGGGATGCAGGGCTGCACCGGTTCTGTTCATGGTCTTAATGGACAGTCAGAAGAGATCTGGTTTGGGGACCACAGGATTTCCTCTCTGCTCTTCGCAGATGATGTTTTCCTTCATCAAACCAGAACCTCCAGCATGTATTGGAGCGGTTTGCAGCTGAGTGGGAAGTGGCTGGGATGAGGGTCAGCACGCTCAGTCTGAGGTCATGGTTCTGGACCGGAGAAAGGTAGTTTGTCCTCTCTGGAGGCCCAGGGGAAAACCAGACGACCTGGAGAGACTATGACTCTTATCTGGTCGGGGAATGGCTCCGAGTCCCCCCAGGAGAGCTGAAGGAAGTGGCCGGGGAGAAGGAAGGCAGACTTCCTTTATCTGGATGGATGGAATACAAGACGTTCACCTAGATGTGATTTTTGTTTTTTACTTGACCGCTCTTTTTTTGAAAGATAAAAATACGTGCCTTTTAATATTTTTGCTGAACCAAAACATTCCTGATTTTACAATCATGCCCTAAAATATCCAGTAGAACAACAAGTAAATGTATCTTGGGAAGAGATTCAAATGTGTATGGGTAACGCAGAGATGTGTGTCTCTGCTAAAGGTATTAAAGGGCCCTACCATGATTTTCTTGAGGACGTCGTGAGGACACAACTGGAAAATATACAGTATTCTGCATCTAAAATGAAAGTTTTGTTTTTTTTTTTGCTGATCATTACTGGATAAGGGGATAAATTGAATGTTTTTTTAGACTGGGGGTGGAGCTGTCAGAGCAGACTCTTCCTGGAGAGAGCTGTTGGCATCAATCTTACGTCAGCACGTTTCCAACCGCTCGTTTTCATGGGTGTGGGAGGGGCTGCTGCAGACTGTGCAGGTTTTTAGAGGATTACTCTTAAATACATGAACAGATCAAAATACTGCTTTATGGTTCTTTATAGAGAGGAATGAACAGTAAAATGCATTTGAAACCTCAAAAAGTAGAATTTTCATGGTAGGGCCCCTTTAAATGTGGTCAACATGAATTTCTATCAGCTTTTGTGCTGATTGCACCTAAAATATGTACAAATAACATCAGCCAAAATTGAAACAGTTAGGATAATATCTGCTGAAATGAAAGGTCGAAATTTTCAATAAAACTTCAAGTATTGGAGGATTATTCAAATTTGTATTTAGATTTGTGAACTATCTAAGACAGGAAATGAAAATACAGTTCTGCATTCATAAGATAATTATTGTACATTTTTCTACAGAAATTGTTTATTATTTTATTATTTATGTAAAGCCGGGCGGCCGTGGTGCAGTGGTAGGGCAGTCGTCTCACAATCAGAAGATAGTGGGTTCGATTCCTTGCCCGCCCATGTGTCAAAGTGTCCTTGGGCAAGACACTGAACCCTAAATTGCCTCTGGTGGGAGGTTGGCACCAGTGTTCGGCAGCGGAGCCACCACCAGTGTGTGAATGTGTGTGTGAATGGGTGAATGGGTCTGTGACTGTGAAGCGCTTTGAGTCCTCGAAGTATGGAGTCTCGAAAGAGCCAAAAAGAAATAAATATATACACCATTAAATAAATAAATAAATGTGGCAATAAATAAATAAATGTGGCAATAAATAAATAAATGTTGAAATAAATGTGGCATTAAAATATTAAAAGAGCACATTTAAGTATTTCATGACGTATTTATTTATTTCATTGTCCCTTGTGGGTCAAAAGAGCCACATTGAAATAAATATATTTATTATGAAATAAATAAATAAATGTTGCATTAAATAAATAAATGTTGCAATAAATAAATAAATGTTGCAATAAATAAATAAATGTTTAAATAAATGTGGCATTAAAATATTAAAAGAGCACATTTAAGTATTTCATGACGTATTTATTTATTTCATTGTCCCTTGTAGGTTAAAAGAGCCACATTGAAATAAATATATTTAATATGAAATAAATAAATAAATGTTGCATTAAATAAATAAATGTTGCAATAAATAAATAAATGTTGCAAAATAAATAATAATGTTTAAATAAATGTGGCATTAAATATTAAAAGGAGCAGATTTAAGTATTTCATGACATATTTATTTATTTCATTGTCCCTTGTGGGTCAAAAGAGCCAAATTGAAATAAATAAATAAATGTTGAAATAAATAAATAAATGTTGAAATAAATAAATAAATGTTGAAATAAATAAATAAATGTTGAAATAAATGTGGCATTAAAATATTAAAATAGCATTAAAAAGCCATTTTTACATTTCATAATAATTTATTTATTTATTTCATGATTTCATTATACATTTCATGAAACAGGAAGTGGACACACCGTGAAAATGTCAATCTGTCAGATTCTCTCGTCAAACTCAGTGGGCGGGTTAACTCTCATGTCTCTGCTCTGTTGATCTGGCCTGGTGCAAAGTTTTTGTCTGAGTCCTCACTCACATACACGCTGCAAAACATTGTTTTAGTGAAACAAAGAACTTTTGTTCGGGTCACCAAATCAAATGTTTTCTCCGTCCACTTCATGCATTCTCATTCCCGACTCATCGCTTATCGACGCATGGTTAAAGTCCGTCCTCGTGGAAACTGGAAGCGCAACCGCAGACCCGCAGCCGAAGCGGGACCGACCCGACGGAGCATGCTCGGTCAAAATGAGAGGAGCTGGCGGATCTGATTGAATCAAGCGTCAGAACCACCAGCTACGGGACGGGGAGCGCGTCACCCCCAATTCACTCTGGACGCGGAAGCGCCGCGAAGCGAGAGTCGCTCCGCTCTTCTGCTAGAACTTTGTTTGTTTTTTGCCATCATGGGTGATGATTTAATAATTTAAAGACATTAACCCTTGTTTCTGCAAAGAAGAACCGCTCTCTGCTGCTGATTTACACCCAAACCCCCACCCACTCGGTCGCTCACTGGATCTGTGTGCGGGCGCGTGTGCGTCCCTGTTTTGTGTGTGTGTGTGTGCGCATGCGCTCACAGGTGTGTGGTGTGTAAAAAGTCTCTCTGTGCGCGCGCACAGAGAACACAAACCGACAGACATGCAGACACGCAGATCAACGTGGGCAGACTCCGGTGCGGGTGAAGAGTTTCGGGAGTTAAAAAAACGACAGGAAGACAGAGAGCAGCTCCTCTTAGCAAAAAACTAGTGTAATATTTATAAAACACACACAACACAGACTGACATGAGCGCGCACAGATCAACGTAGTGAGCAGACTCTGGAGCGGGGCTGCTGGTTTTGGGGAGAAAAAAAGACGCAGAGACCAGCACTCACACACACACACCTGCGAGCGGACAGGGACGCACACGCGCCCGCACACAGATCCAGTGAGCCGACAGAGTGGGTGGGCGGGCTTTGGGTGTAAATCAGCAGCAGATAGCGGTTCTTCTTAGCAGGAAACACGGGTTAATGTCTTTAAATTATTAAATCATCACCCATGATGGCAAAAAACAAACAAAGTTCTAGCAGAAGAGCGGAGCGGACTCCGCTTCGCGGCGCTTCCGCGTCCAGAGTGAATTGGGGGTGACGCGCTCCCCGTCCCGGTAGCTGATGGTTCTGACGCTTGATTCAATCAGATCCGCCAGCTCCTCTCATTTTTGACCGAGCATGCTCCGTCCGGGTCGGTCCCGCTTCGGCTGCGGGTCTGCGGTTGCGCTCCAGTTTCCACGAGGACGGACTTTAACCATGCGTCGATAAGCGATGAGTCGGGAATGAGAATGCATGACGTGGACGGAGAAAACATTTTGATTTGGTGACCCGAACAAAAGTTCTTTGTTTCACTAAAACAATGTTTGGAGCGTGTATGTGAGTGAGGACTCAGACAAAAACTTTGCACCAGGCCAGATCAACAGAGCAGAGACACGAGAGTTAGACCCCGCCCACTGAGTTTGACGAGAGAATCTGACAGTTTGACATTTTCACGGTGTGTCCACTTCCTGTTTCATGAAATGTATAATGAAATCATGAAATAAATAAATATATTATGAAATGTTAAAAATGGCTTTTTAATGGCTATTTTAATATTTTAATGCCACATTTTTTCAACATTTATTTATTTATTTCAACATTTATTTATTTATTTCAACATTTTATATTTATTTCAATTTGGCTTTTGACCCACAAGGGACAATGAAATAAATAAATATGTCATGAAATACTTAAATCTGCTCTTTTAATATTTTAATGCCACATTTATTTCAACATTTATTTATTTATTGCAAACATTTATTTATTGCAACATTTATTTTATTTATGCAACTATTATATTTATTATTGCATATTAAAATATTTATTTCAATGTGCTCTTTTAACCTACAAGGGACAATGAAATAAATAAATACGTCATGAAATACTTAAATGTGCTCTTTTAATATTTAATGCCACATTGATTCAACATTTATTTATTTATTTCAACATTTATTTATTTATTGCCACATTTATATTTATGCCACATTTATTTATTTAATGCCACATTTATTTATTTATTTAATGGTGTATTATTATTTATTTCTTTTTGGCTCTTTCGAGACTCCATATCGAAGGAGGGTAGAAAGCTCTATACAAGTATACGCCATTTACCATTTTAAAGTTGTGTTGAACAGCGTTCAGCTGTCAGCTTTGTCGTTCTTGACGCGAACGCCAGAAGTAATTGTTCACTTTGTTGTCATTTTGTCTGACGTCACCATGAAAAGGATCTGTTTCTGTTTGAGGAGTTTATAATGTGGTTAAAAATAATAATAATGACAAAGTCAAAAAGTCTTGAAGCAGTAAACTCTTTTTGAGAAACACGGAAAAGTGAAAATTTGGATCAACTAACAAATATCTGTTAATTGTCTTATTTTAAATGATTTGTTTTCATCAAATTTACATTTTGGTTGATGGTTTAGTCAACTCAGAAATGTAATCTGATCAAAAGTAATATTTTTAAAAGTAACAAATTACAGAGAAATGTTTGATTTTTTACATTGTACTTCTTATGAATTCTAAAATTAAAAATGGGTCAGGGCTAAAAACAACAAAAACTCCAAAATGTTGTGTTTTTAAAACTTTATTTTCAATCAAAATGAGAGCATGTTTTTGTCCAGATTCCATGTTATTTCTCTCTGTAGTGAGTTACCAAACGTTCTACATCTGCTCCAGATCCAAACCTTCTGGTAAATATAGAATCCAATGTGGCCCATGAGTCCAAAAGTTTGCCCACCACTGAAATCATATATAGAATCAAATGTGATGATCTTTACTTTAATTCAGTGACTTTTGCTCTTCTCTCATTTCAAATACTGTATTTTTTAATTTTACTGTGATTTCTCTTTTTATAATGTATATGGTATCTTATCTTTATTGCTTATTCTGCCTGTACCTGTGCTGTTGCATATTGCAATTTCCCCATTTTTGGACTGATAAAGGTTTTCTTAATCTTAATCTTAATCGTAGTTTTGTCCTGTCATGAGAATGCATGTAGGAAAAACATTTGTCCAGCAGGGGGCAGTGAAGCTCCACAAAGAACAAACAAACCTGGACTTTTTTTTTAAAAGTACATCTTCTTGTAAAGTGCATTGTGCACTTTAATTGTACTAACTGAGATGCATTCATGTTAAAACACAGACTTTTTTTTTAATTTAAACATAAAGTCACAGAAATCCCTGAGTGCTTTGTTTGTTTGGAAACAGATTTCCAGCAGAGCAGAAGGACACAGACGTGTGTGTGGATGTGCTTTTGTTTTCTGGCTTTTCAGCTGCAGAGGCTCACGTTGGCGCTCGCTGTGAGAAGCAGCTCATCAGACCTTGGAGCTCGCATGCAGCTCAGGGTCTCGCTGAGAAATTCTCTGTTTCCCATGAAGAAGCAGCAGCTCAGAGGAAGGAACACGCCAAGGTTGTGAGAAAAACCGAAGCAGCTTCTTCATCTGACACGAGTAAAGAATCTGTGAAACTTTGAATCCATGTTATTATTGGTATATTTCTGAATATTGAGATTCAAAAACAACCAAAAAAAAAAATGCTGTTTTTTTTCTGCATTTCTTCAAAAAGTGTTTTTCTTTTGTCACCTTGAGGGGTTTCTACCAAGAAAGTTCTTCTTAAAACAGGAAATCTTTTGAAATGGAGTTTGTATTTTTAGACAAAGCTGAATCACACAAAAGGCTAAAATCCAAAACACGACTTAGGTCACGGGCCGAACAAGATAAACATTTATTAAAAACTCTAAAACTACATTTTTAAAACTTTAAAACCATAACATAATGAACTAGATATATAGCATTACCTGTGATGATTAGTGTGAATGCTGTAAGCTGAATTTGACCGCTGAAGATGCTGAAATTGATAGTTAAAAACACTGAAGCTTATAGCCTAAAATAAAGAAAAATTTAGCCAAAATAGCTAGCATGTAGCTGGAATATTAGCTAAACTCCAAAATAGCCTAAAAAAAATCTTAGCAAATTCCAAAATAGTCCAAGAAACTCGTAGAATGATCATTTTTTAACTAAATTGTAACATTTTACCATAAATGTGGAACTAATAAGTCAGTGAATATTCTATCCAGAATAAATCAACTTAAACCTTAAATAACTTTCAGTATTTTACTCTCCATATAAATATATTTCATTCATACAAGTTAAAAATGAGAACAAGATAACATCGGGCAAGATAACACGTGTTCAATTTGAAATAAACATGTTTTGTAAGTCATTAAGCAAAGACTGGGTTTGTTTTTTATGTTTAATTTATGGAACTTTGTGTCATTTGCGTCTCATGAGAAGGAGATCTTCTGATGTTTCTCCATCCTCCGACCCTCAGCGTTTCTCTGTGATGGACAGACCTGCTGATGTCACAGCTGACTGATTGAACGATTAATCAGAAGCGGTGGGGGTGAACGAGGGAGGGTCTCAAGACGTATCAATCTCACGGATTGACAGCAGGCTTCCCTGGAGGACAGTACATCATTGCAGGCAGACACCCGCCGACCGCATGCACACACGCACGACACATGCACAACATGTTCACAACACACACAACACACCACAACTGGAGAGGCAAGCACTGCACGTCCACTCCTGAAGAGAGGAGAAATACTCTCGGTTAAAGGTTGCTTGATTACATCTAGACCACAGATTTACTGTCTGCAGGACAGCAACATGTGATTCTGTTGACAGAAGGACAGCAGGAGGAAGCAACTGCTGACTCGTGAGGAGGAGCTGCCTCCTCTGATGGGAGGCTTTGGGAGAGATGGAGCGACTTCTGTCCCCACATGGAAGCCACCACGGATCCCATCTTTCTCCAGGAACCACAGCCCACCATCGGAGCACTCCCCCCCCCCACAGAGCAGATTCAGATGCTCCTCTATCTCCTCCTCACCTGCTTTTTGAAACCACATCTCTTCCCTCCTCTCTTTACCCCTTTAACCACCCAAAAAGAAAAAAAAAATCACCAAAAATGATCTTCTGTTTCATGCTGGGTGCTGCTTTTGTACACAGACCCTATGGGACATTGAAGTTAAAAAAAAATGAAGGAAGAATGAAACACATGGGAGTTCTGTACGAACATTCATTTAGAAAAATGTTTCTGATAGTAACTGGTGCGCAGCAGTTACTATCCAGAATTTTTTGTTTAACTTGTTGAAAACTGGTGCACACCAGACAGTAAATGGAAAAAAGGTTTTCTAAAAATTGAATTAGAAAAGAACTCTTGATATTATCTGGTGCACATCAGGAACTTTCCAGAAATGTTTTTTTTTTTAGTTACATTTTCCTTTAGATTCCAATCTTTGATCTTAGCTTTTGTTTCAATTTTCTTTCTTCAATGTTTCTTTAGGGGCTTCAATCTTTGGGGGGTAAAACACACAATCATTATTTTAGAAAACATGTTTTCTAAATGTGCCCCGCAGACAGTTAAAGGGGCCACACCGGGATTTTATTAAGCCTTTCAGAGTGAATTATATCCACATATATGATCATATATTACCTTTAGAACATTGAAAAAAAATGTTTATGAAATATTAGTTATATTTCGTGAGTTTTTTCCTAAAACGACTGGATTCCTGAAGCTGAAAGATAGACGGTATTCAGCATCTAAAATGAATTCTCCACTAGCTCTGTGGAGAAATTGAGTGTTGTGTCAGAGCAGACTCTTCCTGAAAGGGGCGGTCTCACTCTGTGACATCAGCGTGTGAGAACCTGCTCATTTTTGTGGATGTGGGAGGGGCTGCATGTTTTTAGAGGATTACTCAGAAATGTTTGGGCAGATCAAAACAGCACTTTCACAGTGAGGGTTGAACGGTTTAATGCACTTAAAAGCTTAAAAGGTTGTTTTTTCGTGGTATGGCCCCTTTAAGATGTTCCACAGCCGGGACTGGTTAAATGACGGGATTTTTTCTCTGCCTCATATTTACTTAGTTTCTGGTGTGCAAATATTTCTAAAATCCAAAAGTTAGTTACTCAATCATGACAGGTGAGTTTTAGTGTTAGAAATTCCTAAGTCGGAATCAAAAATTTGATGTCAATGGTTAATTATGTAATTAAATCTGGTCTTATCAATATAAATGAAGTTTAGCATAATTTACAAAAGGGGTTCATACAAATATAAATCAAAAAGCTGCTGTTGTGACAGTAAAATCTGCTCAGCTGATGGACAGGACAAGTTATTAACATCATGATTGTAGCTAGCTCCACGTCATGATGCACTTTCCCGCCAAAAACAAAAAGGTGACAGAAACAGAGAGCAGTGACCCCGTTTTCCCTGTCCGCTCCAGACCGCTCCAAAGTTTGATCCTGGAAATGAAACTCTCCGTGTTTTGGGTTTGACAGAAGCATTATCTCACGTCTGTTTGGTGAGCATCAAACTGCTCACACTAAAGTTTCTACCATAGAAATGCGCTGACAAAGCGTGAACTTTCACACGCATGGTGTGCATGGTGTCATGTTTGTGCATGACTGCTTCTAAAGTCATTGAACAGAAAGGCAGATTCCCAGAATGACTTGAATTTCTTGACGGCGCGACCTTCTCCTCGGGGTGTCAGGAGGCCATATGCTCCTGGAGGACGACACATTCACACACTGGGGGTCATCAGTAACCTTCACCATTGTCTTCTCCTCAGCAGGGATCGTTGGAGACCATTGTTGGGGTCAGTTTGGTTGTAAAGGGGGAAACTTGTGGGTCAAGCGAACAGTTTCTCTTTTCAGTGTCGTGAGGATCCAAACAGCCCCATGAATATAAAAAGACTTTAACTTGAGGTTTCTGAATCCTCAGAACGCAGTTTAAAATAGTTCTTCCTTCAGAGGAGCAGAACCTCCACTAAAGTCGAGGCCCGGGGGCCGGATCCGGCCCTCTAGATAATTCTACCCGGCCCTCCAACATTTTATTTTATTGTTATTAATGACCCGCTGTTATCTTGAGATTATTTCTAACTTGTTTAATTTTGACAAAATATATTTTTATAGAGAGTAAAATATTGAAAATTATTTAAGATTTAAATTGATTTAAGTTGCTCATCTCGCCGACGGCCCTGACGCCATTTTGTCTGACGTCACTGTGAAAAGGGTCAATTAGAAGATGATGACGAAATACAAAAGAAAGGTACAACTGAAAGAGAGAGAAAGAGATGAAGATAGAGGGAAAGCAAATGAGAGAAGGAAAGAGGTCAACATGAGAAAGAAAGGAGGCGTCTAGAAAAAGACAAAGGAACAGGACAATACTGGATGAAATGCGTCTGTTTTTGGATTTTGTCACCTCTGCTCTGCACCATCACAGAAATCCAGAGTGAAGCAGCAACAGCTCTGTCCACATGCGTTCTCTGTCTCCGCTGAGGGACCTTCATCATTTCACATGATTGTTGAATCCAGAAAGGAAAGAAAAATGTGGTTAAAAAAAAAAATCTCCTCAAAGATGATCTGCGTTTAAAAAAAGCAGAAAATTAGATTTTCACTGGAATTTTCTGAGCAACTGATTGGATTTTTGATGTAGAGTCGAGCCCTCGTCCTCCACTGAATGACTGTTGGAAAACCATCTTCAGTGCATTGATGCTGCCCTCTTAAAACATGCTCAGGTAAAGCAATCCCAGCGCTCGTCTTCTCCTCCTGCTTGTTCCCTGCATAGAAAAGTTTACCCGACCAATCTTCCTGCAGTTTATTCACAGCTAGATCACAATATAGCAGAGTAATAGTTTATTCAGACACAGATGTAAAAAGACTGGCGTCATGGAAGTTCTGGAGGCAGAGCTTTGAAGGAGCAGAGTTTAACAGCAGGCATCTCTTTTATGTGGGCCTGCAGAGGAGCGTTAGTGTTCAAATGAGAACATCGCTCATCTGATGGTGACGTCTCAGTGCTCCACATCACTCCTCCTGTTTATGGAATGTCGTTCTCTGTAAAATGCATGTATTTTCCCTTAATATATCCAGATATGTGCAGAAGAGGAACCTAAATCAAAACATTCAAAATAATTACTTTCATTGAATATAAATGGTTAAAATACCAAAATAACAGCTTTTTGTCTCCATGTTTCTCCAGCAGATGTTTGAAGGTTGTTTGCTCAGAACAACTGCACTATAGCAGGAGCTCCTCCTCACTGTGTCTGAGAATCCACAGTGCCACATCTATGGATTCATTCCGGTTGTGTTTGACTAACATTGAAGGGATTTTGAGAGGTGCACGGCGCCAACATCAGCATCCAGTCGTCTCAGTGGGGTTACCAGTGACTGTACAGAGAAAATACAAACAGTAGCTGGTTGATAACCTAAAGTAAGTTAACCTGGTATCCCTGCCTTTAGACTATTCTTCTCTGTGAGGAAAAACTCCCAGAAAAAGCTATTTTGGGGAAAAAGAAGAAACCTCAGGGATGTCCACACGAAGGACAGATGATTTTTGAAGAAGAATGAGCTCATCTAACTCTACAACAACATTTTAACTGCCACAATAAGAGTGTCTGTATTTGTTCTGAGTTTATTTGTTCAATTTTTATTTTGCATATTTATGTATTTTATTTTGTAAACTTCCGGGGAGGCGGAGTTTTTGTTAGAATGTGCTGTGGAGAAACTTCTGGTAAAACGGCACTTGCTGAGTTCTACAAGACTAAAGAAATGAACCAAAGAAGATGGAAAGTTAAACATATGACAAAGGGACTGAGAAGAAAAGACATTTTAACAGTTACGAAGCTGTAAGAAGAAGTTTTCTTGCTTTCTTTTATTTGGTGAATGCGGCCAGCGAGGTACGTGTTTTCATTTGTTCATTGTTCATTTTCTTATAGCGAAATTTGTATTTACGTTATTTATGTGTGTGTTAGTTTGACGGTGACTTTGTGGCCAAAGAAGAGGAATAAAGTCATCAGTGCAACAAACTGCGGTCCTTTCTTCACCGGAGAGAGCGATAAACATGTTTGAATAGTGTAGCAGACGAGCTTCATCCAGATGGGCTGAAGGACAACGAGGAGGATGAGGATGCGAGACGAGCCAGAGGCGAGGTCCACTGCCAGAAACAGGAACAGACGAGCCTTCTGGAACCGGAAGACTCTCCCATCTCTCCCCGGAGGAGAGGAGTGGGAGAGAAGGAACAACACATGAATCACACTGCACCAACAGAGGCACCCAGAACTATCTGAGAAATAAATAGAGGACAAGGAGATGTAAATAGAGGACAGAACTCCTCCATACTTTCCTCAGCTTCTAACTACTAGCAGCCTTCTAACAATTATTGTTATTGGAATTTAATTCAAATAGTATTAAGTTTCGTCCAGATCATGTATTTTATTGTTATTAATGACCTGATGTTATCTTGCGCTTATTTCTAACTTGTATAATTTTGAAAAAATATATTTTTATGGAGAGTAAAATATTGAAATATTTAAAGTTTAAGTTGAATTATTCTGGAATAAGATTCATGTCTGTTTATTGTTATAATTATGTTAAAAAGTTACAGTTTTAAAGTTTAAAAATAGACATTCTTCGAGCTTTTCTGACTATTTTGGCATTTACTGTGATTGTTTAGGCTGTTTTCAACTTTAATTAATATTTAACTGTTTTGACTGTTTTTTTGAAAGTTGTTTTAGGATAATTTGGCATTTAGTTAATATTTTAACGATCAACTTCACCGTTTTCAGCTATCATTTTCAGCATCTTCATCTGTCAGTACTACCATCTTCAGTCCCCAAACTCAGCTTACAGCATTCACACTCATAATTATCTTAAAAGTTACAGTTTTTTTTTAAAAATGTAGTTTTAGTGTGTTTAATAAATGTTTATGCTGTTCGTGTGTTTTATGATTTTGCCCTCTTGTGTGATTGAGTTTGACCCCTCTATTTGAGAATCGACATATTTTTAGCATATCAAGCAAATATTGGAGAAACTTGTAAATTATAATTATTTTATTCCCCCAAACTTCATTACAGTAGGGGAGCAGTATGTCAAATTTTCGCTGGCCTGGCAAAATATCCATCTGTTCTTTTACTCTTTGCAAACAAGGTTCCATGTGTTGTGAATTTGTCAACAATGTTAACGTGGTGTAAGTGTTGCATGTTACAATCAAGTTCTAGAATAATGAAGTCTGACTGACTGTTGGACTTACCTGGAACTCCTTTTTTCCCGCCCTACAGAACACTCACCACTAACAAGTACTTCAGACTTCCTCAACCAATGAAAAACCATGCTACCAGCTTCAAGTTTGGAGATGAAACTTTCAGACATCCCTCTTCCATCATGGTCGTCTGTATCTTTCTCTCAGTGCTAACAGGTTGAGGAAGAAAGTAATGACACCTGATAGTTCAGTCTGAGCTGCAGATCAAGCTTTTTACCCAGCAACCCTCTGGATTAGCTGCTACCTGAAATGTACCTGAATGAGGCTGAAAGGTCAACACTGTTTTTATCACAAGACTTTAAACGTTTTCTTGTGAATCACAACCAGGGAGCAGCTGGAAACAGTAAAATAAATGTCATTGTATGATAAATGCCAGATAGAAAAGATAATATGATAGATGAATAAAATATTAGGTATTTGCTGTTTGAAATCTGACAACCAAACATTGAACTCCTCAACACCAGAGCAGGTTGCATAGAACAAGACTTTGTAAAACATTTTAAGAACATTCAAACCCAAGTTTAAGACAGCATCAGTTCATTGAAATTAGCTTCATTAGTTGAAGTTAAACAAGTTTTCCTTTTGATTTTACGGCTGCCAGGCACCGACTCCACCAGGAAACCCGACCGCTGCCGTCGCTTTATCCTTCAGTCTGACTGTGCTGGTGCGCAGGAAGAATCGGCAGCAGGGACGGGTATCCTTCATCAATACTGCTCATTGATCCGGTATTCTTGATGATACTGTACTGTGTGAAAACCAGGAGAGAGAAGATAAATGACACAAGAAGACATTCCTATGGAACTATTTAAACTTAACGTCCTTTGTAACACGAAAATTAAATGATCAATATAGCATACGCTTTAAGGCACGGGTCCCCAAACTTGTTCTTGTGAGGACCACATGTCACTGATGTGGGGGCGGGGTCAGGTCATAGGCTAACAGAAAAAGTGCAGCAATCACAGAGATGACAGGGATCTATCCTGATATAGTGGTTGATACCTCTGTGTTCTAAATGAAACAACTCCATTCTCAATGCGTAGCAACGGCCCTAAACATAAAAATTTATGGTTTTTCAGAAAGTCACAGATAGCCAAATTTAAAATAATTCATTTCTGTAATATTGAAAAGACTAGATATATAGCATTACCTGCGATAGTACGAGTGTGAATGCTGTAAGATGAATGTGGCCGCTCACAATGCTAGTAATAATAGCTGAAGATGCTGAAATTGATAACTAGCGAAAATATTTGCGAAATGCCAAATTAGCCTAAAAAAATTTTTTTAAAATCTAAATTAGCCAAAAACCGCAAGCATGTAGCTGTAACACTAGCTAAACTTCAAAATAGCCAAAAAAAATTCAGAAAAAGCCAAAATTAGCCAGAAAAGCTAGCATGTAGCTGAAAATAACAGACAATTCCGAACAGCTGGTGAGGTAACAGAAGGTCATGTGACCTCTTTGGTTTGATCAGAGCAAAGGATGGACCCAAACGTTCCGGAACCAGAGCTCGGTCGGGCCATAAAATTCACATCTACAGGATGTGAGGAGTATGATGGTTTTTATGTTTAATCAAACAAACAAAAATCATCATTTGTCTTTAGTTTAGTCTAAATCCTGATCTCATCCTCCTACCGCTGATCATGTGCAGGTTTTCTGTTTCATGACTGTAAAGAAAAGTAAAAGGTTCATCTTCTAAATCATCTTAATCCATTCTCCAGAACAGATGGTTCTGTCCGTCAGCCTTCTCGTCTAAGATCCCCGTCACATCTTCGCCTCAGGTTTTGTTGCTAGCTACATTCATGTGTTTGAAAGTAAGCATGTCACCTGACATACTGAGATGAAGAAGTCATTTAGCAGAAGATGGCCTCTCCTTAAAACCGATCTGTGTGATTCCACACGTTTAGTAGCAGATGCTAACATGCAAATCCCTTAAAACGACTGTTTTATCCCTTTGGTGCATTTTTTTTTTACTTTTTTATTGCTGCCTTGCAGTTGAAAACTCAGCTTTCAAACATTTACGAGCTTTTATTTGGTTCAGCCGACCCCTGAGGGATGGATCTGGCTCTTCAGCTGCTAATTGCTCCACCATGCGCACCATCTGGCTGGCTAGTTCAGGCACCATTTGGTGCTTTGCAGGTATGCAAACAAATCTCCTGTCAGTTGAGAGGAAATTGTTCCATTTAGTGAAAAATGTGACACAAATGAAGAACGGATGACCTGCAGAGTCGGGCGGTTGTCTGCTTTCAACAAGCTAAAATGAGAAAAAAACGGCTTTTATTGTATTTCGTCCACTAGAGGGCGCACCAGATGATAAAGCAAAGATCATTTATGGCATAGCAAACTATAAGGTGCATCAAAAGAGTCAGAAATAAGCCTGTCAGTTAGTCAGACTGTCTTCACAGTAAATCCAGAACACATTGGCAAATTATACTTATAACTTGTTTTTGATCAATAAAACAACAGAAATTGATAGAATTTAATTTTTAAAACCCGAAATTAACACAAGCTGTATTTTCTCTCCTTTGGCGAATAAAAGTTAGAAGGTTAATAGTGAGTAAATGTTAGCATAAACGTACTCATGTTCATTAGCTCTTCTGTATTTCTTTAGTCCTCTCCTTCTCTATCGCCAACAAGCGCAGATGTTGTGTTGAATCCTCCTTAAAGCTGCAGTGTCAAACACATGTAATAATAATAATAATAACAATAATACATTTTATTTCAAAGCGCCTTTCTGGTCACTCAAGGACACTGTACATTACAATGAGAACGAATAAAATCGAGACAAATAAATACATCCTAAAAACAGAAACACAATAGAATCTAAAAAACAACTATAAAATCAGCCACAGGATAAATGGTCGTGAGATCAGACAGAAAAGGCAGATTTAAACATGTATGTTTTGAGTTTGGACTTAAACACGGTAAAGACGGGTAAAGACCCAGAAGTTTGTTTCAGGTGTTTTTCCGTTATGATTTCATATAAAGGGGGAGTATAAGGAAATCTCTAGTAAATCTGAATTGTGTTCTCAGCATGTTTGAATTTGAGTTTACAGAAAAATGACAATAAGAAAAATGTTTGAACCATTTATAAATTACTTTTATGCAAAAGACCCTTCTCATTGTGACGTCGGCAAAATAGTGACAGGACCGAAAATGCAAATCCAGTGTTAGAACGGCAAAGCTGACGGCTGAACTCTGTTTAACACAGTTTTATATCAATATTAAAAGGTAACCTTCACTACTTCAACAGAAAAATGTACAATATCTATGTTATGAATGTCCTGCTGGAATGTATTTTCATTTCCTGTCTTAGATCGTTCACAAATCTAAATACAAATTTGAATAATCCTTCAATATTTGAAGTTTTATTGAAAATATCTTCCTTTCATTTGAATAGATATTATTCTAACTGTTTCTATTTTGACTGATGTTATTTGTAGTTTAATTGCGATCAGCACAAAAACTGATAGAAGTTCACGTCTGCCGCATTTATATCTTCAGCAAAGACACACATCTTCTGTTTTCTACAGGATATTTTAGAGGCTTTTTGTAAAAACAGGAATGGTTTGGTTCAGTGGAAATGTTCAGAGCGACTATCGAGCCACATATTTTCAGCTTTCAAAATAAGAGCGGCCAAGTAAACAAAAACTTGTCACTTTCATATTTTTGTCAACAGTTTCAATTAATTTGATCATTTTTACCTTTATTTTCCTGCAGATCAGACACAGTTATGATCAAAAACAAAGAGCAGTGATGTTAGAACAGCAGTGAGCAGCTAACAGCAGCTCACTGACCGCAGGAGAAAACATTACAACTTTAATGTCAGACACGCTGGAATTGTCTGATTTTTGTTCTGTTTACAAAGATTATGTGAGAACAGAAATTTAGGAAACTTTTAACTGGTGAGAAAAGATCTTCTGCAGCTCCACGACTCATAGCTAAAGCTAATGCTAGCAGATTAAAAGAATAAAATCATAATTACCTTCATAATCAAACAAGCAGCATTCAGTGAAGTACTAGTAAACTTTGTCTAACTTTAACCGGGTTGTCAGAGAGAAATAATCACGACTGGTTTATTATTGAATTATGGGAATCAGCGGATCTGATGTTCTGACTGCAAACAGGATTACTGACATTTGTATTCTGATCTGATTCTGAACCAGGTATGACATTTATGAAATGAATATTGTAGATTTGTACAATTGATTAAGTTACCTTTTATTGTAAAATAGCTTTAAACAGTGTTCAGCTGTCAGTTTTGCCGTTCTAAACCACATAAACCAGAAGCTAGTCTGAATGTCACGTGAAAAGAGTCTATAAAGACATGTTCAAATCATTTATAAATTAATTCTATGCTATTTTATTTTCCTTAAAAAAATCAGAAAAAGGTTAAAAAAATAAAACACTTAAGGTTTTTCTGTGTAGTTAGAATCTGGCCAGTAAAAAACTCAATCACACTTTCATCCGTCTAGTATCAAGACGTTCAGCTTGTTCAGGACATTACTGCTGGTATTTTTGGTAATTATAAACTTTATAGTTCTTAAAAATTAAGCAAAGTATGCCCCATAGGAAATGAATGAGAAAGTCTTCAAATATAATAAGTTTAAGTAGATCACCAACAAGCATTTAATAGTAATTGTGTTTTTTCCATAAGTCTTGATTTTAGCTAATATTTCAGCAACATGCTAATGTTTTTGGCTATTTTCCAATCTGCTGAGGTTTTATAGGCTAATTTAGAGTTTAGCTTCTATTTTAGGAACAGATTAATGTTTTGGCTAATTTAGTTTAGTGAGGAATTTTAGGCTATTTGGAGTTTAGCTAGTATTGAAGCAATAAACTAACTTTTTTGGCTAATTTGCCATATACTAAGGTTTTTAAGATAATTTGGAGTTTAGTTAATATTTTAGCAACAAGCTAAAGTTTTTAGCTATTTGCTATCTACGGAGGTTTTTTTAGGCTAATTCAGCTTCTGTTTTAGCAACATGCTAAAGTTTTTGACTAATTTATGTTAGTTTTCTGAAGAATTTTAGGATCATTTGGAGTTTAGCTAGTATTGAAGCAATAAACTAATTTTTTTGGCATCCTCTAAGGTTTTTAAGCAATTTTACTACAAATTTTTCATAAATGTAGGTCAACTTCAGCACTCTTTCATAATTTTTAAACGAGACTTCCAGTCTTTTAGCAAATTTAGCATTTTGCAAATAACTCTTGCATTTTCAGTAAATCTCTGCAGCAATAGCTTCAGGATCTTCAAGAACTACTTTTAACAATAAGCATTCACACTAGCATTATTGCAGGTAATGTAACTTCTCTAGTTTAATTTTTTGATCCTGCTGTGTTGTTCTTTCTTCTAAATCTCCGCCGGTCCATGTGTTATTATGTAGTCTGTAAAAAGCAGCTATCAGCTCGTCAAGGTTAAGCCTTGTGCGATCATAAGTCAGCGAAGGCTTCGTTCTCGTGGGTGTACCGTCTATTCATCTGTTTTGTACACTTGTGGATGAATCTGTGCGACGCGTTTGGCGTTCTGTGCTTGCAGTCTAACCTCATAATGCCAGAGAGCTGCTGTATTTGCATTCCTCTCACATTCTCTGCATGGCACAGAGAACACGAAGCGACGAATGCAGCAAAGAGTGGATAAAATGCAGACAAAACAGAGTTTCAGGCATCAAGGCCGCTAAAGCATTCAAGCTGTCAGACGATTGTTTGAGCTCCTGGAAGAGCGGCGTGCTCTGCTGTTCTCGGAGAAGACACAGAGATCGCGGTCTCAAAATGCTCTGAAATGGATGGAACTGAGAGAGAGAACATTAACAGTCATTTAGGGAAGAATTGACGTCAGACATCCAGAGCGCACATCTTCATCCACTCCAGTGAAACTCATTGTTGAATTCTCATTGATGCTCTCATCACAGTTCAACTGCCAGCATCTAAACAACATGATTGATGAAGATAAAAAGTACATACCTGGTGTGGTGACTTTTCTTTTGGCAATAAAATCTTGGGACTCTGTTGAATCTTTGCTGCTGATTCTTCCCTGCGTTAGCATTCTCACCTGTTTGTTTGATTGTAACAAAAGTAAAACAACTCAAACGTCTTTCCGTGTCGTCTTAGTGAAAAAGGCCAACCTCTGCTTCCTTAAAATCCATGGACTGTATAATAACTGGACAGAGTGATTCCCAAAAGGAAGCACCTGCTGGCTCCAAGAAGCCGAAATTGCATGGACTTCTATGGAAATAAACAATCATTGTGTGAATGCTTAGTCAGCATTCACATTGTAGTGAGTCTCCTGCTTCTTTCTTTACATTTTTCAGCTTGTAAAAACTCCATCACACTTTCAGCAATCTCTGTATCAGAATGTTCAGCTCGTTCACTGCTTGTGCTTTTGTTATTCATAAACTTAGTTTTTGAAATATTGAGCAAAATACGTCCCAAAGGAAACAAATGAAAAAATCTCAAAATTCCAACATTTTAAGTAGATTAACAAACCTTGAAATATATTCATGTTTTCATCTTTAATGATAATTTTCGAAGAAATTTGAGTATAGCTAGTATGTTAGCAACATGCTAACGTTTTTGACTGATTTGTTATCCATTGTTTTTTAGACTAATCTAGACTTTAGCTTCTATTCTAGCAACATTTTTGACTAATTTGGTTTAGTAATTGTTGGCTATTTTGTAGTTTAGCTAATAGTTCCGCTACATGCTAGCTGTTTTGGTTGATTGAGACTTTTTTTTCCTTTTTTTTTTGTCCATGATGGAGTTTAGCTAACATGTGCATGTTCGCTGTTTTGGCTAATTTAGTTTTTTTTGTTTGTTTTGTTTTGTTTTTTTAGTCCATGTTGGAGTTTAACTAATATTTCTACTCTAGCTGGTTTGGCTATTTTAGGCCTTTTGTTTGGTTGTTTTTTTTGGTCTGTTTTCTTTTTTGGGTTTAGGTAATATTTCAGCTACATGCTAACTGTTTTTTTTTTTAGTTTTTTTGGCTAACTTGGAATTTAGCTAATATTTTAGCTAGCTATCTATCAATTTCAGCCTCTTCAGCTATCAGCTCTAGCATTTTCAGCGCTAGCATCTTTAGCTATTAGCACTAGCATCTTCAGCAGACAAATTCAACTTACAGCATTGACACTAGCATTATCAAAGTTAATGCTATATATCTAGTTCATAATTATGTTAAAAGTTACAGTTTTAAAGTTTTAAAACTGTTGTTTTAGAGTGTTCAATAAATGTTTATTCTGTTCGCCTCGCGACCTCAGGTGTGTTTTGGATTTTGGCTCCTTGTGTGATTGAGTTTGACACCTCTGCTATGGATGTATTAAACTTCTGAGAGTTCTTGTGTTTTGTATGTTTTCTCTCTTTACTGTCTACGTTCAGTGAGAGAAGCTGACTCCTGACTGGTGAGAGATGTTGACTCGACCGCTCGGACCAATCGCTGCTTACTGAAGATTTCTGGTTCCAACATGGCAGCATCCACATTGAGCCATAAATGCCAACCGAATTGACTTCATTTCATTGGAGCTGAAAGTAAAGTGTTTTCTATGAGTGACGGCTTTTATATAATGAAATGTTTGAGATCAAATCAGCAGTTTCACTGGTGAGGAAAATGGAAAACGTCATGGAGACCTAAAGCTCCCAGAATCTGCCTCAGACTGAGCCACCTGTTCACCTGCTCTGTGTGGAACCAAACACACGTTAAATCAGATGAATAACTTCAGGCAGCTCCGTTTTTTCTCTCACGCGGGGACAGGAAGTCATCGTTTGTGCTGTCAGCTCGTGTTTGTCTGAGTCTCTTCTGTCATCTGGACCTCATGTGAGCGACGCTCTCAAGCGCTTCCTCGCCAACCATCAGTTATGTAATGACATCATTCCTTCAAGTCTGTTCCTGTGAAATTGCTTCACTTCCCCAGAAATCTCCATCTCTCATTTGTTTCATTTCTCCCTCATTCTTTCACTAATGCTTCTGAAACACACATGCATATATTAATACTCCTCTGTTTTCACACTCTCTCCAAAGCTCTTCTCTCCAGGGTACCGTCTGTGCTTACAGCCTGTTCCTCCACAATTGATTTCTGCATTAAAAGTCACAGAAGACAGAATAGCATCAGCTGCTTGTCAACCGGTGCTGACGGCTGTGCATAGCTCATAAAGAGGGGCAGAGGCCGCCGGCTCCACCTGGGTCTCTGGGTGGGTTCTTTCCCGCTTTCTGCTGCACTGTCAGGAAGCCAAATGGATTTCTTGCCACCTTGATGCTTTTTCTGTAGCTGCTAATCATTAGCTGTGCTGTCATTAGACAAAAATCAATGCCTCATTTGATTACACACAGCTGTTGCTGCAGCGCGGATGTGGTTATATGTGGATCGTCATGGAAACCTGATGGACACCTGAAGTACAAATCAACACGCTATGCTGTAAAGGGGAGTAAAAGTAGATGCTAAACAGTAGTTCTTGTTTGGATTTTCCAGTCAGGTGAGGATGCTCCGCCTCTCATCCGTCACTGAGGAGACTCAGAATGAATATTTAAAGCTGCTCTTTTTAAAAAGTCCAATCAAACAGACTTCTCATGTTCTGGAAAAGAGATTGAAAGATTGAAAAAAGAAAATCACCTTTTAGGAGTACTCACTGCAGAATAAAAGAGCCTTTTGATTTGGTGCGTAAACATTCATCTCTGCATACATTTAAATGTATTAAAGATCCTTAATCATGCTATTCTTAAAGTCCTCCATTACATAAACGTTCCCAGTGGTGTTTTAATGATGATTATGAAGATTTTAGACAAAATCCCACAACCGAAATATCTCAAAACAACATGTTTCATGTTGATCTGAAGCCTCTGTTTCCGAAATCTCCTCTGAGGGGGCGTGGCTTTGGAGCTGAGCTGAGGAGCCCCGCCCCTGATCCCCCCTATCTGATTATGATAGCTTTGTGTCTCTCTAGCATCCATATAAACCTCCATCAATCTGGGTAATGTCCAGCCGTATGGTTCTGATCCGGATGTCAGCTCAGATCTTCATGATCTCCAAAATCCTGATTCTTTCTCCTTCCAGTTCACCAAAGACTATTTGATGTTTTCTGACGTTGCTGTGACCCATACATGATTTTCTGAGGCTCCGCCTTCTGCTCCATGTTCATTTCATGACATCATCCTAGACCTCAGCAACAACATCTGAACAGATGGATGTGCATATTATTCTGCTGATAAAATCAGAGCGTTTTGCAGAATACCACAAGCTTCAGAGAGAAAGGTTCTGTTAGCTGGGGGCGGTGCCAGACACGCAGACTCCTCCTGGACGGGGCTGGTCTTTGGGACCTCAGCTGGTGAGGACCCGCTCACTTTTGTAGGTTTGGGGAAGTTAGAAGAATGCTCAGAGATGCTTGAAGGATGTCCCGATCAGGTTTTTTTGGGCCCGATCCGATTCCGAGTCGTACTATTTTGAATATTTGTCGATACCGAGTCCTGATCCGATACTTTTGTAACATATTTAAAACATGAACAAATTGAATAAACAGATTTTTGTTGTCCCTCATTTATATTTCATTAACCTTCTTTTATCATTAAAAACTCTTCTGTGAAGTAGCTTTAATAAACAAGTAAAAATAGAGCAAATATAAACTGGGAAAAAAAACCTATTTTCTAGTTATATAAATGACAATTAATCATGAGAGAAAGTTTAGTAACTATAGCTTTAAAATATTTAGAGTTATTGAACATTTTTAACTAAATGTGCCTCAACTTTGACACGTGTAACTTAGAATATAATTTCTTTCCATTAAACCCTCACATTGAATCTCCTGCTTTGAAGTCGACCAGAAGTACCAAAGTCCTACCCATTGACTGTATAAGAGGACTGGACAGTCTCATAGAAAATGGCTTCTGGTTCAAACTAAATGAAATCAACACAATTCTCATTTTTCTGCAATAACTCCGTCACCATGTTTGAACAAGCGAGTCAAACGACTAACTGCAGTTCCTCAAATGACCACTGGAGGCTAGCTTTGAAGGGAAATAATTCCACATTATTCCAACTTAAAACTAAAGTTATTTACACTTTTGAAAAACTTTTATTTTCTATTCATGAGAAGTGTTTAGACAGTGATGGAAAACCCCAGAACGACTGTTTAAAACATTTAAGACATTGACGTGAGTGAATGGAGTCATCTCAAACACCAATGACCAAAATGTCATGACCACCATCAGTGGACGGAAAAACAGGCGGAGCCAAAACCTGACTGCTGTAAGGATGGAGATTTCTTTGATTGAAGAATCTGTCAGAGCATCTGCGCCGCGGCGCCTCATCACGCCTCTCTCTGCTCTGCATTCTGTCGCCCGTCAGCTGCAGTGACAGATGTTCCTGCAGGTCTCATCCTGAAGCAAAGCCAGCAGAAACAAGGGATTATGGGAGGTGTGAAGCGAGGATGAGACCAAGCATGTTCACGGAACATAAAAGAGAACACAAGAAGTTTGTCTCAACTAACTTGAACAAAGAAAAGTCTGACTTTAGAAGAAGATCCTGTTCCGACGTTGGAACTCGTAGCTCAGCGGGGCTCAGGAGGGGTGGAGTCCAATTAAGAACCTAAAAAGTCTGATAAAAAGTGAGCGCTCTGCTCCTGTCTCTGTAAGTTGGAGCAGGAAGTCAAACCCCCCCCCCCAGTTCTCTTGTGATGGACGCAGATGCTGCAGACACTTGATGCCCAAAGACGAGGCGGAGCAGCCTGGAGGATCAGACTGGCGTTGTGGGGGTGGGGGGTGCAGGAATGTCTCCTCTGTCCTTGACTCCCAGCTGTTCTACTTTTTATTTCTGTTACAAACTTTTCTTGGTTTAAATACTTCTGCTGTAACGCTGAAATCTTCACATGAAAACAAATGGAATCTCTAAATTTACCATTTGAAACCCTTATCGTATGCTGATCTTGTTTGGCACAGAGCATCTTTTATTTTTAAAATAAGAAAAAAAATATCACATTTTGAGAGATGCTCGGTTCTTATTATATTTTTGCTTTTGTTCGTGCTAAAAAATAAACATAATTCATATTTATTATTAAGAAAAAGGTCATGAATGCAAATCTAAATTTCTTAAAGGCTAAAGTCAGACTATGTGGCTCCGTCGAGGTTTTGAATTTTGGCTCTTTTACTGTTAAAGTTGCCGACCGCTCTGTTAACGAATAAAACAACATGAAACAGAGGAGGGGGCTTCAGGTGTCAGGTAACTTCAACCACAACATGTCTGCACCTCCTTCAGTTGTTTTCACATTCATTCCCACATGGAACGATGGAACACAGTTAATGATGGACAAAGACCCAGAAGATGATGGTGGTGGGGTTTAGCTGGACAACTCGGACGAGACAGCAAAGACTCAGAATCTGCTGCGCTTTTACGTCTTGTTTTTGAAGGGGAGGGGATCCTCTAGCAGAGTTCTAAGAATGGTTTCAACAACAGACGGCGGGAATAAGAAGAACTTTTACAGACTTTAGCTTCCATCGGGGAAAGGTTTTGTACCAAAAACCTCCACTCCACCATATGACTGCAGTGTCCTCTGCACCATAGGGCGCACCATACTATAAGGCGCAAAAAAGTAACAGTGAGTTTAGTTCAACTTTATTTCACTGTTTAACAACCCTCTCTTATTATTTTTTAATCAATATCCTCCCACTAAACATCTTTGGTGTTTGAATTAAACAGCTGCATAATTCCATCATCAAACATGGCGGTTCCCTCTCATCGTTGTCGGAGCCTGTCTCATTGCCAGGCGAACCGCCTGGCATCATTCTGCAATGATGCCAGCGGCTTTAGCCAAAGATCAGACAACAGTTACAGCAGATCTTTAGCCAATCCCTTCACATACGGTGGCGCCGCCTCCCAGTGAAAGTGTGCAGACAGTCTGCATCTGTCGCTCCCACCAACAAAGACGCTCTATTTGCTCTTCCTCCGGTGGAACCAGGAACCTTTCTTTAAAGACCTGAAGGGGGCTCGTGGAGCGGGATCAAACTCTAATTCAGCAGGGCTGAATCCCAGTGGCTCCCACAGTCCTGCGCAGGCGTAAAACCTGTGACAGATGCTAAAATTCAGATGCGTGCTCCATTGTAGTTTCACCTGGACAGGGAAAACTTTCAGTTTCAGCACGACTTACCCAGCCAGCACGGCCTGGTGGGGCTGATGTGGTTTAAAAGTGAGCAGAAAATGTGGATCCTAATGGGTTTGTCCACAGTTTCTGTGGTGGCCCCACCTGTGTTTGTCTATATTGGCTTAGGTGGGCTCTCAGTGGGTTAGCTTGCTACGCTAGCCAGCCTCCTGGTGGACGGCGTAGCATGCTAACGAGGTATATGTAACAAGCTCCGTTGTAGCAAGCTAGAAAGCTTTTCTGTAGAGAGTTAGCAAGCTCCATTGTTGCGAGCTAGCGAACACCACTGTATCACGTACCGCTGTAGCGAGCTCCTGTGTATCAAGTTAGCAAGTCTCTACTCTAGCAATCTGTGTATCGTGCTAGCGAGCTTTGCTGTAGCGAGCCAGCAAGCTCCTCTGTTGCGAGTTCTGCTTGTAGCGAGCTTTAGTATATTGAGTTAGCGAGCTTCACTGTAACGAACTAGCAAGCTTTGCTGTAGTGAGCTAGCAACCTCCTCTGTAGTGAGCGCCATTGCAGCAAGCTTTAGCGTATTGAGCTAGCGAGCTCTGGTGTAGCGAGCTCCAATGTATCGTGTAGACGAGCTTTTCTGTGGCGATCTAGTGAGCTCTGTTGTAGCGAGGTCTGTTGTAGTGAGCGAGTAAGCTCCGCTATATCGAGCTAGCAAGCTTCACTGGGCGGCTGGCTAGCATAGCGAGCCAACCCACTGAGTCCCCACTTAAATCAATGTGGGCAAACACAGGTGGGGCCACATTTTCTGCCTCCTTTGAACCATATGGGGTCCACCTGGCCCTGCTGGCTGGGTGGTAACATGATCATATTCTGAATAACAAATGAACGCTGTCAGATGAATCTTCTGCATGTTTTCATGACAGCGTGTGCATCATGGCACAGGCCAGGTAAAGCTTGCGCTCTGACATTTTGGCTGTTCTTTACGTTTTGTTGCACTAAGGTGGATTTCTGAGTAACTTGAAATGTGGTCAACTTTACCGCCATCCACACTGTTTCCCAGGAGCTCGAGTTGCCAGAATCTTTGTCTGCGACCCACCCGTCCCCCTCAACATGCAAGCGCTCACCGCTCCCGTGTCCGACAGTCAATCGAGTGGAGACTTCCCAGATGTGCACAGGAACATTTACAGATTTTGGAACTTTATACAAACGCACCAGATTATTATTATAGAATCTAATATTCCTACTCATTTAAACACTACTAGGTAAAACAAGCTTATAAAAGGATGAAAAGGTTATAAATGTCCTCAAATATTCAGACATGAAGCTCTATAAGGCCATTGGGAGTGGCTGTGGAGCAGCGGTGCGGGGCTGATCTCTGATTGGACGATCGCAGGTTCGGTTTCTGCCCTGCCTCCCCATGTGTGGAAGTGTCCTTGGACTAGATACTGAACTCCTCATCACTCCTCGTGGTTGAGGTTGGCGCCAGTGTTCAACAGCGGATGAATGTTGTTCTGACTGAAGCCTTAAAGAAGGTGGAGAAGTGTGAGATACATCTATGTCATTCAGAGGATTCTGTCAAGTCTGGTGGTTTTAAAGTGGTTTGAAACCAGACTAGAGACGTCATTCCATCAGGCTGTTTCAGTGGAACAAACCTCTCCTGTCAACAGCTTATCTAAAACAACAGAGAAGCGGTTTGAAGCTGCAGTTAAAAAGCAGAAGCATTAAAGGTGGTTTCTGGCTTGACTTCTTCGCTGTAAAAACTCTTGTTGCCACATTAACTGCAAATATATTTGCTCCAAAATGAACAAAACTACATGCTGCAAATGCAGCCAATGAGGTTGGGTCTTTATATGTCTCTAACATCTCCATATGTCTGTTACATGAGAAGGTTTGGGAAAACATAAGGGAGTGATTGTATTCCCCAACTTTCACCTTAAATCATGTGTCAAAGTCAAGGCCCGGGGGCCGGATCCGGCCCTCCAGATCATTTTATTTTATTGTTGTAAATGACCCGATGTTATCTTGAGCTAATTTCTAGATGTATAATTTGCCAAAATATATTTTTATGGAGAGTAAAATATTGAAAGTTAGTTAAGGTTTAAGTTGATTTATTCTGGAATAATATTCCTGAATTTTTATTATTCATAATAATGTTAAAAAATTATAGTTTTAAAAATTGGCATTCTGCTAACTTTTTTAGACTATTTTGTCATTTGCTATTTTGGAGTTTAGCTAATATTTTAGTTACATGCTGGTGTTACAGCCCTGAAAACAGGGGAGAAAGAATCCCGAGAGAGATTTCTGTGTGTTCCTCATGCAGGTGTTTATTTTCATTAGTCATAATTATGTTAAAAAATAAAAATTTAAAATATTGGGATTCTGTTAGCTTTTTGGACTGTTTTGGCTTTTACTACAATTTTTAGTCTATTTTGAAGTTTAGCTGATATTCCAGCTATATGCTAGCTGCTTTCACTAACTTATTTAAGTTATTTTAGTTTTTTTTTTTTATTTGGCTAATTTTAGCTTTTTTCAGTTTTTTATCTTAAAGCCTAGCTGTTTTAGCTTTTTTATGCTAATTTGGCATGTTGCTAATATTTTAGCTGGCTATCAGCTTCAGCATTTTCAGCTATCAATTTAAACATTTTCAGCTATCAGCTCTAGCATCTTCCGTGGACACATTCACTTTACAGCATTGACACTAGCATTATTACAGGTATTACTATATATGCAGTTCATAAATATGTTAAAAAGTTGCAGTTTTCGAGTTCTCATTAGATGTTTGTCCCGTTCGTCCCGTGACCTCAGGTGTGTTTTGGATTTCGGTCCGTGGTGTGATTGAGTTTGACTCTCCTGCTGTAGTGTGACTGTGGATTGAAGCGGAGTTCTTCGTCTCATCTAAACCGGGTCTGCAGCTCATTGATGAGTTCTGTGCTCCTCCAGATGCGGGTCGGCTCCGATCAGAACCAGGTCCTTCTTCCATGGGTAAAGCTGGTGATGGGCACGGACCGTACGTCAAGCTCGTCAGGTCTTCTCTTCACCTCACTGGCCTTCATGGTGAGTAGAAGAAGTCCAGCGTCTCCTGTGTTCAGCTGGGGCTCTTCCTCTCCTGTTGAATGCTGGGATTAACAATGACCCGATGTTATCAAGCACTCATTTCTAACTTGTATAATTTGCCAAAATATATTTTATATTGAGTAAAATATTGAAAGTTATTTAAGGTTTAAGTTGAATTATTCTGGAATAATATTCCTGCCTTTGTATTATTCATAAATATTTTAAAAAGTTACAGTTTTAAAGTTTAAAAAATTGCTATTTTGCTATCTTTTTGGATTATTCTTGCATTTACTAAGATTTTTTAGGCTAATTTGGAGTTTGGCTCATATTTCAGGTACATGCTAGCTGTTTTGGCTAATTTAGGCTTTTTTCAGTTTTTCAGGATGTTTTTAAGTTTTACTATTTTTTCAGCTACATGCTATCTGTTTTGACAAACCTCTGTTTTTTTTTAGATTAATTTGGCATTTAGCTAACATTTTAGCTAGCTATCAGCTTCAGCATTTTCAGCTATAAGCGTTTTCAGCTATCAGCTTAAACATAAATAAATGTTTGTCCTGTTCGGCCCCCGACCTCAGGTGGTTTTGGGTTTTGTCCCCCTGTATGATAGAGTTTGATACTCCTGCCTTAAAGTCTCACTCCAGTCTTCTTGTCATCTGTTTTCAAGCTCTTCCCAGTCATCTCTTTATTATGATGATGCAGTTTTTAGCCAAAATAAGAGAACCTTTGTCGTTTTCTAGAACATAGAGTCCAATCCAACCTCTTCCTTCCTCCCTTCCCCTTCATTTATTCCTTCAAATGGAGAGTCAGGGAAAAATAGTGTCTCATACTTCGGATGTCACTTTTGTTTGATGACATCATCAATAATCACTTCCAGTGCTTAAATGTGAAAACAGCGGTTTTATAACTTTAAAAAGGTCATGCTACAACAATAAGTCATTTCTCACATTTAAATGTATATTTGGTTCAGAGAGCAGCCGCATGAATTAAAGCGCTTCTCAGGCGATGCGGTTGAGCCTTGCATGGAGGACTATATATCACTCTGTTTAGAGGGTCAGATTTAAAAATAAGAATTCCGGACATTAGGGATGTAATCATTCAGTCAAGCCACGATTTGATTTGACTCACAGTTTCAAAGTCACGATTACAATTTTTTTTGTTGTTTTTTTTTTTTAAGAACACAATAAATTAAATGTATTTTAAGGCCAAGTATGTTTTCTTTTTGCCCCTTACATCAAACTCTCTGTTTTCCTACTAACAGAAAAGATTCAAAACAAATGAACAATTCTACATAAAACTGAAATGATCATAAATCCTTTCATACTCGGTTCATGTTGTGCTCCATGTGACCATGCAAAAGTTGTGATATTTTTTCACATATATATTTTTTGAAAAGCACCTAAAAATGTTAATTTTGAAATAAAATTCACATTCTTAGATTCTAACTCTTATTATTATGACAAATCCACTATAGGAAAATCCTTCACCATCACTATATACGATGTTGTTGTGCTCTCATTTAACTTAACAAAATGAACTTTTGGTCCTCTCTGCTCACAACAACTCAAAATATTTTATTTGGATTTCAAATGTTTATGGCCCCAATCTGGCCCCACACAGAATGGGGCGGAGCCAGAATCTTATTTTTTTAGCATATTTTTTTACGTTACATTGAAGTTCTTTTTCAAATGGTTTTTTTTTCATCTACTCCTTATTCACAACAATTAGAACAAAGATATCCTCAGAGATGCAATTTTAAGATGAATTTTATTTTTATGCAGCTTGTTCTCAACACATGTTAAACCCCAATTTGGGGTTTTTAATGGAAGCCAGGTCCACCAAGCGCTTTGTAAACATCTGCAGATGAACACACATTCATCTCAAGATTTGCATTTTCTACAATCATCTGTGCACATCAGTCAACTGCAGGCTTTCACGTGGATTAAACCCACAGGCCTGAACTCTGCTTTCCTCTGCAGAGGTCTCTTTGAGGGTCTGAAGGTGCTCGCTTCTTCTGCTCGCTCACTTTGGATGATTACTTCAAAGAAAGAATGGAGATGAAGCATTTCAAAGTGAGAAACAAGGCCGAGAAGAACGAGATGAAAGCTGTGGGAGCGAATGGCGTCAGGATCGGAAAGACTGAATGTGATGGCGTCTGTCACGTTTCTGCAAGGAAACAGAGCATCCAGCTCTCCGAGAACTACCGGCTTCATGTGGGGTCAGAACTTTTTGGGATGGGGGGAGAGGGGAGCAAAGAAAGGCAGAGGGGAAGATGATGGATGAGGATTCCACGCCGTCTGCCTCACCATGAGGCTCAAGGGAGAAACTTCACAGAGGAACATGCAGAAAGGATGTTTCTTTTTTTTCTGGGGGGGGGTGGGGGACTTGGTAAAGATTTCTGACTCCCAAAGCAGGCACAAACCAGCTGCCTCATCTTGCAGAAAAAGCAGGTGTCAGCAGTTGCTGTAGTTGAGAAGGATGCTCACATGAGACGCTGCAGACATGTAGTGTTGATGCTCCCACATGGTGGGGGTGGGGGTGGGGGGTGACCATTACAAGCTGGATATTAGTTACATGGAGATGCATGGCTGAAACCAGATCCTGCATCCATATGTCCTGCTCCGCCCATGCTCGTCTGAGAAATCCCCCTTTTTTTTTCATTAGGTCCCTGAATGCAGCGCGGGGCGTTATTGTGATGCAGGATGATTGCAACAGCATCCTTCTGTCATCATGTGACAGTAGGGTGTGAGGTTGAATCAGTTTGTTGATGAATTGATCTACATTCCAACGATCCAACTAGATCAGAGGTGTCAAACTCAATCACACAACAGGCCAAAATCCAAAACACACCTGAGGTCAAACATTTACTGAACACTCTAAAACTACATTTTTAAAACTGTAACTTTTTAACATAATTATGAACTAGATATAGAGCATTACCTGCGATAATACTAGTGGGAATACTGTGAGCTGAATTTGGCTGCAGAAGATGACAGTGTTGATAGCTGAAGATGCTGAAATTGATATCTAAAAATGCTGAAGCTGATCGGTGGCTAAAAAGCTTAGCTATACGCCAAATTAGCCCGAATAGATAAATAAACTTAGGTTAGCCAAAACCGCTAGCACATAGCTGCAGAAAATAGCTAAACTTCAAAATAGACTAAAGAAATCTTGCCAAAATAATCCAAAAAGTTAGAAGAATCCAGATTTTTAAATCTTCAAACCTTTAAATTTTAAACATAATTATGAATAATAAAATGCAGGAATATTATTCCAGAATAATTCAATTTAAACCTTAAATAACTTTCAATAATTTACTTTCTGTAAAAATATATTTTTTCAAAATTATACAAGTTAGAACTGAGCGCAAAATTATTTTAATAACAATAAAATAAAATGATCTGGAGGGCCGGATAGAAGTAACCGGAGGGCCTGGACTTTGATACATGTGAATTGAATCAATCAGTCTAAGAATCAAATAAATCTATTGCATTAAAACATCATTTAAAATTAAGATAGATCAATCTTGGAAAATACCATTTGGTTTTAGACTTGATAAGTTTATTTCACTATAGCGAAAAAACTTCCAAGTTCCATTACAGAAACTGATCAACCATCTTTCAGTCACGTGACCATCCAGTGTGGTAGAATGTTCTAATCATGATTATTCTGAGGTGGAAAAACAACTTGATCAAACTAAAATGTGAATTCATCTTTGTTTATTGTTTGTTTGTACACAGATTAAATGGATTATTTTGACTAAATACAATATTCTGGAGAACTTCAGCTGTACTGTTCAGAACCAAGCATCTGAGTCACACTGATGGAAGTTTGGATCAAGATGTTCTGATCCATTTTAGATCAGTGATCCAAATCAAATCCACAATCACAACCACAAATATGAAATCTTTGCTAAGATGAATGAAGATGAAGTCCGCGCGCGCCGCGTACGGCCCCTTTAAATGGTGGGCGTGGTTCCGCTACTACGGCCCGCCCTCCATGCATAACTGACCTCTCTCCTCCCCCCCGCGATCACACAGTGCAGCAGTCTGCAAAGAAAGTGAGCGCAGCCGGAGCGCGCCCCGCCCCGCCCCGCGCCGCGAGCTTTTGGACCGAAACCAGACGAACCCATCGAACTCCGCGGGCGTCCTCTCCCCGGAGGAGGAGGAGGAGGAGGAGGGGAGCGCGGGGACGCGGCTGCGTTTGGACGCTTTGGATGTATGAGGACGCACGCGGGCTTCCCGCTCTCAGCAGGTGAAACTTGTTTTAATCTCCCATCTCGAGTCGGTTTAGACAGGGAGGCGTGACGGGGGAGGGGGGGGATGTGTGCGGTTCCGGTGAAGCGCGCGTAAAGTTGGGGGTTTACGCAGCTCCAGCGCGCGCCTGACGCGCTCTGGTGCCGCGGCCACAGTCTGTGCTCCACAGTCATTAGCGCCCATACCTGCGTCTGAAGTCATGTAACAGTCTGTCTGCCCCCCCCCCCCCCCCCCCCCGCCCCCATCATCCAGCAGTCCGGGTCCCGCCACCAGAGCTGTTATGTAATAAAACTGCGTTGCGAAACTTCTCAGCTGCTGCAGTTTCTAAAAGTCTGCATCCAGAGAAGAAGAACGCTCAGAACTCCTTAAATCAGCCTCTCCATCAGTCCCCGGGGGGAGGGGGGGTGTTCGGATGCGGCTCGGTTCTGATTCAGCTGTTGACTGCATCTCCCCACAGACAGAGGCGACAGGGAGTGATCCACCCCGCCTCCCTGCACCCCCATGCCCGGCCTCAGCTCCTCTGCGCCGCGCTATGACAGCTGGGACATGGACCACCTGGACCAGTACCAGCACTACTTCTACGACGACCCCGACGAGGATTTCTTCAAGTCCACGGCGCCCAGCGAGGACATATGGAAGAAATTCGAGCTGGTGCCGACCCCGCCCATGTCCCCCATCCGGGCGTTGGAGGGGTCAGGCAAGGTCGGGCTCCTCCACCCGTCTCTGGGGGACAAGCTGGAGTGGGTGTCCCAGTTCTTGGGGCAGGAGGACGAGCAGCAGACGGACCTGCCCTGCAAGCTGGCGGCCACCAGCGAGTCCGCGGGGAACCTGAGCTCCATCATCATCCAGGACTGCATGTGGAGCGGCTTCTCCGCCGGGCAGCAGCTGGAGCGCGTGGTCGGGGAGCGCTGCGCTCCCTGTCCCGGGACGGCTGCCAAAACCGCAGCCGTCTCCAGCGGGAAGGCGCAGGGTGTCCTCCCCGACGCGCTGGCTGCAGACTGCGTGGACCCGGCCGCCGTGCTCACGTTCCCCCTGAGTGGAGGCTGCAGGAAGCCGGTGTCTTCTGGTTCCGAGTCTCATTCGGACTCATCAGGTCAGTAACTGCTGAACTCCTCCTCCTCCTGGTGTTCTGGTGCTGCTGTGCCGGTCTAGACGGCTGCATTGTGCTGCATGCAACACGCGCTGGAAGAGACACACCCATGAAAACATCTGCTGCTTGGCGGGGCTCCAGGAGCAGCTGCTCCTTCCCTGCTCCTCCCGTCCTCGGAGCTCCGGCTGTAAGAAGTGCTTTCCTATGTCTGAACTCCATCCTGGGGGGTGAGAAGGCAGGAGGGCGGCATGGCCTCAGACCTTCTCCCAACTTTCCCGTGGATGTGCTGGAGCCGAGCACGCAGGCTGCCATGTGATGCTGAGCGGGGAGCGTGCATAATGGAGCGTGGAATGTCACAAAGAGGACTTGTTGCTGCATTCCTCCGCTCAACAGGCTGTGGCGCCAATTGTGTCAGTGGGCGGATTTGGTCCGATCCAGCGCGGGGGGAGTGAATGGACCGGGAATAGCTGCTCCAGAGGTCGCTGGCTACGTTTAAAGCGGGCGTCGGTAACCTTTAACAGTAAAGATCCATGTGGTCGTCTTCTGCTGATCAAAACCGAGACGGAGCGTGCAGTCTTACCTTAAGAAAAGAGATTTACATTCACGACTTTCTTTGTTTTTAAAATACAAATGAATTATGTCTATTTTTGGCACAAACAAAATATATTAAAAAATCATCTCTCAAAATGTGAGATTTAAAAAAAAAATCCTTTTCAAAGTAAGACTCTCTTTTCCAATCAGGATCATCATGCAGATCTGGACAGCGAGGAACCAAAACTGTGGAGCTAAAAGATAATCTGTGCTTTTAACTCATAAAAGATCAAACTTTTTACCAAAGTTTTTCTTTTCATATAAATCTGTTTATTCTGAGGTAGAGTTGAACAAACCAGACGTCTTCAGGTCAACATGGATGTAAAAACCTACAGAGTTTATCATCTATGTGAACCTCAGACATCATTTATACATTTACTGATCTAAATTAATTAAAAACAAATTAAGTAATCCTTACCTATAAAAAATTGCTATTTTCTTTTTCTTTTATTCATTTATTTTTTGTTCTTTTCCTCCTCTTTATCCTCATCAGTCTTCCACTGCTGGGTTTTGTTATTTTAGTTTGAGGTTGGATCTTGGTAGTCTTAGTTTACAGGCTTTGTTTATTTGTTTTCTTTAGGTAGTTTTGTTTAGAGGAGCTGCTGACTCAGACGGTTGACATGTCTGGATCAACATCTCCATGAATTATTTATGTTTGTTCACTCCTGGTCCAATGGAACGTGTAAAGACCCACTCCAATAATCATGGTGTTTTTAACATGTTCTTGTAGCATTTTTCTCATGACATTTATGAAGAGAATTCAGCTTAAAAGTGCATTTCTGAGTTTTCTTTCTTCAAGTTGTTGTGAACCAGGAGTAAATATGCTTTAAAAGTAACTTAAGTGCGACAGAACCTGCTGGGCGGGGCTACAAGCTCCCTGCTCCACTGCATTCTGATCCTCCACCTGCAGACGGATAGATCCATGAATGTCTCTGTTTTCCTCGTCTGAGCTGGAATCTGGATCAGAACTAAAAAGCTGGATCGCTCCAACATTGCTGGTGGGTTTTGTTGCACCGCTGATGTTAGGGTGGGCTTGTGCGGGATAGCTATGCACATTGAGATGGACCCACCCACCACTGGGAGGGGAAGTCCTGCTGATCTGCAGAAGCTTTGTCCTCGGGGTTCCAGATGTGTAAAAACAGAATTCAAAGATCACTGGGAACACTTTTACGACTGGAGTGAGACTTTGAGCAGAGTTTTATCCCTGAACCAGACCCGCTTCAGGTGGTGTCAGACAGTCGCCTGTATGTTTGCGAACTGAAAGTGGCGTTTTCATGAAGCCGTGACGTCCTGCATGTAACGTGTGTGGAGGGTACAGGAGACGTCTGTTCGGCCTGCGGGAATCGAGCCGCTGAGACTTTTCCTGGAGCGGTAAACCGAGCAGCAGATGGTTTTAAAAGCTCGCTGAGCTAAACATTAGCCGGCTTGTTTTAACAAGCTGAAGAATGGGCTGTTATGCACTCGAGTGCTTCTTCACCCACCCACCCACCCTCACAGTCACTCTGCACACATGAATGAATGAATGAACAGAGGGAATTTCCACAACTGACGGAGCTGACCCAGAGCCCTGGTGACCAGCCGTGTGTGAGTGTGTGACCAGCTAAAGGAAGAGGCTGCAAGTGAACCCTTGTGTGGTTCAGTGCAGTGTGAATCCAAGAGGATAACGCAGCAGATTAAAGGGTAACCAAACAGGACAGTTGGAGGCTGACTTCACTCTTAACCCAGATTTGAAAAGTCGGGGAAAAGGGGCGGGGCTAGGGGAGGCGGGCTGAGCAGAAGAGGTGTGGTTTGGATTAGGCTGCCACGATTCGTCGACTAAGACTTTTTAGGATATTTTGGTGTTTAGCAAATATTTCAGCCACAGGCTAGATGTTTTGGCTAACTTGGGCTTTCTTTCAGTTTTTTAGGCTCATTTGGCAATTTACTAATATTATATCTGGCTATCAGCTTCAGCGTATTTAGCTATCACTTTCAGTCTCTTCAGCTATCAGCACTAGCATCTTCAGTGGCCAAATTCCTCTACAGCATTCATACTAGCATTATTGCAGATAATGCTAGATGTCTAGTTTTATTTGGTTTAAAGCTCTTGTGGTAGCTCTAGTCTGGATGTGCTTGATGGTGAGTTTAGCTTGCGGTAACTAAAGTATCTTTCTAGTTTTGTCTCGATGAAAATAAAAATCATAAGGTTCATGAGGGAGGATGCAGGCTGCTTCCCAACCCACAGCTGTTCAGCTAGCTTTCCAAGGGCCGGTTTAGCTAGCAAGCTCCAAAGCTCTCGCCGCTCTCACGTCGCTCAAACGGTCGTGTGGTGAGCTTCAACTCTCAAGCATGTAGAGTGTTCAAAGCTGGGCGGAGCTCAGAGCATGATGATGTGAAACTTCTTGGATTTACACAGTTGAAGTAAAATTCAACTGTAATACCTCGTTTTAACCTGTAGGGGGCAGCACACAGACAGTTTTAGACTATAACTTCAGGAATTAAACAATTTTATTATACATTTTCAAAAGTTTGACAAAGACGACACGTTTAACGCCCATTTATAGAAGCCAGCAGATAAAAACGGTTGATTTAGGGTTTGATTTTACCTTAAAAGACTAGAAGTTTCTAACCACCATCAGCACCGTTGAACGAGGTTTTTCATTTGTGGAAAAGCAGCTCTAGTAACTGCAGGACAGTCCCATGTGGTTCAGGGTGGAAAGTCAGATTTCCAGAGGATGCAGGACGTCCCAGAATGGAAATGCCCTCAGGGCGTCCTCTGAGTCTGGGGCTCTTTGATGGAGGAGGCGGTTTGGTTTGGAGGACTCCTGCGCCCAGCGCTTTTCTGATCCCTCAGATCTTTTCACTCTTTCAGATGATGACGAGGACCAAGACGAGGACGAAGAGGAGATCGACGTGGTGACGGTGGAGCACAAGCGACAGCAGAAACCGCGGGGACTAGTGAACGCTCGCAAACCCGTGACCATCACGGTGCGAGCCGACCCCCACGACCCCGGCACCAAGCGCTTCCACATCTCCATCCACCAACAGCAGCACAACTACGCCGCCCCCTCCCCGGACACGCTGACGGCTGCTCCTGAGCCGCCCAGGAAGAGAATCCGGCAGGATCCGCCGGTCTCGGTGACGCAGCCTCACCAAAACTCTCCGTACCACCAGCCGCGACCTGGCCACGCCCCTTTGAACTTGGAGAGCAGAAAGTCTCCAATTTTAGGGCTGAGGTCAGAGTCTCCTAACCTCGACGCCTCCTCTCCTACCTCCTCGACATGGCCTTCTTCTCCACCTTGCTCCTCTTCCTCATCTCATCATCCTCACAGCTCTCCGTCAAAGACCCCCACCCACCTCTCCAGCCCCCAGTCCTCCGATTGCGAGGACACGGACAAGCGCAAGGCGCACAACTTCTTGGAGCGCAAGCGGCGGAACGACCTACGCTCGCGCTTCCTGTCACTGCGGGACGAGATCCCGGGCCTGGTGGACTGTCCCAAGACCCCGAAGGTGGCCATCCTGACCCGGGCCACAGAGTACCTGCGGCAGCTGCACGCCAGCGAGCGGCTAAAGGCGCAGGAGCGCAAGCAGCTGAAATCGCGGCAGATGCAGCTGCTGCAGAGGCTGGCGCAGCTCAAGCGGTCCTGAACGGCGGGATCAGGTCCGGGCGGGACCAGGTCCGGGCGGGACCAGGTCCGGGCGGGACCAGGTCCAGCCCCGAGAACACTAACCTTCGCTTTGGGGCAACGGGTGTGGAATTCTCTTGTTTTTTGAATCTACTTTTGTGGTTTGCACATTAGCCTTGAGTGATGGACGCGCTGTCAGGACGGCACGCTAGGCCCTGCTGTTCATGTGTCCTTGGTCGCATATTAAAGGTTTGTTGAGCGGTTATGCTTCCCCCCCTTGTGAAAATATTAAGATTGTTGCTGGCTGCAGCAAAGCCTGCTGGGAAACAGCAGCTTTTATTGAATGAACTGCAGCAAACGCTCCTTTAACTGCTGCTCTGTTCAGACCCCCCACCCCCCCGCGTGGTGACGGGGCTGGTCGTCCATGTCTCTGCTGACGGTACCCCCCCATCCCTCCAAGTCCTTCCTGCCCCGTTTCCGGGGCTCCCTCCTCGTCTGCCCTGCATTCATTCTGCAGACCTGAGACTTGGAGCCGAGTCGGCGTGTTTGCAAACTTCAGCGGCCCTTCAGTTTAGCTCACAGCTCTTGTGCCTGCAGCGTCTCATCACCGACTGTTTGGTTAGCAGCAATGCTCTATCTTGGTTTTGTAGTGTTCATTGCCATGTACTTTAGTTTGTTTTAACTAGGGCTGGGTTGATCAAATCAATCAATCAATTTAATAGATCAATAATCGATTCATAAAAATATAGATCGATTTAGCACATAAAGCTAAAGTCCGTTAGCTTGATGCTAACATTTAATGGGATTTCCCACATGACGGCTAATGCTAACGCTCAGTTGACCTAAACGTACATTCTGACTAAATGAACATCTTTATAAACTCGTAGACATGAATTTTACAAACTCTTGTAAGGAATTTGTGTTTTGAGATGAGGTGTAATGCTGTAGCGCGATCGCCATCTAGAGTGGCCAAACTGAAACGTCCTCCAGGAGAAGCAGAACAATGTTTCCAATGTTAATGATCTGAACATTTATGTTAGAACTTCTCCTTTAGAGAATCCATGTAACACCGGATGATATTAACAATCTCATCATTTCATTGATACATTTTACAGGATGAGAACTGGATCAGATTCATATAAACATATTCAAATCACATTGTAGATTATTAATATATTTCTAAACAAATGTGTCTAAATGTGTAAACTCAAAATTGAATTGAAGAATCAAAAGAATCCAAATCAAATAAATCATTTCTGGAAATTATCAATACCCAGCCCTAGTTTGAACTACAACGTATTTTGTCCCGCTCCTTCTTTATGATTGTGCCATGGAGACCAGCCAAAAGGAGAATGTCTGCTCGGGTTTAATTTAACTCCATGATTAACCGTATTTATTTTGTCTTACAATGTTTGTTTTGTTTTCATGTCGAGCCTTTTGCTGGTAGGTGGGTTCTGTGTGTACATAACGATGTCCTGCTCGGAGCGGTCCGCCACACTCATCCCGGTTTTCGCTCAGCCCTGGGTCTCCACTGAGCCGTCCCGCTTTTCAAAGATGACTTCTATTTTTGTTATTCAAAAGACTGAAACAGAGTTGAAATGAAACACTTTGATCACACTTCGCCACTTTGTCATGATCTTCACTTTGTTTTGCAGAACTTGCTGGTTTTCTTGTGTTTCTATGGAGTTCCTTTATTTCTATAAGCCAGAGTTGACTAAAGTTTTATACTATATTTTCTTACCAACTTTTTTTTCAGTTTTTTTTCAGTGTGAGCTTAAAAATATAATTTCCCGACGTGGTTTATTGGTGGCTGAAAATTGGCGTGCATGATCAGCTTCCTCCCTGCTGCATTCAATCGCATCAGAGGAGCCAGAGCACTAAGATCTGACGTGTGGAGACTTAAGAGGATCTAGTGATTTAAACTTCTGGCTGTGTGTGGCCTCGGTGACCTTAATATAAACGCTTTGTGTGTTTCTTTCTGCTAGCTCGGTGCTCCCCTTTTGTCCCGTAAGCCATGCGACGTAACACTGTAGCCCTGGATCTTGTACTGTAATTGAACAGCATGCCCTGCTTTACCAGCACTCAGGGAAAATCTCTCACGGTTCAGAAGAAGACCCTGGTTCTACCATGCTGTGAATGTAACACAACCCTCTGAAGAAGCCTCAAACAGATCTATTTATGATGGACTTTTTCTCTCTCAAGAGAGACAGAGAGAGAAATCCCAATTGTTTCAGCACAGACCACCAATCAATAACCCTGATTGGGTTTTGAATTATTTGTTTTTAAGTGGGTGCACCCATGACAGGACAGTGGTGAGCACACGTCCTGGCTTTTGTTTGATCACTGGCTCTGTCATCTTAGCAGTGGATGTTGCTTTTTCACTCCTGGAGTTCAGTTTTGGTGAGTTTTGGAACCCCGTCTCAGCACTTTGTCCTTCTTTTCTCCCCCCTCTGTACCTCATAAGCATCTATGTATGAAGATTTGGGGAAAAAAAAGAAAAAATCAATAAAATTTCATTGTTTGACATCATCTTCTGTTAAAAGCGTGTCTCTAAATGTTGTTGTTTTTACGTTCTTGTGTTTGAAGCAGCTGGATGAATGAACGGGGGGCTCCCTCCCCCAACCGGTATTGTTTCCCAGCCGTCTCTGACATGACCGGTCCCAGCATCTTTCACCATGGCAACAAGCATCTCTGCTTAACACTGCAGCGCTCTGACAGTTTCCATGGAAACGATACTAACTGTGCAGAAATTGTTTACTTGTACCTTTTTGCAGATTCTGCATTTCAAAGCTGGGCTGCACTAAATCACTTAAGATGACTTATTTTTTATGGTAAAAAGTACAAAAATAATTGTTTAATTGTACCATCAAGATCACTTGAAGTAATTTATAGTAAGAAACAGCACTTTAACTCAACTGAGCTACATCTGTCATCTACCTGTGTCTTGGTTTTGTAATTGGTAAAGGTTAATATTCTTAGTCTAAGAGTTAGAAAAATCAGTATGAACTGAATTTATTTTTTCTGCCTGATGCCTCATTTTAAGGATTTAGATCAGGGGTGTCAAGCTGGCAGCCGCGGGCCATTCGTGACCCCCAAGTAAATATTTTGTGTTCCCTGCCTTAATATGAATATTCAATATCTACTAAGCAACCTGTGTTAAAGTCAGGGCCCGGGGGCCGGATCCGGCCCTCCAGGTCATTTTATTGTTTTTAATGACCCGATGTTATCTTGCGATTATTTCTAACTTCTTTAATTTTGACAAAATATATTTTTATGGAGAGTAAGTAAAGTATTGAAAGTTATTTAATGTTTAAGTTGATTTATTCTGGGGTAGTATTCCTGCCTTTTTATTATTCAGAATTATTTTCATTTTTTATCTATTCATTTGTTCTTTTCAGTTAGAGTGTACAATACATACAATCTACTGAGGAAGAACAGGAGTACGATGAAGACAAAGTCTTATAAATCTCTACCCCACTCCTATTATTACATATAATACCAACATATGAGTAAATGAGTGGGAATAATCAAAACAAACACAAAACCCGTAATAAAAACAATATCACAGACAGGAACACAATATTAACCTCATGCTGCATGCAAATCAATCATTTTGTTTTTACATTTAAACTTAAAACAAACCATACTTAAAAACTTTTTCAGCTCATTCTCCAATACATTCCAGTTTTTAACCCCAGAAAAGGAAACAATCATTTGTTTGAGTGTAGTTTTTACTTTAGGTAAGTTGAAGTCATAATTTCTTCCACTATTTCCTTTATTTAAAACAAAAATATTTTGTAAACTACATGACAACATAACATTTTTGGTCTTAAACATCACCAGCAGTGTCTGCAGAGAACATGAATCCATAAATGTCAGTATTCTGGATTTAAAAAAATAGTTTAGTGGTGTGTTCATTGTAGGGAGTCAAGTGAATTATTCGTAATTATTTTTTTTGCAGAATTATTATAGATTCTGGGTTCGACTTACCTCAGACTTCCAAACAATATGAAAAATATGGTAAAATCAAGGAGAAATACAGAATATGCTTAGCTTTTTAATTTAACAAAAATTTTGCTTTGTTAAAAATGTCAATATTTTTACCTATTTTTTGTTTTTATATAAACAATATGCTGCTTCCATCTTAAATTCTCATCAACAAGAATCCCCAGAAATCAAAATTCATGAACTCTTTCTACATTAAAACCATTCATTTCAAATTTTAATTTGAAATGGATGTTTTGTTACTAAACAACATACACTTTGTTTTTTTAAATTGAGAGAGAGTTTTTCTATTAAACCAGTCCTCAAGTAAAATCATTTCTTGCTTGACAATAGGAACTAATGTATCCAAATTTTTCCCTGAACAAAAAAAATAGGTGTCGTCTGCAAACAAAACAAATTTCAATATTTTGGACACATTACAAAGATCATTTATGTATAAAATAAAAAAAATAGCCCCAGGACTGAGCCTTGTGGAATACCACAATGAATTTTTTGGTGTTTTGATAAATGCCGTGCATATTCCACGTATTGTTGACGATTTTCTAAGTAACTTATCACCCATTGTAATGCAACACCTCTAACACCATGAGACTGAAGTTGGCAAACAGAATGTTGTGATTAATTGTGTCAAAGGCCTTCGAAGCTAATAGCTGGGCAAATCAAGATGGGCGGGGCTATACGTACAAGGGACCAAAATCCAAAACACACCTTAGGTTGCGGGCCGAACATGATAAACATTTGTTAAAAATTCTAAAACTATATTTTTTACAACTTTAAAACCTTAACTTTTTAACATAATTATGAACTACATATATAGCATTATCACAGGTAATGCTAGTGTAAATTCTGTAAGCTGAATTTGGCTGCTAAAGATGCCAGTGATGATAGCTGAAGATGCTGAAATTGATATCCGAAAACACTGAAGCTGATAGCTAGCTTAAATATTAGCTAAATGCCAAATTAGCCTTAATTTAAAAAAAAAAAAAAAACTTACGTGACCTAAAACAGCTAGCATGTAGCTGAAAAAAAAATAGCTTAACTTGAAAATATTCTAATAAACTGAAAACATCCTAAATAAGCCAAAGTAGCTAGCATGTAGCTGAAATATCTTCTAATCTCCAAGACAGCCTAAGAAATCATAGTAAATGTTAAAATAGTTAAAAAAAAAAAAGCTGGCAGAATACCAATTTTAAAACGTAACTTTTTAACACCAATATAAATAATAAAAAGGCAACTTTCAATATTTTAAAAAATGTATTTTGTCTAAATTATACTAGTTTGAAATAAATGCAAGATAGCCTCAAGCTATTAATAACAATAACATAAAATGATCTGGAGGGCCGGATAGAATTACCCGATTGGCCGGATTCGGCCCTTAACTTTGACACGTGTTGTATATGATGTTGTGCCTCTAACACAAAGGTTTTTGGCTGATCACCACTTGGTCCGTGGAGAAATTGGGTGTTGATGTTAGATTGAGGGCGGGGCTGTCAGAGCAGACTCTTCCAGAAAGTGGCGATCTCACTCTGTGACGTCAGATCGTAAAGACCCGCACCTGTTGTGTGAATGGGACGGGCTACTGCAGGATAATACAACTAAAAGCTTAAAAAGTAGTCGTTTTTTTCATGGTATGGACCCTTTAAAGGTTTAAATTAATTCATTCAGCTTAACCGCTTGTCCCTTCAGGGCTGCCGTAGCCTACTGATGGACGAAGGTAGGATACACCCCGGACAGGTCGCCACTCTGTAGCAGATTTAAATTGTATTGATTTATTTTCATCAAAAGGCATATTAATTTGTTTAGTTAATTTCAAATCTTGGTACTCATCCAGTAGTCGACAAACATCTAATGTCGCTTCAGCAACGGCTTTGGTTGCTGGGCAACAGAAACCCCCTCTACTGACTGCGCAGGCGCAAAGGATGTCAGCTGGGCCGCGAGGAGGGATCAACATGGCGGCTCCCACGCGCGCCTTGAACAGAACGATGGGACCGTCTTTGGTGGTGATTTTAGGAGCTACCGGTACCGGAAAGTCCAAGCTGGCGATTGAGATCGGAAAAAGGCTCCATGGAGAAATCCTCAGCGCGGATTCCATGCAGGTAAGAGGCGAAGGAGAAGCGCGGGAGTCCTTCACAGCGCAGCCATGGCGCCTTCGAGGACTCCTGGCATTCTGTGTTATGTCGTAAATTTCACTGAGGAATCGTTATTAAAATTCATCAAATTTACGAAGGTCGGTTAAGGAAAAAGTCACATATTGACCGTGTTTTGAAAGAATACTTTTAGCTTTAAAGGTGACAGGAGGCATTAGCTAAACTCTATAAAAAAAGGGAAACATTCTGGGTTTTTTGTCCAAAAAAAGCAGCCTGTTTGTGTTATCGCCACCAAAAGATGATTTCTAGGTTCTCAGAACGCGTAGCTTATCCTGAAGAGGCCTGCAGGCTGCAGAGCACCACACTGACATCAGAAGATCTGTGAAATAAATAAACGATAAAACTCTTCTACTCCTCTGAAGTCAAGCTTTTGTGGACTTTATTTAAGTCCTTAAACGCATCATATGTTTGAAGGTCAGGGTTGCATTCACTGCAGCACAGGCTGAGCAGGATCTTTCGAAATAAACGGGCCTCTAAATTAACCATTTTGGTCTGTAGCCGGCGTGGCCAAAGTCTGCAAACTAAATTAGGTTTCTACTGGCCTAACATTTCTCTGAAATATAGACCGTGGGCCGAACAGAATAAACTTTTATTGAAAACTTTTAAAACGTAGTTTTAACATAATTATGAACAATGTTCAGCACTACCAGCAATAATTCTAATGTGAATGCTGTAAGATGAATTTTTGCAGCTGAAGATGCTGAAATTGATAGATAAAAACACTGAAGCTGTTAGCCAGCTAAAAATATTAGCCAAATGCCAAATTAGCCTAAAAAAAAAAAAAAAACCCAAAAACTTAAGTTAGCTAAAACAGCTAGCATGTAGCTGAAAAATAGCAAAACTTAAAAATACCGTAAAAAAACAAACAAGAAGCCTAAATTAGCCCAATCAGCTATCAGGTAGCTGAAATATTAAACTCCAAAATAGCCTAAAGATCTTAGTAAATGCCAAAATATTACAAAAATAATGCCCATTTTAAAAACTTTAAAACTGTAACTTTTTAACACAAACATGAATAATAAAAATGCAGGAATATTATTACAGAATAAATCAACTTAAACCTTAAAAACTTAATATTTTACTCTCCATGAAAATATATTTTGTCAAAATTATAGAAATAGCACAAGATAACATCGGGTCATTGATAACAATAGAATAAACTGATCTGGAGGGCCGGGTAGAATTACCTGAAGGGCCAGATCCGGCCCCCGGGCCTTGACTTTGACACATGATCTACACTGATCAATGTCCATACTAACTATTTATTTTTTAAATTGGCGCTGAAGTTGTAATTCTGCCGATAATATCCTACAATATCGCTCTTTGCTACGTTTACATTGGGAATGTTACGGGCGTGTAAGAACATGTTAAACGCACGTTCTTGAACGCAAGTTTACCATACGGTGTTGACACTGAACTGTTGCTACCCAATACTAGCACATATCTGCCACGTACGGTTGTAGGAGGCCTTTTGGGAAATGTTTGAGCCATGTACATCTGCAGAATCTTGCTCCAGGTTTTCTCTTTCACAGCTCTTTGAAATGTTTTGGGGGAGGAGTCAAGCTGTTCAGTGTCTATGCTTAGTCCCACTAGCAGCTTCTGATTGGCCGGAGGCGCTTTAGCCTGGATTTCAGCAGTGCATAGACGAGGTTATCGGAAAAACTCATGCTTCGCAGTTACCAACTTTTTTCCTAAACCAAGGTGTAGAGTTTCTCTGTCCAACCCAGCTGGTGTCTGGATTGACCTGGTCCATAGGAGAGCAAGAAAGTGTCCTGCTGTTTATCCATCCACATCATTTAAATTCAAATATGGACACACTGTCTAATCATAGCAGGCTTTAACCCTTGTTCTGTCCTAGGTGTGTTGACGTTGGGAGTGGGGTCATCTTGACCCCACAAGACGGCGCGCTCAACTTTTTTTTTATTAAGGATTTTTGATTTTCACTGTTGTCTGCGGCAGACATGAAATCATGTCCACCTTCATTTGTCATTGGATGGACATCATGCAATGTGAGGCTTGGTCATCTGGACCCCAGAGGAGAGCACAAGGGTTATGCAATTGAAGAATCTTTATCTTTATTGAGACGACTCAAGTGGGAAACGGCCAACTTATCTTTAAACTAGAAACGTAAAAGATATTAGATACAAATCTAAAAATGGATCGGGCGGTGGGAGTACCAGCGGTATCAATTAGGATGTAAGAAATAGATGCAACTGCAGTATTGTTTGAAAACCACTGACATGAACAAAATGATGTTGGTTAGAAGGTATAAAATCAATTAAGACGTAAGTAATCGATTTTTGGTAAACTGTAATCTGTTTTATCTCTATTATGGCTGTAACGAGTATCCAGGTGCTCGAATACTCGCAATCTGCTCTCAAAAATTCAAGTACAAATATTCACAACGTCCAAGATTGCGGATTCGCGATCTTTATAAATATAGTAAATTGTAGTAAAATATGATCAAAATATTATCTGTGAACGATGTATTTTCGCTCTGGAATGCAGAATAATGTAGGATTTAAGTTTACGAACTAAAACAAAGCCGAAAGAGCCGCGGTAGTCACCGGAAGTAAACACATCTTCGTTATGGTGAAGCTTCCGGTTTTCAAAGTAAAACTACTGAGAGATTTTTTTCCGTTCAAAAACTGAGATTTAAGTTCTGTTCACTGACAGAACTTCTGACGAAATGAATTAGCTTTAACATTTGAGCTTTAGCTCCAGTGTTTACATTATTTTGGTTATGGTAACTCTTCAACAGTTGACACAATTAACAAAACTTCATCTTATTCTGAAGAAACGCAGCCTCGCGCTGCTGAAAGGAGGACATAAACAACGTGAATCAGATGATTCTGCAGCAGGAAAAAAAACGACTTTTTTCATACGAGCTCTGCACCAATATGTAATGCTTAAAACGTAAAATATTGAAGAACTTTGAGGATAGAAAACTGTTGAGAACATTTTCAAGTTTTTTTGTTAAATACAAAACAGCTGTGATTTTTATCCTTTCTATGTTGTTTATGTTACTGCTAAACTTAACCAAAAGGTTGACAAAAAAAAGTTTAAAATTACAAATAAAATTTGTTTCTTTCTGAATCAGTTTTTTTTAATCAGTTTTGTTGATTCTGATCTACTGTTCTAAATAAAGGTATAAATGTTGGTGATTTAATATAAATAATTTCAATTTTCATCCATCTAGTAAATATACACATAGCAATAAACATAATATTAAAAATTAAGAATCGTGGTTCGATTCGTGAATCGGATAACCACCTGAGCAGCGATCCACAGCCCTGTCCTCTATCGTCTTTGTCTTTATGTACATGAAAACAAAAATGTGTCCAATCATAAGCTTGCTTCTTCCAAGTCAATACCTGAATATTTTCTCTATCAAATTTCATGAATTGTTATTTATAGCTTTAAATGCCAAAGGAAAAGAAATATCTAGATTTGAGTATTTTTGGTAAAAGAGTCTCTGTATCTTTATGAATCCTCATGTATCGAGTCGTGGATCATATATTGAGATGCGTATCGAATCGTGGGAGAGGGAAAGATACACACCACTAGTTTAAACCATTGACATGAATATCAATGGACACCGCAACCCCTCCCCTATTATGTTCCAAACAGGAAGTACCCGCAGGTTGCAAGAAGGCCAAAGTCCCATAGACTTCATCAAGAAATGGACAGTTATTTCTCAGTCATTTTATTTGTCAGAATAATCATTTTTGCTCTGATACTTCCTTCTTAACATGTTCTTTCTAATCCTAACTTTTTAAAGATTTTTTTCCTGCATTGCCGAGTTATAAACTGACCAATAAGATGCCTCAGTAAAAGTATGTGGCTCCCGCTGGCCCCGCCTCCAACGTTTGATTGACAGATTCCCCTGAGACCTGAAACAAGCTCACTCATGATTGGTTGACAGTATTTCCTCTAAAAAGTGACTCAGACCGACTCTGACTAGTCGCTGTTGAAGGGTCACAATCGTTTGCAATATGGCGGTAGACGTATCAGGAAGTGACGGGGAACCCTCTGGCCTGATGCGTTTGCTATGGGGGACCTCAACGTTTGATATGTCCCGCTCTTTTTAAACAATCTATGGTTTAAACCAACGTCTGGAGCTGGTTTCTTTTGTAAAACTGGTGCGTGGGCCTTTGTAGCAGATTGTTATTGGTGTTGTGGGTCACATGGAGCTTCTCGTGTCAGAATCTATGACAATAGGTGGAATGCACACAGCAGGATACATTCATGTGGAAAAGCCTGGGTTGACATGTTGAAGACAGAGTTTCTCCAACTTTTCTTGAGTCTGCAAGAAGCTTTAGAAGATGGTTTGTTACACAACTGCAGGGCAGGAAATGTTTTTCAGAAACTGATTGTGACTCCGTGTGGTTTGATTGGTAGATGAGAAAATTATGTTGTGCTTTTTTTTTTTTTTTGTCGAAGCATCAACGCAGCAAACGCTCTCACGCCTCATTCGCTCTGCGCCGTCGGTCTCTCTCTGCCCCACCCTGTCTTTTTGGTTCTCAGGCTCGGTTGCCTCAGCAACCGGAGGCCATGCACCCACTAGGAAAGGTCGGGCACCAGTTAGAGTTCGGGTCACATCAGAGTAAAGGCGTGGACTGGCATGAAAACAGAGGAGCTCCAAGTGTCCAGCGGTGATTTTGAGTGCAGCATCAGCTTCCTCCTGCCTCAGCACAACCCCCACCGTGTCTTCTCTTACACATTGTCCTTGAACTTCCCTGTCCTCGTGGGGCGTGGCTTCCAGCAGTAACCTGGTAATGGCGTAAACTGGGTTACACTAATAACATTGCAGCCCAGAATATCTCCTCGACCAGCAGCTCTGGTGAGAAACAGTGGCCTAGTTAGAGCATGGCAGCCGCAGTCTCCACAATCCCCTGCCTTGTCGCTTCTGCCGGTGTGTGTGACGGCGGCGGAAAGCGGCAGAGACGTGCAGACATGGAGTTAGTGAGAAAGGGAGTGCTCATGTGAGAATGAAGCTGTGTATAGGCTAGAACTGGCCTGTGTTGTCTTTGGGATAGGAAACAGTCTGGTCTTGTTTGGGAGAAAGCAGCATTGTGCTGAGCTGGTGCATATTCAGCGGCGTGCTACGTCGGCCCCGCAGCTGATACTGAATGGCTGTGCTGTGGCCACTGGGAAGTGTCTATTGTCCTGGGGAGAATCGGTTCCCACACTCCCTCACACCCCCATTGTGCGGCGGGCGCTCCCTCTTGCCCCCCGGCCCACAGTTCATTGGACATGCGGGTGGATATTATTCAGCCGTTAAATGAACATGCTATCCGTGGCACAGGGCTTGGCTGTACTGTCAGCGCCGCATCATGAATGTGCCCTTCTCAAAAGCCAGATCCAGGAAGCAGCGGCGTCCCTCAGCAACAAAGGTGGACCGGGAATGGCGGATGTGAGGTCATTCCCGTCACCTCGCCTCGTTTTTATGCAGCAAGCATCAGAAAGTCTTCAGCTTTCTGAGCTCTCATCGTTCCACAAGGACAATCTTAGGTGTGTCGAACCCAGAACCTAGAAGTAGGTCAGTAGTGCAATCCTGCATATACTTTACTGCATTTAAATGAACCCAGAGAACTTCTAATTTTTCTTCTAGATCGCTTGTGTCAAAGTCAAGACCCAGGGGCCGGATCCGGCCCTCCACATGATTTTATTTTATTGTTATTAATGACCCGATGTTATCTTGCACTTGTTTCTAACTTGTATAATTTTGACAAAATATATTTTCATGGAGAGTAAAATATTGAAAATTATTTAAGGTTTAAGTCGGTTTGTTCTGGAAAAATATTCCTGCATTTTTGTGATTCATATTTCTGTTAAAAAGTTACAGTTTTAAAGTTGTAAAAATTAACATTCTGGCAGCTTTTTGGACTATTTTGGAATTTACTAAGATTTCTTGAGGCTATTTTGGAGTTAAGCTAATCTTTCAGATACACACTAGCTTTTTCGGCTAATTTATATATATTTTAAAAGAGTTTTTTTGGCCGTTTTGAAGTTAGGCTAATATTTACGTTAGTAGTTTTGGTTTTTAGGGTTTTTCTTTTTGGTTTTTAGTCTGTATTGCAGTTTAGCTAATATTTCTGCTACATGCTAGCTGTTTTGCCTAATTTAGACTTCTTTTTAAGAAGTTTTTTTGTTTTTTTTGTCTGTTTTGTAGTTGGGCCAATATTTGTGCTAGCTGTTTTGGCTAATTAAGGATTTTTTCAGTTTTTTACGCTGTTTTGAAGGGTTTTCTACTTTTTCAGCTAAAGGCTGATGTTTTTTTTTTTTGTTTGTTTTGTTTTTTTAGGATAATTTGGCATAAAGCTGGCTATGAGCTTCAGCTTTTTCAGCTATTAGTTTCAGTGTTTTTAGCTATCAGCTTTAGTGTTTTCAGTTATCAGTTTCAGCGTTTTTAGCTATCAGCTTCAGCGCTTTCAGCTGTTGGCTTCCAAATTTTATAGCTACCAAATTCAGCCTTTTTAGCTATCAGTTTCAACATTTTCATCCATCAGCACTAGCATCTTCAGTGGCCAAATTCAGCTTACTGCATTCACACTAGCATTATTGCAGATAATGCTGTATATCTAGTTCATAATTATGTTAAAAAGATATTGTTTTAAAGTCTAAAAAATGCATTTTTAAAGCGTTCAATAAATGTTTATCCTGTTTGGCCCACGTCCTAAGGTCTGTTTTGTAGTTTGGCTCCTTGTGCGATTGAGTTTGAACTCCTGCTATAGATCTATGAACCTGGTGTGATATTTTTATGAGAGCTTGATATCCTTTGGTTATTATTTGGAAGAAAGATGTCGTAGTCCAATTTCACAAGAATCCTCCTCAGCTCTAATCTCTTCACCACCAACTTGCACCCACTGACTGGATTAAGAGAAGAGAATATCAATGTTTTTATTTTATATAAATTAAAGATTGAATAAGAACAAACTGTGTTTTAGGTTTCGACCAAAGAGTGATGTTTTTGAGAAAAGAGTTAAAACAGTTGATCGTTTGGAGAATGTAACTCAGTGTTTTAGCAATTGGGGAAAACTACAATAATCTACTATTTAATTTGAATCTATTTATATTAATCTGTTACAGTTCACACACAGTAAAACATATTAGTGAAATAGTGAAATTGTTAATAGCAACAGTTTCTCTAAAGGAGAAGTTCTAACAAAAATATTCAGATCATTAACATTGGAAACATTGTTCTGCTTCTCCTGGAGGAAGTTTCAGTTTGGCCACTAGATGGCGATCGCACAATAGCATTACACCTTATTCCAGAAGAAGAGAGGACGAGGAAATAACGATGTTTTATACCACAAATGTTTAAACATATTTCTTTAAAAGAGTTTGGAAAATTAATATCTGTGAGTTTATAAAGATGTTCATTTAGTCAGAATGTATGTTTAGATCAACAGAGCGTTAGCATTAGCCGTCCATCGGTTCAAATCAATTTAATCGATTTTATTAACCCAGTCCTAGAGAGAAGGGAAGAACATACTGCAGGCATCCCGTCATGTTCAACAAACCACTGCCTGACTGCAGCAGAGGGCTGCAAGCTGATATCATCATCATTGGTTGCAGCTGATAGTTCACACGCCTCTTCATCTGTTTAATGAGGTTTTCCTCAAGAAAATGTATGGAAGGACAAGAACAACTACATTTAGAATGGAGGAACAACATGCTTGACAACATGTTCAACAAGTTTGTGTGCAAAGACTCAAGCAATGAAATGAAGATTATTAGTTGTATGAACATTGACTAATCAACCTGGAGAAGTTTAAAACATTTTGACAGGCATGAGAAAAACAAAAGAATATTAAACAAAAGCATGTCAAAAGTGATTTTGACATGCTGTGTGGGGGGGTGTTTGACAATCCCACCCCCTTAAAGTCATCCATAACTGAGAGCTCTCTGTTTACACCCTTCCTGCTAGCTTACAGCTCCTCACAACTCCAACCTAACATCACTGGTGCATTAAGAATGAACAACAAAGACGTTCATGGATCTATTTGTCTGTAAGTGGATGCATCAGAACAGGCGGTGGACCTTGTGGCTTGCTGTAGCTGTGGCTTACTCTACGTCAGACCCATGAGTTTTTTCCAATAGTATTTTTATATCTGCTTCTGATTTGTAATAATTTGAGTAAATGAATATTCAGAAATGTCATTTTAGGAAGAATTTTATTTTTTTTTGTCCTCCATCATCAGAAAAATACCAGGAGAACATTTTAAAAAACACCAGTTTTATTGCAGTGGGTGTTGAAGGGGGAAAGCAGAGTTGGGCGTGGCTGGGGGGGGTTATCATGCTGATGGTGCATCAGAAAGCCCAGGGGGGCATTTAGCAGGTCACGGAGCCTTTGTGTTGTGCGTGGATGTTTGTGTTCTGCACGGGCGTTCTGGTTGATGATGACCTTCTGCTTTGTCTTCATCTGAAAGTTGGCGCCGTAAGAGTCGGCTGAAACGGCGGGGAAGCTGCCGCCTGCATGTAGAAGTGAAGAGGGCTGGATTTCCACATCGCCATGATTTCACACATTCAGCAGCACAAACTGCCAATGTGCGTATTAACACGTCCCACACGGAATAACTGCACAGTGACATGTTGCCCCCTTCCTCCTCCTCGTGCTTCCTGCATGTTGTTCTGCCTCTCTGGCTGTCTGCCTGGGCGGTGACCTGTCTGGGCTTTGACGTATTTGTTTGTATTGGAACTCGGGCAACGCCGCCTCCCATATCCATATCTATATGATCCATCCTTTTAAGTCATCTAAGCTGGCGTGGAGGCGAGCCTTCTGAATTCTCTACCCGTGAATTGCACCTGCAGGTAGGCTGATGCGCTCGCCGCTATAGCGCAGGAGCTGCGGAGATGATGGCTGGATCAGGGAGGGGGAGGAGGCGAAGGGGTGCTCGGGCTACAGCATTAATGATTTATTGGTCTGGCATTACTGGGCCATTCCCCACAGAGAGACGGAGGAAGATGGAGGGAGGACTGCCTTGAGGGGAGAGATGGGGAGATGGGGATTCACGTGAAGGTGCAACAAAGGAAGGGATTGAGGCTGAAGCATAAAACTAGAGGTCAGGGGTCAAAACAAGGCGGAATTGCACTCTACTCACTAGAAATGCCCTTCTGAATGAAAGTCTATTTATGGAAATGCATGTTTTCTTTTGATTATAAATCTTAAAACAACATATTTTTTCTGCCATAATAAAAGTGCCGCCCCGCAGGCTGTATAGTATAACTAACTCTCATGACCCCTAACCCCGTACAGTGCAGGACTATCCAGTGCCCTGGATTTTTAAATTCAGACAAATTCTCACCATGTTTTTGTTTTTTCTCTTAAACCGTATTTTCCAGAGCATCGGTGGCTCTGGAGTCGGCCTGTTCCTGTTTATGTTTGGCCAAAGATCCACATGTGGATCTGTGTAGACTCCTGGTCCTAGACCATTATTTCATACTTTTCTCCACCAAAGTGCATTTTTAAGTGAAGACTAGATCAGTTAGCTTGTTTAACTTTAATTGGGAGCATAAATATTCTGACATGACAAATATTTTGTTTTTTTTAATCAAATCAAATAATCTTTCACATCATCAAAAGTAGAGCTGCCACGACTAGTCGACTAATTGAAGACTAATCAACTATTAAAATAGTTGATTAGTCGTTACTTTATAATATATGGAGTCAGACTACTAAAGTTGAAAGTTAGAATGACATTCTGCTAGTTTTTTAGACTATTTGGGCATTTATTAAGGGTTTTAGAGTTTAGCTAATTCATGCTAGCTCTTTTGGCTAATTTAGGCTTTTTCAGTTTTTAGGCTAATTTGGAGTTTAGCTAATATTTCAGCTACATGCTAGCTATTTTGGCTTATTTAGGATTTTTTAGTTTTAAAGCAAATCATGTTTAAGATTTTCTTTACATCCAGTTTGTGTATGACCCGATTAGTCAACTAATCAGAAAAAATAATCGATGATTAGTCGACTATTAAAATAATCGTTTGTGGCAGTTCTAATCAAAAGTGAAACATTTCCTATGAACTGAAAAACCTTAAATAAGATAATGTCAGGTTTTATCATTAGAACAGCTTTAATGAAACACTCAACTCACGTCAAAGAAAAGTGTGTCTAGCTAGTTTCACATTGTCATTTTGCAAATTTGTTGTGTTCCCTTACCTAGTGTTCAGTTTTGGTGTGACATAACTTACACACCTCATAGAATTGACTATTGACCATAAACTGGTCACTTTAAATGAGGTCTGGGCCCGTCGGATGACGAGTACTGGAAGGTCAGCCATGTTTGTGTGCTCTTCAAAATGTCAGAGGAAAATGCTCCTCGTTTAGCTCCTCTTGTTACTTCTACTTTACTTCTACTTTACACGCCAGTGTGGCTCCACTGGCGTGTAAATGTGTATGAATGTCCCGGTGATGGTCAGAGGGGCCGTAGGCGCGAACTGGCAGCCACGCCTCTGTCAGCCTGCCCCAGGGCAGCTGTGGCTACAGTAGTAGCTTAGCATCACCAAGTATGAATGAGGTGTGAATGAATAATGGGTATTCACTGTAAGCGCTTTGAGTGCTTTGAAAAGCGCAGAATAAATCTAATCCATTATTACTTGAAATCATATCAATGTATTGATTATTGATAGTTTTTGGACTATAATCGATGACTGATCAGTTTCGTCTCCCCACCACTCGTTGACATTCTTTTGTCTAATAATGTAATTCCAGCAGATACCAATGCAGAGTAAAGCAGCCTTGTGCTTATATGCTAATCATGCATCAGAATTAGCTGATTTACTTTGATTGCTTAAAAGGGCGAGGAGTTAGAGTTGATCAAACATGTGGTAAAGTGTCACCGGCGACGGCTCTGGTTCATCTTTTCTCTCTACTGTCATCGTTATAAACAAAAACGGTTTGCTTTGAATCTGGGAAGTTTTGCTGGACTGTCATGGATTTCCATGCATTTCCTCTGTTTGGGTCCTGATACTGCGGTGTAGAGCGTCTTTCCTCTAAAGAGTTATTTATGTTATCATCAGCACCAACTTTAGGAACCGTAAGGCTTGCAGCAGGATGCTATCTTATTTTAAAATGTTCAGTATTTCAAACACTAATATCTGCTCTATAGTTGTAATGTAATATTTTGTTCTTCTCTTTAGTCTGCAGTATGTTTCCTGAAAGGCGTTAGCTGTAAACCAGCAGAGTTTAAGACATTAAAAGCATTTCATTGAAGAAGTGTCTTGCATCTTTACAAATCAATCCAACTGTGTTATTTAGTTAAAATCCACTCAGAAGCTGCATTTTTTTCTTGACTGCGTAATAATTTATGAGAAAAGGACACCGCCAGTCCCCCGTGTTGACCTCGTAAAAGGTCTGCTTCATTTCCTTTCATCTGGCCGTGCCCTCTGTGGCTCTCATTCAGCGGCTGAATGAGCGTTTGCTCCTTTTGTGCCTTTCACTCTTCCTCAGCCCTTCTTCGTTCTCGCTGCCCTTCCCCGCCCCCCCCTTTACGTGGCAGAGGAACAGCTGTCTCGTGCAAGGCGTGAGGTTTGCCAGGCTGTCCGGCTGCCGTCCTCGCAGGCCTCAAACACTGAGCTCTTTGTCTGGTGCGCGGTTGCGCCCGCTCCACCACAGCGCGCTCGCATCAATTCACATGTAATTAAAGGCAGGGGACGGAGACGAGGCGCAGCTGAATCCACAAAATGGGTTTCTATCAAACACGTCAATGAAAATTATGACATCAGGAGTCATGGATATAATTTTAAAATAAATTCTACAATCAAAATTTCTTTGTACGTTTCATAGATCAGTTTTATTCCACGAGTCAAAAATTCTAAATTTTCCTAAAATATTGTTCAAAATGTCGTTCCATTTTTAAATGTTTTCTCTTCCAATGCTCAGAGGTTTTTGGAAGATTTTCTCTTTTTAAGCTCTGATATTTACAGTATCCCAGTCAACATTGTTTTTTTTTTTTGCCATTGTTTCCTCTAACAACCACTAGAGGGCGCTGCATCTGAAGTGTTTGCATCTGACAGCAGCAGAAGAAGTGTCGTCCAAAACAAGCATTGATTGTTTTCCTCTTAAACTTTTGGTTTTTCTCTTATACAGATCAAAAGTTTAGTATTCTTGTTTTCTTTATTTCATCTTGGCTGGGCTGGGTGCATTTGTTCTGAAATGTCACACTTTGGGCGGCCGTGGTGCAGTGGTAGGGCAGTCGTCTCATGATCGGAGGATAGTGGGTTCGATTCCCTGCCCGCCCATGTGTCGAAGTGTCCTTGGGCAAGACACTGAACCCTAAATTGCCTCTGGTGGGAGGTTGGCGCCAGTGTTCGGCAGCGGAGCCACCATCAGTGTGTGAATGTGTGTGTGAATGGGTGAATGGGTCTGTGACTGTGAAGCGCTTTGGGCCCTCGAAGGAGGGTAGAAAGCGCTATACAAGTATACGCCATTTACCATTTTCTCCTAAAAGTGCATCTTATCCTCCAGAGCGACATATATGGCTTTCTTCTTCTTGATGAGGCATTTTTTGCTCTTGCGACTCACACCTGGTTCACGATTGACGTGAAAGCGGCGTGGGACAGAGTCCGCTTCCATTCGGCGCCCTTGTTAAGCGGCGGTGTGGTTCACACCAGATGCGGAGCGCCGCGGTCCTCCGTGGAAGGCTGGCGCCGTGCAGCAGATTGTTTCGCTGTCTGGTCTGTTTTGTGCGCGAGTGATCCACGTCAATCCTGACAGAAAGTTACTCTAAGATACATGAGAAAATCCAGTTTATTTTTTTGTATGTAAACAGACTGTAGAGATGAAAATAAACACACAATTACAACACACACATAAAAACAGACACACACACAGATCAATGGGCCGACTCCAGAGAAGTTTTGGGTGTAAAAAAACAAGAGAGAGGCAGAAACAGGTCATATTTTTAGCTTATTCATTTACCCATGATGGCAACAGCAAAGAAAAGCTCCAGCAGAACTAAGCGCCAGGCGACCGTCGCAGAAAAATGTGCATCTGGTGTGAATTGCAGGAGAGAGCGGACGCCATGTGCAGTCGGCTCCGCCTCCAGTGTGAACCAGCTCTGTACTCCAATCCCTGCAATCCTTAATTTCAGTTTGTCCCCCAGAAGGCATGAAAGCATCATTTATTTCTATCTTTGAGGGAGAGTTTCTGTAGTTTTGTAGTTCTCGTCCTCCACTTTCACAGAAAGTTTTGCACTGTCAGCGTTTCCTCTCTGATCCGTTTCCTCCCGGGATCCTCAGAGGATCCGTACGTGGACCGTGGAGGCGCGGCGAGCTCCTCGTGGCGGGAGTGCTGACAGCAGAATTGATGCTCTGGCTGAATGTCATGTGCTCCTCACATGAGGAGAAGCACGAGGAGGCCCAGATGGATTCGGCACGAGCCATGTGCGTTTTTAGAAGCTCCGTTCTGCCATATGTGGAACAAACATGTTAGCTTTGAAATGACTGTCACATGGTGAACCCCACAGCATCTTCTAAAGACTCTTATCTTTTGATCCCGTTTGATTAAAAACAAAAGATTTCATTGTTATATCTCTGCAATAAACACCAACTTTTCTATCATTGTTAGGAGAGTGTACTGTCTATAGTATTGTTATATGATACAATACCAGAGAAAATATTTCAATATTTCTTTTAAAATTATGGCTTAGAAAGAACTTATTGTGAATATTAACACAACTTTCACATAACTAAAGAAAATGTTCATTTAAAGATCACCTTAAGCACTGCAGGTGTATCTCACACACATCATACATACATATTTTATACAATCGGCTAATTCTGAGGCAGAGAAAACTCTTTTTATTTTGTCTTTGCACTGATATGCAACACTTGACAGTGTGTGAAATGTTATTCTATAATGGAAAAGCTTTTCACTTTAGACAAATAATCAAACGTGTACCCATTATTCATTTATCTCAATCCATTGGTTTCTCAGAGCAGAAAATAATGAAAGCTAACATCCAAATGCTCTTTCATTGATTTACACGCCTTTCCAAGCGCGGTCAAATGAGCCGCCGTTCACATTTCCGTGGTCACATCAAGAAGCTCCGTGGAGTCTGTGGAGATTTTCCAGCGTTCTCAGGACTGCTAGCGTAAGTATTGGATGAAAGTCAAAGCAAAAATCCAGTGACTGTACTCAGTACTGAGAAAAAGTCAAAGATTTTAACATTAAAAATCACACTAACCAATTATAGATTTTAATGTGAAGACATTTTGAAAACAATTAAATCTGATTACTGCAATATGACAGAAAAAATCATGTATATATTTTTATGAAATATAATAAATGTTTTCGTACTTACTGGAAAAGGACAACAGAGGGCTTCCAGAGAAGAGTTTACAGCGCAACTGTAGGACACGAGCTAAAAGCGATGATGCTAAAGCTAACAGTGGAGCTCTGTTCAGAGAGCTCTGCAACCATCATCTGTCAATCATTAAACCTCACCCCTCAAAAAAAAAAAACAATTAGAAAAAACTCAAAATGTGCAGCCACTGATGAAATGATAAGTTCAGGCATCAAAGGGGTTTATTGGAGCCGAGAAAATACAAATTTTAACATTGGAGTCACTATAAGCACCGCCCTCTCTGGTCAGTTACGGTACTGCAGTGCTTGTTTCTGGTTAGCTCCACCCCTCCTGGAGTTTCTGCTTGATTGTAACACAATGATAAACAAATCTCTCTCTCTTCTTGTTAATTGTGTTGGAGTACGTTACACATCAGTCTGCCAGGCCCTCGATGACGCTCCAACAGTACATCAGCGAGCTCGCTCGCCTCTCGAAGTCAAACATTTCAACACATTTTTGAGCGTGGTGTTCCACAGGGCAGCAAACCCATCCAGCACTAATAAATGAAGCAAAGTGTCAAGTGTTGAGTAAATGTAAGAATAATAAACAAAAAGTCTTTAAAAATGGTGTCCCAGCAGGACTTGGTAAGGAAGTCGTCTGTTTTGTTCATTGTCGTTGTTTATCACTGATAAGGTTATCAGCAGTTGTGTCTGTTTTATGGTGCTTGTGTGGGCGTCGACGTAACTCAAGTTTTCAGTTCTGTTGAGATGGAATCGTTTCTGAAACGATTGAAGGTCCTGCTGTCATCTTTACACGATTGTGTACATCTGTTTATTAGGCAGCCGCCTACGTCTCTCTAACCTTATCACGCTTCTATGGTTGCTCTATAACCTGGCTGCACGTTAGTGTGAGCAAAAGAGGTGAAGACAGAAGAAGTTGTGGGGGAAACGGACAGATTTGACAAGGAACATCCTGTTCTGACTAAAAGTTCCCCCACCACGTTTCTTATGTGCTCTCTCCTCTGAATGACCCGTTTGGTTGTTTCAGATTAACCTGACGTGTCCTCTTCCTCCTCTGTCCAACCGTACTCTGGTCTTTTTGGCAAGAGATGGCGTGCAAAAGAGCCGTGAATCATTTATTAGCCGGGGTTGTTGCGCCCTGCCCTGCTACTTACTTTTGGCGTGCCACAGAGATGCAGAACATCCGGTGAAAAGCACGCAACCTCGCCCTTTCTTGCCCACTATCTCCAGGGACATAATCGATAACCTTCACAGCGTCACTGATACCACTGTGCTCAGCTGTTGGTTCAGAGTCTGAGCTGATGGAGGAACAAGATTGCGTTTAAGCCTGCAGGAGGATGCTCGCTGACGAGGTTAGACGCAATATTTCAGAGGATGTGGACACGTCGCTGACATCCAAATTTATTACTCTAAATGGCAAAGTTCAGCATTATTCACTCTGAGTCTAAGCTGATCAAAACAAAACTGTATTTTTCTGGAAAACTCAACAGAAAAGTGGAAAATTCTGTTTCACATACAGTAAAAGAATTGAGCTTGTGTTAAAAGCTGAAGGAAAATCAGAATTAATGAAAACTTTGTTTTGAAAATTGGTTGCTCCTGATTGTTAGCTTGCTAGTTGTGTCGTTGACTGTGTGTTTTAACCAGTTTTGCAAAGGTTTAGTCGCCTTTTTTATTTTTGTTTTAACAAAATAAAGCTTTAACTTTTAATTTTCAGTGTTAGGCTTTGGCAAAGTTTGAGGCATTCTTCGAGACACTCCTGAACGCTTTATGAAATATTTTTGATTTGACATGGTGACAAAGCAGAATCCCTCCACCTGTTGTAGGGCTGCCACAAACATTACTTTAATAGTCGACTAATTATTTTAAGTGCAAAATCTGGCTTTTTAACATGAGTTGATTGGAAACTACTCACTACTGAAACCAGCTCCCAGTGGTCATTCAAGGAACTGCTGCATTTCTTGACTGTTTTAGATTTAGCTTTACATTTTTGTATGTTTCCCACACTTTCAAGCACGTTAGCATGTTGTTTTGATACGCCAACCTTCCCAGAACTTCCTGTGACATCACTACTGACCCGGATCAGCACTATGTGTCAAAGAGAACGCCAGACCTGGCATTGGAAAGCGTGCACCGTAGTTTTGAGATAAAAACATGAAAAAAACAAACAAAACTACCAAACTAGTTGTCGACCATTTTAATAGTCGCGACTAATCGTGGCAGCTCTATTTTCTAGTGCTGTTCGAAAATGCTGACTCCAAAATCGACTTTTACTCGAAATTTTCCAGAAGTCTTTGTGAAAAACTAGCGTGCATCGATGGTCACTAGATTAGGGAATATGGACCACAATACATTGTGGTCGAACAATTTCGAAAAAAAAAAACGTATTGTTTGAATAAACCATCCTCATTTTCACCTTCAGAGCATCAGAAGACCGTGGAGTCATAAATAAATTGTATAATTTATTCTATTTTCACTTCGTAAAATCAGTGACATCATATCTGGTGTTTAGAAAAGCGAACGAAAAGTAGTGAACATCGTGTCCGAATCACCTTTAAAATCCAGAGCACTAGATAGTTTATTAGGGGTTAGAGAGGGACTTTAGATAGCTCCTGGGTTTTAGTGAACATGCTAAAGGCAAGAAGGACATTAGCATCAGTGTTTATAATATCAGAGCTTTTTATTCCAGCACTGGAGTCTCATCATTCATTGCATACACAGTAAAGTAGTCAAAATAAAGTCATTAAATGCATCCCTGATGGGATTCAGACAAATTCTCTGGTTGTTGTGTGGAGTAAGACTTGATGCACGCCAACACCACGCCATGGCATCACACGTGAGGCTTCCTCCTGCTCTGTAATCTGCCATCAACCGCTCTTAAAGATCCTGCAGCTGCCGGGAAACGTGGCTGGACCTTTAAGAAGTGGGTTTGAGTGTGGTGGGATTGGAGCTAAAGAATCTGGAGAAGTGCTCAGTTGTTCACGTCTCAGCAGGAGCATGGCTGGATGCTTTAATCACAGCAGCCAGCCAGCTGTTCCCACCAACTCCCAAATGCTCCACATTTATTTTTACAACAAAGGAATGAAGACGCTCTGGACTCTAGCAGAGATTTCCCTATCATCAGATATGGTGTTGATGCCACACAGACCCACCAAAGCTGATATACACTCACACATACTGAGGAAATGACAACTTTGAGTTTTAAAACCTAAAAAACGGAACATTTGAAACTGATAATAATCATGTTTATTTTAGATTGAGAAAGCAAAACACGTCTAATCATGCTTTTTGTTTTTTTTATTTGGGTGGTTTATTTTGTTTAAATTGTTATGACCCCAAATAGACTATTACTATTTAAGGAACTGAATCAATGTAAAAACAAATTGTTACATGTGACAGTAATGTATTATAAATGTAGCTGAACTTTGACTAATTTTGTTCTAAAGTTGGTTGATTTTACATTCACAGTGTTACTGTTTTTTTGAATGTGCTTCTGTTGGGAATCTGAGGGTTTGGATTAAACGTATGTAACAGAAGACTGGTTCCTTCTTCTCCACTGAAGCTTCACCTGCTTTTATAATCTCACTATGGATAAATTCAATTAAAGGAGCGAAAATGTTCTTTTTATTTTGCGTTTGTTCAGATAAGTCAGTCTGACTTGTCATTTGTGACCTCTGTGACTGGAATTGACAAAAATGTTCATGCCACTTAGTTGGAGCCTCGTTCATTTGTGGCGCTGAAGCTTTTGGCGGGGCGTGAATCTCGGTCCAGCACTGGGTGGTTTTACAAGGAGAGTGGGCGGAGCTCTTCTTGGTTCCATTCTTGATGGTTTGATGCTTTCTAGAACTCTTTTCTTTAACCGAAACCTTTTCTGGATTTTTCTTAAAATCCGTTTACAGTTGAATCTTTTCCAGATCCCGTTTGCTTCTCAGCTCTGCTTCGATCTAAATGCGTTTTTCTCTCCGCCCCCTGCAGGTGTACAAAGGTCTGGACATCATCACCAACAAAGTGAGCAGAGAAGAGTGTGCCCAGTGCAGGCACCACATGATCAGCTTTGTGGACCCGCTGGTGAGCAGCTACACAGTGGTGGACTTCAGGAACAAAGCCCTCTCCCTGATATCCTTCACCAGACAGATGCTGGAGCGCAGACACCGAGAACCCCCCCCACTGCATGAGGACAGTGGACGGGGGGGACTGTATTGATTGATGTTGGAGCATTTGTGCGGGGGAATCTGCTGGGCTCTGGCTCTGCCTGCTGCAGATGTTGCCCTAAAAATGACAAACACACACACTCCATCATGCATGAACTGGGTTGCTGTGTGGAAGTTTGGCTCTGACTGTGGAGACGCGCTCCTGCTCTGCAGGAAGGAGCAGAGGTGATGATGCTGGGAGAGGAAAGCATGTTCGCTCAGTGTCTGTGAAGGGCTTGTGATGGGGGGGTTGCAGGAGACATTCCTGTGTTGGGACACGACCATGAAGGAGTAGATAAGAATCATGGATGCACCGTCTGGATCAGGAGGTTTTAACACGACAAACAACCATTTGGTCCATTTTCTTATTGACCAAAACCCAATAATACATGTAATGTTTCTGTAAGCAATACACAATCTATTGATAAAATGCAGCTTTTAAATATTTAGTTGATTTATACATGTTATATTTTTCTATATTGAACGATTTTAACTTGTATATCTGAAAAAATCAAGTTCCTTTCAAAATAAAATACGCCCTACATAAATAAGATCCTCCTGCTGCTGCAGATTTAGTATTTAAAAATGCAATCAACTAAAAAATTGAATTCATTGTGACTTTGTACGTTCAATTATTTTTTCTCCTTTTATAATTGAATATAAACATGTCAACATTTGGGTAGAATCCAGATAAAGAAAGATCTTTCAATGTTAAGGGGATTAGTTACTTTTCCTCTGAACATTGTTGTGCAGCAGAAGATCAGAATATATGCTTATAAGTTTGTCCCAATAACAACAGCTGAAAATAATCAGTTATGTTAAAATCTAACATCAATTACTAAGTTTTTTAGGCAATTTTATAGTTTATCCTTTTTTTTTATTAGCTACATGGCAGCTGTTTTGGCTAACCTATTTTTTTTTTAGGTTTTATAAGGCTACTTTGGCATTTAGCTAATGTTTTAGCTGGCCATCAGTTTCAGCGTTTTCAGCTATCAGCTTCAGCGTCTTCATCTGACAGCACTAGCATCTTCATTAGACAAATTCATCTTACAGCATTCACACTATCATTATCACAAGTAATGCTATATATCTAGTTTATAATTATGTTAAGTTACAGTTTTAAAAATCTCGTTTTAGAGTGTTCAATAAATGTTTCTCCGGTTCGGCCCGAGACCTCAGGTGTTTTTTGGATTTTTATCCTTTGTGTGATTGAGTTTGACACCCCGACATAAATCTATCTACATGTTTCTGTGCTGTAAGCCCTGCCGCTAATGTGGAGTTGATGCATAAAGCACCGGCCGTGTGTCCCTGAAAAGGCAGGAAAAGTCCCTGCTGCTCTGAGCGGCCTCGTCCACGCACCAGCTGTTGAGCTGATGTGAGAGAGGAAGTGATAACTGGAGAGGAGTATTAATAGATCAGAAGGACACAGGATTGATGCAGCCGTCTGATGGAGGAGGGAATTCTGGGAACGACGTGAAATATGTTAAAACAGCTGAGTGTGGGGTCACAGCGACCCCCCCTTCAGTCGCTGCCCCCACACGCCGTTCACATCAATCTCCCCGACTCGCTTGATCATCAGGGAGCGTCCTCCGTCGTCTGCAGACTCAGCCGTGAAGTGAAGGCGGTGAGTGGCGCTGTCTGATGGGCTTTCATCCCGTGTGGGCAGTTATTTGATTATCACAGACTGGGGGGTGGGGGGTGGTGGGGGGGGGGGGGGGGGACTCTGAGGAAATGAGGTGTGGCAAACACAGACGCACAGAGCATGTCTCTGTTCCGAGGAATCAAACCTCTGAACATCAGATCTGCTGGAGACTTTGAACATTTCGGGGATGTTTGACCAACATTCTGATCTTCATCAGATATTAGAACTTAAAAAATGTCTTTAGGTGTTTAAGAAGGGAATGTTCCAGATGGATTTGAGCTTTCTCTCAGCCTTCAGCACCGGTAGAACAACTGTCGTATAAAAATGGGGTTGGTTGGTTATATATTTGTTGTAATAATTGATCAAATTAGGTTATAAAAATAAAAGAGAAATGGCAGGTATTACACTTTTCTATTGATATGTATCGTCATATCACCCAGCACTGCCTTATATCATAAAAAAAAAAAAAACCCACCAAAAAAACAGTTTTCATTGCAGTGGGTTTATTCAAATTCAAGATTTATTCATTTCTGCATCAACAGTCGGACTTCCAGATTCATCTTATTATAGAATAGCTTTAAGTTTGTCATTTATGGCTGCAGTTCCTGCAGAAAGCTGAGGCATCAATACAGTCGATATCTGCTCTGCTTTCAGGGCCTGTTTTGCGTTTTTTCTCATTGTATTGACGTCTGCGGTGTCTTCCTCACCGATCCTGTTTTCTGGCTGCAGATCAGCAGTAACGACCGTTTCCCGCCTGCGGTTTGTTGGCTTAGAGATTTTCAATAGATGCTGAGTCATGGTAGGAACGTGGATGCTTGGTTAACCCCGTTGTTGTGAACGCTTTCATCTGATGTTTCCTCAACAAGCTCCAACATAGAGGACATGCGCAGCAGAGGCAAACTGCCGATCATCGTCGGAGGAACCAACTATTACATCGAGTCTCTGCTGTGGAGGGTCTTGGTGGATACAGGAGTAAGTGTCAACAATAATCTCATGTAGAAGTGACTTTTGCGGTTTAAAGATTTAATTGTTGTGGATTTACCCCAGAGCAAACGCTTAAGACTGCCCTCACTCCTCTAAATAATTGATGGGACTGAATGTGCTTGAGGGCTTGCTGGTTTCACTCTCTATTTGCAAGGCATCTTATTTCTGGGTCAGAGCAGCTGTTGCTAAAGAGCATATTGGTGTCTGAAGGAAACGGTGGAGAAAATGAAGTAAGGATGACGCGTCTCCCTGCAGGTGAAGGAGGACTCGACGGATGAAGTTCCAGACGGGAAGAAGGAGCTGCTGAAAGTGGGAGGAGCTGAGCTGCACAAACGACTGGCCCAGGTGGACCCCTCGATGGCTGCCATGCTGCACCCCAACGACAAGCGCAAGATAGCCAGGTGATCAGGTGGATACATTCAATCAGGAGTGTCGAACTCGATCACAGAGGGGGCCAAGATCCAAGACGCCTTAGGTCACAAGATAACATTTATTGAACACGAATCCTATAAACTTAAAAAGCAAATGTTTTAACATAATTATGAACTAGATATGTAGAATTACCTGTGATAATGCTAGTGTGAATGCTGGAAGCTGAGTTGGGGCACTGAAATGCTAGTGCTGATAGCTGAAGATGCTGAAGCTGATAGCTGAAACAGCTAGCATTTAGCTAAAAAAAAAAAGAAAAATTTAAAATATCATAAAAAACTGAAAAAGCCTAAATTTCATAAAACGGCCTAGGTGTAAATATTAGCCCAAAACAAACGGCATAAATCAGCCAAAACAGCTCGCATGTAGCTGAAATATTAGCTAAACTCCAAAATAGCCAAAAAGAAATATTTGTAAATGCCAAAATATTCCAAAAAGCTAGCAGAATGCCAAATTTTAAAACTTTTTAAAAACTATTATAAATAAAAATATGCAGGAATATTATTCCAAAATAAATCAACTTAAACCTTAAATCATTTTCAATATTTTACTCTCCATAAAAATATATTTTGTGAGAAAGTTAACGTTGGGCCAATAATAACAATAAAATCGGATGATCTGGAGGGCCAGATAGAAGTACCAGGAGGGCCGGATCCGGCCCCCGGGCCTTGACTTTGACACATGTGGTGCATGAGAACCGGACTGAGACTCCTCCCCCTGGCATTCCAAACAGGAAGTACCTCCAGGCTCCACAATCCAAAATCCCTTAGACTAATATAGAGAAACAAACAGCTGTGACTCATTCTGTTTGTCAGAATAACCATTCTTGCTCTGATACTTTTGTTTTTATATTTCTTGATGATCCTGTTATATTTTCGTGTTAGTTTTGCTGTAGTTCACCTTATTCAAGGTATAAACTGACCAATCAGATGCCTCAATAAAAAGTAGGCGGTCCCACATTGAACCTTCAAAACCTTTGGTTTCTTGGAAGCCCAACATGTTCACATCTGATTGGTGAGAGTGGTTGCCATAGAAACGTTAACTCAGTTTGACTCACTGATAGCGAGAAAGCTATCAGACAGATAGATTTCACTATGAGAAGAAGTTATTTGAGCTTAAGAAAATCACATATTGAAAGATGCTCGCTTCTTTTAATATTTTTGCTTTGTGTTGGCCAAAAAATAAACACAATTTATATTATTATAAAAAGAAAGTCATGAATGCAAATCCAAAGGATAAAGTGAGACTCTGCAGCTCCTGCTGGTTTTGATCTGTAGAAAAGGAGTCTAAATGGCTCTATATCAGGTCTATACTCTGCTTGTAGTATCACTTCCTTTTTAAAATCATGTGAAGTCGGAGTGTCAGAAGTTCACGTGTGAAGTCACGCTGTCATGTCAGTGGGATAAAGCTGCGATTAGCTGGAGCGGGAGTTCTGCCTGGATTCCTGCTCTCTCCTCCTGCTGTGGTTTCCAGGCGTCTCTTCAAACACACTCGCAGCTTGACGAGTCGCAGTCTGCACTCTGCTCTCCAGAGCCAGCAGGTCAGGTTACCCTGCTCCTGAAGATGACAGCAGACGACAGGAATCATCTTCTCCTCATAACCTCGGAGAGCAGCCAGGCGCTTCTAAAGACTGTGGTTTGCATATAAATCCCAGCGTCTCCGGGGTTCTGTTAGAATAGAGAGGCAGAGCAGGCGTTCATTCAATAATGGTTTGTTTATTCACATCATCATGTCTGATATTCCCTCTCCGCGTGTTTGTCCTTGGGGTGTTTTTCCTGTGCAGCAGCTGTCAAACGTCTCTCTAACAGAGTGCAGGTTTGCATTTGAAAGGTTCAACTTCTCATCCTTCTTTTTTTATTGAGGTGTGGAGTAGAAGAAATGAGGGAAATCTGGGATTGTGTTTCCAGAAAGTTCCTGGACTCATGTTTGTTCATTTACAGGAGCCTTCAAATCCACAAGACGACGGGCATCCCTCACAGCCGCTGGCTGGAGCAGCAGAGGGGGCAGGAGGGAGGAGGGGGGCTCGGGGGTCCTCTGAGGTACAGAGATCCCTGCATCTTCTGGCTGCACGCAGATATGGAGGGTAAGAAGGGACCGTTGGAACGATTATTTTAATACCTGACTAATCCCAGCATGCACCATGTGGATGTTAAACACACATCTTAACCATCATTAGCTTTGAACATTACCTGTGAAGATGCTAGAGTGAATGCTGGAAGCATTTGGCAGTTGAAGATGCTGAAAGTGATAGCTAAAAACGCTGAAGCCAATAGCTAGCTCGAATATTAGTTGCCAAATTAGCCTTAAAAAAAGCCTTAGCCAGTTAGTTGAAGTGTTATCTAAACTTCAAAACAACATAAAAAGACAAAAAAAAAGCCTAACTTAGCCAAAAGCTAGCATGCAGCTGAAATATTAGCTCAATGTCAAATTAGCTTTAAAACATATAAAAAAAAAGGTTAAGTTAGCCAAAACAGCTAGCATGTAACAAATATTAGCTAAGCTTCAAAATAGCCTTAAAAGCAAAAAAAAAAGCCTAACTTAGCCAAATAGCTAACATGTAACGGAAATATTATCTTAATGCCAAATTAACCTAAAAATGTATTTAAAAGTTAATTAAGTTAGCCAAAAAAGCTAGCTTGAAGCTCATATTAGCTAAACTCCAAAATAGCCTAAAAAAACTTCAATAAATTCCACAATAGTCAAAAAAGCTCGCAGAATGACAATATAACTTTCAACTTTATTACAATCTGACTCCATATATTGTAAAATAACGACAAATCAACTATTACATTAGTCGTCAACTATTATAATAGTTGATTAGTCGTTGCAGCTCTAAAACACACACACACACATTTAGCTCCTTGTTGTGTGTTTTAGCTTTGGACAGACGGCTGGACGATCGTGTGGATGAGATGCTTACAGCAGGACTGATAGAGGAGCTCAGGGACTTCCATGTCAGATACAACCAGCAGAAGATCCAGGACGACAGGTGAAGCCTGCAGCACACACGGCCTCTCCATGAGCAACCAGCAGCAGCTCTGAGCGAGCTGCCATCCTCGCATGACCTTCCTGTGGTCCTCACACTGACACGTGAAAGGTTCAGGCAGAGTTTAGCTCTGTACTGCAGAGGCTTCGCTTCGTCCAACGCCGCATGGCGGTTCTCACCCACAACAAAGTCATGTACGACTGCATGAGGCCAGAATTATGAGAGTGTTGATCTTCTGAATATGACTCTTGTGTCTTAATACGGTTGTATAGAATGTCTGTATGAAAAAATTTTGGACTTTGAAGGAAAAACGAGTCAAAAAATGCAGAACTTCAAATGTTTTGTGTGATTGCATCAGATTCTGAAGCTTTACCAACATATCCTCCATGTTGGAATCAGCTGATTTACATTGATTGCTGTCAAATGTCTCTGTCTCCGCCTCCAAGCGTCAAAAGTCCTTTTTCACCCGAGAGCTGAACGTTTCTCTGCGAGCAGAGCCAGAGTCCTCGCATATGACCAGAATGTCGTGCTTGCGTGCTCTCTTAGGTTCTCCTAGCGCGCCGGCATCACTCGTGCCTGAGAGAGCAGCTCACGCACGCAGAGTCTCTCACGAGAGAGGACTTTTCCTGATTGCGGGAGGATTAAACACGAGCACGCAGACAGGAAACGCTCGCGAGGAATGTTTGATACAAGCGTGGAGATGTCTTCGTTCTGCGTGGAGTGGTGACGTCACGTCTGAGCTGGAATCTGGATCTAAACCAGGGGTGGGCAAACTTTTTGATTTGTGGGCCACTAAGGGTTTTAAAATTTGGCATAAGGGCCGGACAAGGAGCAGATGGAAGGAGAGATTGGGTAATCAACCTCATAAACTAAAAAAATAATATGGAATTTAGAGAAAAACATGCTTTAATTTGGATTCAAATTCACATATATTAATTTAAAAACAGAAAATTTGGGAGTTTTAATTTCTAAATTTTGATTTTTTGTTCTCTTTTTGGTGATCCAATGGGTTGATGTTCTTCAGAGGAAAATAGAAATCAGAAAGATCACCTTCTGACTCAGAAAAAAACACACGAACGTCAGAGAAACAACACCATTCATGAGAAGAAACCAGAAATACAATGAAAATAAAACAATAATTAGGATTTTTGATTCAATGTATTTTAATTTGGAGGGCCACATTAAGTAGCTTAAGGGGCCGCATGTGGCCCCCGGGCCGTAGTTTGCCCACCCCTGATCTAAACTCTACTGCTAATGTTGCGTTGAGAGAGCATGATCAGATGGTTATTAAAAGTGGGGTCATCTGGACCCCTCAAGAGAGCGCGCTGAACTTTTTTTCCAATGATTTTTATCTTCACTGTGACTGACATAAAATCCTGTCCACTTTTGTCACGGGAGGGGTCACACATCCTTGTAAGGTGGGGTCATCTGGACCCATAAGAAACCACGAGGGTTAAAGATACGCTCTCCCACAGACTCGCCTTTTCCGTGTTTTTGTATAGATCAGAGTACCCAGACTTTTTCACTCAAAGGGCCAAAATCTGAATGGGATCTCAATCCGCGGGCCAAATACAATATTTTTTTTATTTTTTTAGGATGGTTTGATTTATTTATTTAGATTATGTGCTCATTAAGTTAACACACATTGGTAAGAATAAAAGTATTCATTTGTCTTTGAAACCTTTAACACAAAGGCCTCACTGGACATTTTTAATTGAAAAACAAAATAAAACAAACTTTCTTCCAATGAAAACAGCAAACTGGGATCCTAAAGAGAGACGTGGAGCTGCTCTTTAGACTTCATCCGTTTGACGTCGTCGCTCCATCTCAGCTAGCTGAAGAAGGCCGCTAAAAGCATCAGAAGTGACCGTAAAGGCTTCTGGGGATTTCTAACACAAAAAAAGTCCAGAGCTGACTCACTTTTTGGGGTTATTTCACCCAAAGCTGCAGGGAAAGAAAGTGCTAACAGCGCCACCCAGAGGCTGGAAGTATATTACAGCCGTAGAGTCTTGGAACAGCGCAGAGAATCCATGGGAGACACCATCGGGTTTTAACTAAACACTCTGTGGCTTCTGCAGCCGTGACTTGGTAGGCCACAAGATGACCTTTGGTGGGGCAAATTTGGCCCGCGGGCCACACTTTGAACACCGATGATTAAGACTGATTCAAAATAAAACGCTATCTGATGATCATCAGGGGGTTGAACAGCTGCTGCAGAAAACGAGCGTGGGTCAGGTCAGACATAAACTGAACCCGGTGGGTTCTGTGTTTTCCTGTTGTTTAGAAATGAAATTAGCATCTGCATGTCCACTCAACACTGAAGGCCGTGTAACACTGAAAACCGGTCATATGTGGATATACGTGGAAAAAGTTGTGGTTCTTAAATGTGACACATCAGTGAAATGTTCACAGATGAATCACGAATGAACAACATCAAAACCACAGAAGACAAACGAATAAACCACGCAAAGATCAGATAAACCGATGCGTCATTGAACGTCTTCTTCACACAATCAGAGCAGAAATCTCATGGCGTCAGCACCATGGACAGCACCCGCCCAGTCCAAATGCTTTGTTCTGATTAACCCGTGGGGTTCCTCTGGTCGGTTCTGGTTCTAACAGACAAGGATCTTTAAAGGTTCTCTTATTTTGAAGTTTGACTCTGTCAATGATCTAAAAATAACAACGACACTCAGACTTGATCTGCCAGTCAGAGTCCGTTCTGCTGATGTGGTGAATGTGGCGCCCGTGACGGCGCCCGTGACGGCGTCTGTCTGCAGATGTGCAGCTTCACATCTGCTGGAAGCTGCTTCCTCTCCTCCTTTGTCCGTCCCCTCGTCCTCTCTCCCTCCATCCCTGACTCTATTGGCCTCTCAGCAATCTGATCGTCCACTCTTTTACCCCCTCCCCTCCTCCGTCTGGCTTCTCCTTCGTTACCTCCATGTCTCCATCCCCGGCTGGCTGCTGTGGGCAGTCATCAAGGTCAGATCTCTCCCTCCCCCTCATCCTTTATTCCCTCCTTCCATTGACTCCATATTTCCTGTTCTCTGTCGCTATTCTCCAGTTTCTGTCTCCCCAAACCCAGATGATTTCATCCTTTTAAAAATAAGAGGATTTCAGTTCATTTAACTGTTTTTCAGACCTAATAAATTAAAATAGTTATTTCCATTTTTTTAAAGAAAGCAAAGAAGGATCTGAGCTCCACATCGATTCCTTCACATAAACTCATGAATCATAAAGTTGTTTATCTTCTCTGAGGGATCAAATGGAGGTGGTCTTTCCTAGTAACCATGCCAACGAGCGTTTAAAGTTTAAAAAACACCAACTTGAGATGTTTGATAGCAGAAACGGCTTGTTGAACTGTTAATAATGCAGCAGGTTTTTACATTTCTTTGTGTTTTTTTACACAAACATTTCATTTTAGTTCCTTCAAACTTCTGCTGTGAGCTCAGCCTGTTTCTGCAAAGATCTTTGTCAAGACAGATGATCTTCTCTGCTCTGGTTTCTGAGCTTCACTCTCTTTTATAATCAGATATTTTAGTTTCAGAACATGAATTTTAACATAACTCTACAGCAGGGGTGTCGAACTCAGAGGCCAAAATTCAAAACACACCTCAGGATAAATATTTATTGAGCAGAATAAAACTACATTTATAAAAATTTAAAGACGTAACTTTTTAACATAATGATTACCTGGATATATAGCATTACATGTGATAATGCTGTAAACTGAATTTGGCTGCTGAAGATGCTGAAATTGATAGCTGAAAATGCTGAAGCTGATAGATAGCTAAAATATTAGCTAAATGCTTAATTAACCTAAAAAACAGACAAAAAAAAACTTAGGTTTGCCAAAACAGCTAGCATGTAACTGGAAAAAACAGCTAAACTTCAAAATATCCTTAAGAACTGAAGAAAAAAAAGCCTAAAATTAGCCCAAACAGCTAGCGCGTAAATATTAACCTATTTCCAAAACAGCCTTAAAACTTAAAAAGAAATGGCTAGACTAGCCAAAACAGCTAGCATGTAGCTGACATATTAGCTAAACTTCAAAACAGCCTAAAAACTTAAAACCGCATTCACACCCATAAGCCCCCTCTCTTTCACCACCAGTACATGCACTGCTCGACGCCTGTCCACAAAGGTGTTCAAAAGCTTGACGCCCTGGCTGCGTGTGGGAGGAGCTACCAGCTAATGTGTGTAGCCTGATGGCTACATGGAGCAGTGACTGTAGATCTCATTTATGGAAGTCATGGAAGATGTTGAGAGCTCAGGTTTATTTCTTTTAAAGAGAAACATTGATAATCTCATCTCCATGTTTGGGTTCATGAGGTCATTCAGAGATTCTCTCCGTATGGTGAGCTTCACTCCCGCCGGTTTTTCATCTCTCCCTGGTCCACTTTGCAGGCTTGTTGTCCCACATTATTTATTTATTTATTTATTTATTTTTTACTTGTCCTGTCCAACAGCTGAGCAAGCAGATACGGGCTGAGAGCCTCTTGCATTGGACAGATTTTATTGTCCCATCAGGGGTTTATTAAGTATAAACCCCTGTTGTATTTCATGCTAAACTTTATTTATTTTAATTATGTTGTATCTTTTTTCTTTTTTTGTTGGATCGGACGGAAACAAAGGGGGGGGGGATAAAAGAGTGGGTTTAAGAGAACAAAGTGTTGTCCCACATTAACCCGAAAGGGAAAACATCCAAAGAATAATTTTAGGGAACCTTTATTATTATTATTTTGATGAAAATGAGGCTCGAACAGACTCCCTCCCTGATCTCGTCTGGCCGGGGGCGGCGTAGCTCTGCCTCACGGGGGCCGGCGTGGTCGCTCCAGGTCCACGAGCTGGTTAAGATAATGAACGGAGGCGGAACGAGGCCTGGAGGAAAAGGTGACGCTGGTCACACCTGTCTGCTGTAGTCACATGTGAGATGGAAACTTCTCTTAATTCACGGGATCATGTTTCTTCTCAGTCAGGACTACCAACACGGGATTTTCCAGTCGATTGGTTTTAAGGAGTTCCACGAGTTCCTGACTGCGCCCGAATGCAGCACCCCCCAGGAGAAAGAGGCTCTGCGAGAGAGAGGTCAGGGGAGAACCTGCTTCTACTGTCAGTCTTCAGAATAATCAGATGATTTTGTCGTTGGATTCTCACCTGCTTCATCTTTTCAACCCTGGTTTTTTTGCTGCAGGTATTGAAGCTTTGAAGGTTGCAACTAAGCGCTACGCCCGCAAACAGAACAAATGGGTTCGTAACCGCTTCCTTAAACGTGAGTGACTTCTTGATGTGTTTGTGTTTCTGATCCTCTTCTGTCCTGTAGACCTACATGAAGCTGTTGTTGATTGATCTCTATTCTGATCGTAATGATCAGTCAGATCATTTGATTTTATTCTTATTAATGACCTGATGTTATCTTGAGCTCATTTCTAACTTGTATAATTTTGACAAAAACCTTTTTAGAGAGTAAAATATTAAAAGTTATTTAAGGTTTAAGTTGATTTATTCTGGAATAATATTCCTGCATTTTTATTATTCATAATAATGTTAAAAACGTTACAGTTTAAATAAATGTCATTGTCGTAGCTTTTTGGATTATTTTGGCATTTAATAAGATTTTTTTAGGCTGTGTTGGAGTTTTGGGAGTGGACTAATATTTCAGCTACATGCTAGCTGTTTTGGCTATTTAGGCTTTTTTTCCCTGTTTTTTTTAGACTTAATCAGAGTTTAGCTCATATTTCAGCCACATGCTAGGTATTTTGCTTTTTTAAAAAGTTTTTAGGCTGTTTTGGAGTTAGGCTAATATTTACACGTTAGCTATTTTGGCCAATTTAGGCTTTTTCTGTTTTTTTTAAGGCTATTTTAGAGTTCAGCTATTTTATTCAGCTACATGCTAGCTGTTTTGGCTAACCTAGTTTTTTTTTTTTGTTTTTTAGGCTAAGTTGACATATAGCTAATATTTTAGCTTGCTATCAGCTTCAGTGGTTTTAGGCTATTAGCTTCAGAATTTTCAGCTATTAGCTTAAGTGATTTCAGCTCTCAGCACTACCATCTTCAGCAGCTAAATTCATCTTACAGCATTAACTCTAGCTTTATCACAGGTAATGCTATATATCTAGTTCATAATGATGTTAAAAAGTTACTTTTTTAATAAATGCTTATCCTGTTCAACTTAAGGTGTGTTCTGGAGTTTGGCCTCCAGTGCGATCGAGTTTGACACCCCTGATCTAGAAAATTCATGCTTGTTTGGTTTTAGCTACAAACGTTTTTTTTCAAGACTTATTTTAAAATATTTAAGCTTTATATTTGTCTCCCTGAAACCTTTTTCTGTGATTTTGTTCTTTGTTTCACTGGAAATTGATTTCATGTGTGGAAATGGGAGAAGAGTTTTTTAGACAGCAGAATTGTTTTAGTGCTGCTGCATTGATGTTTTTGTTATGTTGTGTTTAGGCTTTTCGCCACATTTCAGAATGCAGAGCTGCTTGGCGCAGTCCTTACACAATTATACATTGTTGCCACCTTACCTATTCTTTTGACACCAACATCACCCAAACACCAGAGCTTCACATTCTGACCAGGTTCCACCATTGGACAGCTCAACCATAAACGTCATCAGTCTAAGGGTTGCTGCAAACCTGCTGAGAGAGGAGATCCCACAATGCCTAGCAGGAGCGCTAACACACGAGCATCATGGGATAGTGCATATTTGCCATGTCTCCTTGTGATGTGGTTCATCCTGTCCTGCAGCAGAGACCAAAGGTGCCCCATAGACTCCCAGAGTGTTGCTTTCTTAAGTCTGGATGCATTTAAATGTGCTTGACCACGAGCAGGAGGGCTGAGCAGGTTTCTCCGTCCCACCAGCAGCGTGCCCTCGAGTAACCTGGCCTCCTAATCCTGTTAGGCCCAAGTGGCTTAAGCCCCCGCCAGGCCCTAAACCTCAATACCCCCTTTCTGCTGCACTCTCCATATGCCGTCTCCTGCATGTGTGCGACTCTTTCCAACAGGAGCTGTAATCCGTCTGAAGTTGGCTGCTTTGTTGGGGATGTTTTGTGGATGTTTATTTGGCGCCAGGAACCTTCTAGAAATTTCCTTCTTATAATGTTTTAGTTGGGAAATAAAGCAAGAATTGATTTGAAAGAAATTATTAGACTTTTCTAGTGACTTCACTGAGTCTGACAGTCAGCTGGTAAACACAAAGGCCTTCGCGTCCACCTTCATCTTCCTGGAATGTGCTTGAACACATTTAATCGGCGGTTCGGCCTTGAAGGTGAAATTCCAGTTGAAACGGAGCCACAACAAACTAAGATGCGAGTCTGTGGCTGGTTTCTTCTGCAGCCTGGGACTCATTGGATATCATCACATCTCTCTTTCACTGTCATGTTTTGTAAGCATTCACAGTGATCCTGATTATTTAGTTTTCCTCCGTATGTTTTTCAGGATGTAAAAACTCGATCACGCCTTCAGCAATTTATGCAATCTCTGTATCAAGACGTTCACCTCGTTAAGGACGTTACGGCTTTTATATTTGGTTTTCGTAAACTTTGTGGTTTAACGATTTTACGCAATTTGGGATTTTTAGGCTCATTGAAATGAATGGGAATTTTTTTAAATGTATGCAGTTTAAAACATTCAGCATGTTCTAAAAAATCATAGTATTGTTGAATTTCACCCAAATGTTGAAATATTGCACACATTTTTACGATTATTCTTTTTTTTGGTTTCTTTCATGGAATTCCTCAAATTGTTTGTGACTTTGAAACCTTCAATATTGTTGTCAAAACGTTCAGCATGTTCAGGACTTTAGTGCTGCTGAGGTTTTTATGGTTAAGTTTGAGTTTAGCAAACATTTTAGCGATATGTTAACGTTTTTTGGATATGTTAGTATCTAATGTGGTTTTTGGGGTAATTCTGAGTTAAGCTAGTATTTTAGCAACATGCTAGCTTTTTGGCTAATTTAATGTCTGCCATGGATTTTTGGGCTAATTCTGAGTTAAGCTTGCATTTTAGCTACATGCTAGCCACTGAACTTTTATGGGCTAATTTTGAGCTGAACTAATATTGCTAGTTTTTTTTTTGCTAATTTAGCATATAATGAAGTGTTTGAGGCTAATTCTGAGTTAAGTTACTATTTAGCAACACGCTATCTTTTTTTTTTTTAGCTAATTTGGCACCTACCAAGGATTTTAGGGGTTTTTAGGAAGTAAGCTAACATTTGATCTACTGAGGTTTTGAGCGAATTCTATGTTCATACCTTTTTGCGTTTTTACATTTTATAGATTTTTTCACTTTCTTCAAATTCTTTCTGCACTTAATGCAATGTCTGTAGCTTTTAAGTCATTTCGCAGTTTCGCTTTATACATAAAGCTTTAGCATTTTCAGCAAATCCCTTCAGCTGTTCCAGTAAATCTTCAGCAAAAAGCATTCACACTAGTATTATCGCAGATAATCCATCTTTTCTAGTTGTTCCTAAAGATCTCCCAGATCTCCATCCTTAACGGGGGATCCTGGCCCTCGATCTTCTCTTCTGTTCGCCCGGGGGTTGACCGCTGACCTCCTTTCCTCGCGGTTCGAGCCCCAAACTCGCTGGGCAGTCGCCCTCGGCGAGCAGGCTAATCTCTGGAGTTTTTCCTGACCACACGAGCTCCAGCTGTGGCTCCACGCCGGCTGGTCGGCTCTCAGGTGTTCACTTTCTGCACAGCTCCAGGTAAATTCAGACGTCAGATGCTTTACCTGAGCTGGGAGGATATAAACACCAGGACAGAATGAAGTCACTGAGAGATTTCATTATGTGAAGAAGTCATGGTTTATTCATTCTGTTGATGTGACAGACAGCAGCCGGTCAGTTTCACAAAAACATTCCTCACATGTAACCAGGACGCACAGGTGTGGTTCGAGCCAGGCCTGTGAGTGTTAAGTAACAGCAGTGTAGGTATCTTTTATTCAGAAGAGTAAACGAGTGAGCAGAGGGTGCATGGATGGATGGAGGGGAGGGGGATAATCGGAGCCAGCTGGGACAACAGGTGTGGGGCGGGTATATACACCCTTGTCTTCAAACAAGTGTAAAGCCTTCAGGAAGTTCCACTCTGTGCACAAATGCAGAGTTTTCTGCTGGTTGGACCCAGTCAGAGTGTGACGTCACGTAGTTCTCTCTGGTTAAAGTGGAAAACATCCCCTTTTATAAAAATAAAGCCACAAACTCCCCCTCTCTCTTCTTCATCTATATCTATCATCAGAAAAATGCTACAAGAACAGGTCAGACCTAATCAGGTCATGTGCAAAGTGGATGTAAAGCACAAATCTTAACCATCACTAGCTTTAAACTTACTAAAAGTAAAGACAATAAAGATGAAAGTTTATTCAACTTTAATTGAATCGTGCAGCCTTTGTCATTTATTAGTTTCTGTAATTAAAACAAAATAAATCAAATGAGAGATCAGGAATATACTTTCCATCAGAGTCGTTTTGACAGGTGCCCCGCCCCCAAGATGATATAACAATTTATTATCAGTTTTTTTTATATAAAGGGTAGATGGGGTCAAAGGTCACCTGTTAGAATGATTTTGATGGAAAGTAAATTCCTGATCTTTCTACTGAAGTCGACATCTGAAACAAAGAGCTACTTTTCACAAAAGATAGTTTTGGTCTCAAAAAAGTGTCATTTTTGGTGCTAAACGCTCATAACTTTGTTCGACTTTACTACATCCTGAATCCATATAATATAAAGTAACGACTAATCAAGTCTTAATTTATTCGTCGACTATTTTAATAATCAATTAGTCGTGTAATCGTGGCAGCCCTAATGTTCTGACATACAGTTTATCACAACAGCATTACGGTCGAACAGACATGAGGAATTCATTCTGTAGTTACTTGATGCTGTTTGGTGAATTTAATCATGTTAAACACTGAGATGCAGTAAAAGAGAAAGAGAGAAAAGAATTGAAGAATTCTGCCTCATCATTTGGTCCAAACCATGCAGGGGAGGCTCTGTGTTCTCCTTACGATCAGGGAGAGAGAGCCAATTAAATTCGGTGACGATGCCGTCCAACATATTTTAAACTTAAAAATGTCTCAGGTCCAAAGTATTCAGTAGTAGTTCCATAAGAAATGGTTTGAGCGAAACGAGAGTCTTCCAGGTGTGAATTATCCGACATGAATGGACTTTACAGAAGCAAGAGATTATAAAAGACACTAAAATGTCTGTAATGAATTAATCGTGATTAATGCGATAATTTGACAGCTTTAACAAAAAGCAGAGTGTTTTAGCAGTATAGCTAAAGCTATCCAGTCTATAGTCTGGTACCGTCACTTTTGGGGAGGGGAGGGTCTCTGGTGACATCCTGACTGAAACTCAAAGCTGTCCTCCAGGTTTTAGCTTACAGAAACTCATATCTGTCGGCTGCACCTGATCCCCTCGACTGTTGACCCTTCACTTAGAGGAGTGGTCTGTGGACTCAAGCCCACGTTTCAACTGAAGGATATTTACCAACATTCAGCAAAGTGTCTTCATCCTTTGAGTTCTTTGTGAGAATAAAGTTTTCATATCAGCACAGTTTGGACTGGAGTGAAAATCTTCATTCAGAACTCCGATGGAGCCCAGCTGGAGCGTCTCTGGTTCCGGACCCTCTCCCTGCAAACGCACAGCCAGAGCAGCAAAGGATTGTGGGTCTGTGTGTTTCAGTCAGGCAGCTGCTGCTCCACACTGTCCCTCCCTGTTGGTAATCGGACCTCCTCTCTGCGCTCACGTTTGGGGGTGTGGCCTCCCTGCGTCTGTCTGTAACCAGTTGTTTTTTTAAGAAAAAACAAAGTAAAGGAGAATTGAGACCAGAACTCCAGAACTGATGTAAGAACTATGATAGAAAAACTATTATCATACCACCTTAACATGAAGTCCCCTGTTATCAGGCTGTCGAGTCGAGTTAGTCTCCTATCACATCTTCATCTTGTTTGTTTAAAAAAAAAATGTTTTTAATCCTCAAGATTAGGGATGCGGTACCAAAACCGGCACTGTTTGGTACCGGCGCCACATCATCAATGATGATGATACCATATTAATTTTTGGTAGCGGCGTGACAAGAGGTGCACACGGCGTGCACGACTTCGTTTCATTGTGGCTTAAGAAAATGGGATGTCACTGCTTTTCTCCAGTGTGTGTGAGGGGGGAGGGGCCAATCGATCCGAGTATCTATGGTACCGTTATCAGCGTGGAGTGTTATTGTTGTGATGACGTTGATACAAACAGCTGTTCTGGTTTTTGTTCTGTTCCATCTGTCTGTAGTGTTGCCAGACTGGATGAAAATCTGCCCCATTTGAGTGAAAACCTGCCCAATTTGGACAGGAAGGGTCTATCTGTGCAAACAGCACCCCCCCCCCCCCCCCCACCCTTGACCCTCCCTCCCTGTTTCATAGGAGGGCGGAGTCATATAGCGGAGCCCATATTTGCAAGCAACAGTAGATCTTTTGTTGTCTTTTAGTTTACTTTTTTCACTGACTTTTTTATTTTAATTTTTTTTGTCAACATGTTAGTCATTCTGTTCCTTACATTTTTGTTAAATTAGCTTTTTTTTATTTTATTTTTTTAGTGACTGTTTTCTTCTTATTATAATGGTATTATGCTGTTATTAATATATTTGGTTCAGTTCAGATTGTTCCATTCAGTTAATTAACATTTTTATTTGCCATTAGTCTCTATCCTGTGTTTTATGATACACTAATTAACACAAAAAAGTGTATTTTCATAATTTTTCTGTACTACACCATTTCAAGAATGAAAGCATTGGCATCAATAATGGGATATTGGACAAGTGTGCTTGTATTTTTCTAAAGTAGATGCAGACTATCTGTACTAAACTAAAAACGTGGCTGTAAGGGCAGGAAGTGCAGTAACTGTCCAAAGGCTGCTCTAAAATACATCAGATTCTAAAGAGGAGGTCCAACTGAGATGTCTAGTGCCACCATTGATCCAACAGCTGTGATGCACACGTGAAGCAGGTGACTCAAGTGTAGTTTATCAATGAAAAGACCTTGAAATCTGAATACAAAAGGGGAAAAATGAATACGGCCACCAGCACGGAAAAAATGAAAGCAGTGATCATACTGAACTGAATTGTACGTCAATAATGATAAATAAATCCCAAATGAAATGTAAAATTACATCCAGCACATGGCAACCCTTCCCACTCTGGCTGCTTTGCAGCAGTGGAGGACAGGCTGTCGACGCTGAAGCAGTGACGGTCCAGGTACGCCAGGTGACACCTTCATGACACAATAGAGCTTCTTCACCTGGACTATGTAACAAGAGGTAGCCTAAAATAGGGGGAAAAACACAGAACATCATCACTAAAATTATCCTCCATTTCTTAACAAGAAATCTAATAATAAAATATCAAAAAAGTTGAAATGTGTGTCACAGAAGCATTAAATAAAAGAAAAATAAGAAAAAAAAGTAACTTTCAATTGAATGTTATAAAGACCAATTAGGTTTTTTTGCTGCTAATTCTAAGGAAAAAGAAATTGTCTTTTTTGAGTTAACTTAAGTGTAGTTACTTAAAAAAAAAACTAATGTAATAAAAGAAAATGAATCATTTTAGAACAAAATGAGAATCTGATCTCAGTGCTCTTAATACATCCTCATTTAAATCTAGGTAATAACATAAATCCACATTTTTGTTTCCGAAATAATGAAAAAGAATGCTGGTCTAACTTTACTGAACTCAATGATTTTGACTCAGTTTTATATGAATTTTTTTTTTATTTCCAGATCCTCCATATGGGGTCAAATCAGGATCATCTGGAAGTGAATGAAAATAACGGATTGCAAATTTGAGAAATTTGAAATAAAAACTAATTAGGTTTAAAAGTATTTTCATTCTTTTTCCCATTATTTGCTTTCAGCTCTCCGTGTTCAGTTCTCTGTTTTTGAGTTTTCACTACCGAATTGTACATGGGGGCGGAGCTTTCAGCTCATTGGCTACAGTTTTAGTGTTTTTTTTAATTCAAGTTTCAAATTTACATATTTTTTATTTTCAATATTTCTTTCAAGTTTTCAATATGTATTTTTGAGTTTAAAACTGCTTTCAATTTGTTCTTGTCTTTTTTTTTTTTTTAAATTTACAATCCTGACCCTGATTTGACCCCACCCCTCCAGCTGATGATGAGTCAACAGCAGGACTGATTTTAAGAAAAGCTTGGAAGGATGTGTGGAGAAGTTCAAACAACTTAAAATGTTGATCCTGCAGGGTGAGACGCTGCTCTTTATTTGGTTTTTGACCTTCTATCAGCTGTTCTGAGCAGAGATGTCATCAACATTAACAAACTCAGGCTGGAGAGACTCAGAGCTCATCAAACCCACAGCAAGCAGCAGCAGCAGCAGCAGCAGCAGCTGGATTTGGATCCAGTTCAGGTGAACGACGTTTGATCTCTGATGAGCCGTTGGTTTCTCTTCAGAGGGCAGCTCGGGCATTTCCCAGCAGCCCCGGGTTCCTCTCCATGTGGAAAGGATTAAGCTGGTAATTGAGTTGGCAAACAGAACCTTAAAGGTTAATGGGATTCATTTACAGAAGAGTCTGGAGAACAGATCAAATGTGAAAAGTTTGAGACGAGTCAAGTCTCCTGCAAAGGCGGGAACATGGACGTCATGCTGGGATTCTGTTTCAGTAAATCATTACTTTCGGTTTGATATCAGTGCGGTTATATGACGTCTATTGTCAGAGTTTCTCCAGTGAATCATAAACCTGTGTTGTTTTCGAGGACCTAGTTTCTGCAGAGCGGCAGGAGTTCATTAGAATTCACCTCTGAATTGTGGGCAAGATCTTTAGTGCAGAGTAAGCCCGCCCCCAATTCCCATCACCCCTCACTAGCTCGCAGTTCCTCACACACCTGTCTGAATATAATGAGCTGGCACCACAGTAGAACGTACAGAACCGATCCAGATCCCAGCTCAGACCCGGAGAACGAGAATGGGGCGGAGCCAGAAGCTCGTGGCTCGCCCAGAGTTTATTCTACGTCACAAAGACAATCGTTTTTAAACTGCTTTTTTTTTTCATCTGCTCCTGATTCATATGAAGAGATACTCAGAAATATAATTCATAAATGCTGCAAGAACATGTGAAAATTAGCAAAAACTCTATTTTTATTGGATTCTTTGAAAAGTTTAACATTAAGAAAGTCCACACTAGAACCAAACTGTGTTTCCTTAATTTTAACCAAAAAGGAACCACCCAATCCCATGAGAACACCTTCAATCAGTGAATACTGTGTAAACCACACCGTAACACAGAAGCCCCGCCCACAGCCTCTCAAACAGAACCATGTTGAAGAAAAGTCTCCAGAAAGTATTTGATTCCTACTAATCCTATGGTGACGGTGAACTGGAGTTTACAGGCTGCTGCGGCGTAAAACGCTGCCCAGAATCTCCTGAAATAGAGCTGAGAGTGAAACATGACAGGCTGCTTTATGCCTATAAAGTTTTTGAATTTTGAACAGGCCATAAAACGCCGCTTTAATTCAGTTTGATTTACAAGTTGACAGAATTCTAAAACATAGTTTGTTTTCATTGGTTGTTTAAACTGATCAATATTCCGACTAACAGTTCTCGATAAATCCGTTTTTTGCCTGGAATAGTCACACCGCTTGTTTTATAGGATTATCAAACCTATTAGTGGATTGATTGTGTACTTTTATACAACAAAATGTGCTTATTTTAAATCTTTGCAGAGTTTTGCTCCTCGTTATCATCTGAGCTGTTTACTGTATTTCAGTCGGCTGATGTACCAAAAGTGAAGCTGAGCTGTGAGTCAGAGTCCTGCAGCTGAAATGATCTCAGTCAATCTCATAGTTCTTGTTCATTTGTTAAATATTATTGATTGATTTTGATGTTATTTTGTCTCATATTGTTCTGCATAGATTTTTAAAGCGTTTTACATTTCATTGTGATTTAATAATTATGTTTTACAGTTGAGGTAATATCTTGAAGAAACTCTCCTGATGTCTTTAGAGCAAACTCGTTAAAGTCAAGGCCCGGGGGCCGGATCCGGCCCTCTGGGTAATTCTGTCCGGCCCTCCAAATCAGTTTATTTTATTTTATTTTTAATGGATCGATGTTATCTTGTGCTCATTTCTAACTTCTAGAATTTTAGCTAAATATATTTTTATTGAAAGTAAAATATTCAAAATTATTTAAGGTATAAATGAATTATTCTTGAATGATATTCCTGCATTTTTATTATTCATATTTATGTTAAAAAGTTACAGTTTCAAAGTTTTAAAAATTAACATTCTGATAGCTTTTTGGACTATTTTGGCATTTACCAAGATTTTTAGGATGTTTTGGAGTTTAGCTAATATTTCAGCTACATGCTAGCTGCTTTGGATCATAGAGTTTTTTAGGCTAATTTGGCTAATAGCTGATATTTTATCTGGCTATCAGCTTCAGCTTTTTTTAGCCATCAATTTCAGCGTCCACATTCAGCTTACATCATTCACACTAGCATCATCACAGGTAATATCTATTTCATAACTATGTTAAAAAAAATTACAGTTTTAAAAATGTAGTTTTAGTGTTAAATAAATGTTTATCTTTTTCGGCCGCGACCTCAGGTGTGTTTTGTATTTTCAGATCTTGTGAGATTGAGTTTGACACTCCTGATTCTTTGTTTGTTTTAGTCTTGGTTTGGATATAAATTCTTCTTGGAAGTGAAACATTGTCAAAGATCGACTCATTTTAAGTAAATTCATGTTGTAAGTCGTAGATCCTTTTTTTGGATTCTGATGCTGTAAACGTCAGCAAACGGCTGAAGCTGCTCGTTTGGGTTTCAGGGAACCCGTTCTCATCTGCAGGAACTGAGGAACGACCGTAGACATCAGCCTGATGCTGCTGCTCTGCTTCAGCGCTGAAGCCCGGAGACTGCTGACAGCGGCAGAATCCAAACCGGGGTGGGGGTGGGGGTGGGGGAGCACACAGGAGGGGAGGGGGCATTATCGAGCCGGGGTGAGTCAGCAGGTTGACGGAGCTCCTGGGTGCGGTCCGGGCGCATCACTGCTCTGCGGAGCGTCCGAGCAGCCGTCGCCTCTGCTGCAGTCTCATCAGAACGCCACTTTTATGCAGATGTTTGCAGAACCGTCGTTTTAAGGCGGCGCCGGTGTTTATGGTTGTTGAATGTTTGTGTGTGTGCAGGTCCAGGAGACGACGTCCCCGCCGTGTACGGCCTGAATGCGACCGACTCGGGGAGGTGGGAGGAGGCGGTGCTGACCCCTGCACTGCAGATCCTGGAGAGCCTCAGGAAGGTGTGGCCTCAGCATCGCTGCTGGGCTTTGTGCTTCTCGCAGTTTTTCTGTCTCTTAGCTGCATTTAGTTTCCTGGTGGTCCTGGAGATCGACCACCCTGCTGGTGTCCAGCTCTCCACACTGCTTTCTGCTGAGTAGCTCACTCAGGTGTCTTCACTCTGATCGAGTCGACACACCTGGTCCAGGTGATCAGCAGGAGTGCAGGGGAGCCGGTGGTGGATCTGGAGGACCTGGACTGGGTTGCCCTGATAGGAGCTCCTCCTCTCTAGAACAGGTTCTCAAAGAGTCAGCAGCAGAGCGCCAAATGAAGAACTTGACATCAGACTGGGGGACAATATTGGTGAAAAAAAAATGGATTAACAGAAACATTCTGTTTTTATTAGCCCCAGTGATCAAGTGTCATTTGAAGAACAAACCACAACAAATATCCCCTCACTGCTGCCCAGATCTTCTACTCATCTAGTAACTGAACCATTTGACACTTATTTCCTCAAACTATTTCTCAGGGAAATCAATGTCAGCAACTTTCAGTATAAACTCTCCTTCACTGAAGACTTCAAGTCATGGCCCGGGGGCCGGATCCGGCCCTCTGGGTCATTTATTTATTGTTATTAATGACCCGATGTTATCTTGCATTTATTTCTAACTTGTATAATTTTGACGCAATATATTTTTATGGAGAGTAAAATATTGAAAGTTATTTAAGGTTCAAGTTGATTTATTCTGGAATAATATTCCTGAATTTTATTCATATTTATGTTAAAAAGTTACGGTTTTAAACTTTTAGAAATTAGCATTCTGCTAGCTTTTTGGAATATTATTGCATCTACTAAGATTTTTTTTAGGCTTTTTTTTTTTTTCAGTTTAGCTAATATTTCAGCCACATGCTAGCTGTTTTGGCTAACCTAAACTTTTTTAGGCTAATTTAGCATTTAGCTCATATTTCATCTGGCTATCAGCTTCAATGTTTTAGCTATCAATTTCAGCATCTTCAGCGTCCATATTCAGCTTACAGCATTCACACTAGCATTATTTCAGGTAATGCTATATATCTAGCTCATAATTACATCAAAATTTTAAAGTTTAAAAATGCCGTTTGACTTTGACCACCCTGGTCAGAGCTTGCTTCTTCTTGCACTCCTCGCCAGTAAATTTGTCATAATTTTTTGATTTGTAACAAAGTGATAATTTATATTGAATTCTTTGAGCATTACCTGGTTGCTAATCGTGTACATGACTTTATCCAGCCTATTGGGTACGACCATTGATATATATTACTGGATTGTCCCTTTTCTGTTTGTTGTTATAGACAGACAGCATTACTATATATTGAGTCAAGCTGTTTCAGTACAGGACATGCAGACATCAAGACATTATCTTGTGGTTTATTTAAATATTTATTATCTATAAAGATTAATCGGTAAATAGAGCAAGAAATGCACCTTCTACTGCTACAGGTAATGCATTGCTGTCAAATGAACAGCTACTAAATAACTGCAATTTTTGATTTTACCTTTGTGATAAAATCTATATAACTGAGTTTGTAAATGTTTGTCACCCAAGACCAGAAAAGAGGGAGATTGATAAAGTTTAATGATATGAATGACTGACAAAGTGCTAGAACACCCTTTACCAGATTTTTAAATTAAACTACAACTTTTTTTTTTTTTTGGAGTACATACATGGTAAATATCTCAATTGCATTCTGCATTCACATTTAAATAGACAATTTTGTAGTACTTTGATAATAAGGCTCCAGCTAGCATCTTTAACTGATACAAAAACATTTTTAAACTGAAGAACTTGGATCATAGCGACGTACACTCCTGCCAAACTGTTAAGATTCAACACACAGCATAGCAGCAGTAAATGTTGTGGCGGCTCAGGTTTTGGGCCTCAGCTCCTTCCATGATCTCTGCTGTGTTTATGTGACGAGCAGAAGGTGAACGCTCTGTATTCCAGCTCTTCCTCCGGTCTGAACGACTAAGAAAGAACCTCAACAGTGACGGCACGGATTAAGAAAGTTTTGTGCAAACTGACCTTCACTTTATTACCAAAAAAACAAAAAGGGGGACGAACAACAACATTTACCAAGCAATGGTACAGCTCTTAAAGTAGCTAGCTACATGCTACTTTGCTAGCACAGCAGTCTGCATCTTGGCCGTACGCATTAAGTGTTGTTAACATGAATTTCCATCAGTTTTTGTGCTGGTTGAACGTAAATACATGCAAATAATATCACCCTTGTTTTAAAACATCAAATATTAATAAAAACATACATTTAAGAGCCAAGCTAGCGTGCTAGTCGCAAGTTGCTAGCACCTACTTTAGCATGCTCTTCATGGTTCCCAACCTGATTTCTTTCCATAAAAATGTGATTCTTGTCCTCTGATCAGATTATTTTGTTGTCAAGGTTCTTGAAGTTGATTACTAAACGCTGCGTCTCCTTTTGTGCTCCTCATGTGTATACGGACCTCCTCCATTTATCATTTATCAGACTCATGCAGTACGTCTGTACGCCGTATGTCTCGTGATTTCCAAACCAATCTTATATATCAATGGGTGCGAGAAAGTAAGCATTTGTCCACGTATCTTAAAATCACCTTTTCTCCTCGCCGACATGTTTGTTCCTCAAAGGAAGCTGCTCTGACTCTCTCTCTGAATCCCGCTCATCTTCTCGCTCTGACTCCATGTTGACTCGTCGTTACCGTCTTTCTTTTCTGCGCAGATGCAATGACGTAGAAAATGTTGGCTGACCTCTAGTGGTGAAATTAACACACTACACAGTTGACACTTGACTGTAATTACCTTTTCTCCCTGCAGATGTCGCATTAACCACGAGCGATGGTACAGCTGGTTATGGTTTATTGAGGGCCACAAACACTCCTCCGGCCCGTGGGCCGCACATTGCTGTTCTGTTCTCAAATGTTCTGCTCTCATCCACACCGAGATTTTTTTCTTCTTCAGGCTTCTTTGTTTTGCAGGTTTGAAATCTCACCTGAGAATATGGTTCATAGTTGACCTGATTCAGGTAATCAGCAGCAGATAAGACAGGATTTCTGGAAAACCAGCTTTAAGATCTAGAGTTGCAGATTAGAGCAAAGAGTGGAAGTGATAAACACAGGCGTGTCCTGAGGAGCTTCTTTCTGCTGAACAGACCAGTGTTGGTCCATAGGACAGCTGGTATCAGGACCGCAAAAAAAATCTACAGCCTCAATATGTTCTGTTTCATTCTAATCTGGTTCTCATCCACCTCATTCTTGACTCGTGTCCAAGTCACTCAGTCATGTGTCAAAACTCCTTCCAGTCCTTTTTTTAAAGCACTGAGCTAACTCTGAGCTAACAAAGTTTAACAAAACAAACATATTTGGAAAGTTTATTTCGGCAAAAAAAAAAAAAAAACAAAATAGTTATTAATTCAAAAAGGAAAAATAAAGTTTTTTTTGGTAGAAAAAATCCAGAGAGGAAACAGAAGAAGAAACTTTGACTTCAATAATCTGAATTCAACAGACAAAACCAGGAGTCTGGACTCCAAATATGAATAATATTGACTGTTGTTTCCACAGAGCATAATAATAATAAGACGTTGTGTTCTGCATGTGTTTGTTTGGTTTTTGTGCAGAATATTCATCAACCAGCTGTCTGATGTTGCATGTATGCTGCTAATGAAGTTTCTGTGGATTCACATAAATGATTATATGTAGAAAAAAAAGAACCTTTTAGTTTTTAAATTAATTTGTGGTCACATTTACTATCAAATGAGGCTGAAGTTGGTGTCTGATTCATTTATTTATTTTTAGCGTCCGCTTTAACAGTTGTGGGGTTGAGGGATAATCTTTATCATGTTGTGTTGGTTCCTACACAAAATCTAATGTTTAAATAAAGTTTATAGCAGCTGCAGGTATTTAACAGAGGAAAATCAAAGCTAACTAAAAAAAAAAAGTCAGATGCCAACTTCAGCTTGTTTTGGTAGTCGGACCTGAAAATGTTTGTGGATCACTGGGATGGTGGAGCAGCTTGTCTCTTCTTTGTGGGTTTTTTTGTGCGTTCTTCCTGGTCTTCCTAAGCTCACTTCAGAAATGGATCAACCCTTGGAACTTGTGGTTTGGTCCACTTTGGTTCTTCTGACATGCTGGTGTTCCTCAGGGCGAGGAGCCACCAGTTGCACCAGTCAGACTCCAGGGAGAAGAGCAGAGCAACAAGAGAAGCTTCCACACCTGTGATGTGTGTGACAGAGTCATCATCGGTGACCTCGAGTGGACAGGTGAGACCGCCCACTCACCTCAAAGAACGACTAGCTTTTTTTCTCACTACTTATCAGTTATCTTACCATCAGAACATTCCAGAAATTATTTCGTTCTAGTCAAATGTCATCTATTAGAAGGTAAAGTCTTTTTTACCCGACTCTACTAAGAAAATGGAGGTCAGGAAAAAATAAATGTCAATCACAGTGTGGAGGGGGTCATTGTAAAAGTTCTCTGAACCCTCGTGGTCTCTTACGGGGTCCAGATGACCCCCATCCTTATATTGATGTGTGATCCCTTCCATGACAGGATTTCATGTGTTCCACAGACATCAGTGAAAGTAAAAGAAAACAAAAAACGTTCAGCTCGTCTTGTCATGTTGGGTCCAGATGACCCCACTTTTAATGTAAATAAGCCAAGGAAAGCGGAAGTCACAGCAAACGCCACATTTTTTTTTCTGTAACATCATTCAGTTTTGCCAAAGCATATGTCAAAGTCGAGGCCCGGGGGCCGGATCCGGCAATCCGGGTAATTCTATCCGGCCCTCCAGATCATTTTATTTTAATTTTATTAATGACCGATGTTATCTTGCGCTCAATTCTAACTTGTATAATTTTGACAAAATATATTTTTATGGAGAGTAAAATATTGAAAGTTATTTAAGGTTTAAATTGATTTGTTCTGGATTAAAATTCCTGCCTTTTTATATTATTCATAATTATTTAAAAAAAGTTTTAAAAGATTTAAAACTTTTGTCATGTTTTAAGGTTAAAAAAAATTGGCATTGTGCTAGCTTATTTGACTATTTACTAAGATTTTTTAGGCTTTTTTGGATTTTAGTTAATAATACAGCTACATGCTAGCTGTTTGACTAACCTAAGTTACCTAGTAACCTCAGATATATTGCTGCGTTATTGCTGAGTTATTGTTGTTTTTATGCTGTATGCTTCAGTTATCAACTTCAGCGTTTTTTGCTATAAATTTTAGCCATCAGCACTAGCATCCAGTGTTTTCCTCTGAGGGATCCTCCACATCGGTGATTGACCTTTCTGAATGGGCGGGGTCGCTGCAGTGGGATCTCCTGGGTCTGGTGCTTGGATCTGGGGGGTCCTGTAGTAGTGACCTCTGTGTATTTGATTGGGAGGTCACTTGTGTGGAGCGGTCCCTAAAATATTGTTTCTTCACCTCAGTACAAGCCAGTATTTATTTTATTTATTTATTATTATTTTTATTTATTCATTTTTTACCAAACATTGGGTATGTTGTACAGTGTTTGGTGTGTGTGTGGGGTGGGTGTGTGGGGGTGGGTGTGTGTGTGTGTGTGTGGGGAGGGTGGGTGGGGGGAATGGCTCCCTGAGTCTTTTGTTCTTTGTTTTTAAAACTTGATTATGTTTTATTTAAGCACCTTGAGTGGAAATGATTTTTTGGAAAGGTGCTTTACAAATAAAGTTTGATTTGATTTGATTTAGCATCATCATTGGTGAAATTCATTTTACAGCATTCAGACTAACATTATCACTGGTAATGCTATATATCTAGTTTGTGGTTATGTAAAAACGTTACAGTTTTAAAGTCTTTAAATGTAGTTTAATAATGTTCAATAAATGTTTATCCTGTTCGACCCGTGACCTAAGGAGTGTTTTGGATTTTGACCCCTTGTGTGATTCAGTTTGACATTCCTGTTCTAAAATAGTCGTGACAGACATAAAGGACCTGAACAATGGTTCTCTGCAGCCTGAAACAAAGCCGTTCATCTGTTTGTCTACTTCCTTTTTACCTGCAGCTCACCTGAAATCCAGGAAGCATTACAACCATGTGAGGAAGAAGAGGAAGTCTGATCCAGAATGCAGCGCTGCCGTTTCTGCAGAAGAAGCTTGCTGTCACGACTGCTGCGCTCCTGCAGCCACTCAGGACTCGACACACACCCACGTTCCCGTCACACTCTGAAAACTGCTGTCGGCTTCCCAACACCTCTGTGACTCGGGAGAGACCTGCTGCATCAGACAGTTCAAACATTTGAATTTACTCCTTCATTAAACTATTATTGTCATCATTTACCTTTTCATTTTCTCAGTATTTGCGGGGTAAGGAAGTCTGGAATCATTGGAAGTAGACTGTTGTTTCTCTGCTGCTGTTGACAGACTAAAGTAAACAAAAACATGGACGAGCCAGTTTCACCTGTGTGGATGAAGATCTGCCAGTGTTGTTGCTCAAGTCCCGCTCCAATAAAAAAAAGTTTTTAACATGTTCTTAAAGTATTTTCCTGAAGATGGAGGACATACTAAAAGAAAATGAAGCTCAACAGTCTATATCTGAGGATTTCTTTATTCAACTTGTTGTGAATGAAGTCCTGGTGGAAGAAGGAAAAAGCTTATTTGTGATGTAGAAAATACGCTGTGCGGGCCATAACCCCCTGCTCTGAGCTCTCAGGAAGGGGAAGGGGGCGGGGTTGCTCTATCTAAGGGGTTGTCAACCTTTAAAAGAGCCAATTACTGATCAAAACCTAGGAGACGCAAAGATTTACTTTAGCCTTTGAGAAATGTGGATTTGCATTAATTACCTTCTTTTTTATAAATATGAATTATGTCTATTTTTGGCACAAACTAAAGCAAAAAATATAAAAACCTACTAGCATCTCTCTAAATGTTTATTCTTTTTTAAGGTTTTTACCTTTTACTTCAGTCGATGCCAAATCAGCCAAAAAAGCTAGTTCTGCTCAATCACTAGCTAAACTCCAAAACAGCCTAAAATTCTTCGGTAAACAATAAAAATGTGTTGCTAAAATTGAAGCAGAACTCTAAATTAGCCTAAAAAAAAAACCAGTATACAAAAAATTAGCGTTACATGTTTGCATGTTACTAAAATATTAGCTAAACTCCAAATTAGCCTAAAAATTCTCAGTAAACTAAATTAGTCAAAAGCGTTAGCCTGTTGCTAAAATAGAAGCGGAACTCTAAATTAGCCTAAATGCCCCAGTAGACAACAAATTAGGCAAAAATGTTAGCATGTGGCTAAAATATTAGCTAAACTATAAAAGATGAAAACAGCCCATTAATATATTTTAAAGGCTTGTTGCTAACCTATTTAAAACTTTGAAATTTAAAGACTTTCTCATTCATTTCCTTTGGGGCATATTCTGCTGAACATTTCAAAAACTATAAAGTTTTTAAATACCAAAAATATAAAAGGTAACGTCCTGAACGAGCTGAAGGTTTTGATACCAACATGGATGAAATCGCTGAAAGTGTGATTGAGTTTTTACTTGCTGATAAACATATAGGAAGGATCAGGAGGATCTCTATAGTGTGACTGTTTACTAAACGGGCTAGTTTTAGGGATCCGAACATGATCAGAGTTTCAGTTTTAAATCCCTTTTTCCCGCTCTTTGTTGTGATTCGTGGCCTCATCTCTGACAGCAGCGTAAACCAGAGAGTTCACACCGTGGACCCTTCGTCGTGTGCTGTTCTCTTCCAAAGCCAGGTGTGCCTGCCTGTTGTTGAACCTTTCACACGACGGGTCCTCCTCTCCCCACGTCCCCCTGCTTCTTTTCCCCATGTGTTTCCTCATTATCTCTCAGCAAAGTGTTTGACACCTCTCTCAGCCTCGCTGAGGTTGACCTCATCCTCAGGACTAAAAATACTTTGTGTGTATAATAGGTGGAAGTGTGTGTGTGTGTTCATGCGTCCCTCATTCTCTCTTTCCAAACTGGGTCAGGAGCTTACCGCGCTGCATGGGAGTCACGCTGAGAGCAAAGGTCGGCATGTAACCCGCATGGATCTGCTTTTTCCTGCCTCTGTGGGCGGCTTGTCTTTCCTTCATCCGCTTTTTGCTGCATGTTTTTTCATCTGTTGGTTCAAATCTCCCTGTGTTTCCAGCGTTGGCACCTGCATCACCGCTGAATCAGTGCGTCTGTGAAAAGAGGCTCTTGAACTTTGGATCTCACAGACGCAGGAAAGTAGGGCGCTCTCAACACCTCTAAGGCTAATTAGTGACTTATGCAGCGTTAACACTGACGCAGACCCTCACCTTAACTCTTTAACACCTGACGTTTATGTTCTTTCATTTACTGCAACTTTTCAACAATTAACATCATCGACTTTTTTTTTGTCTGTTGACCTCTATAAAACTACTGTCTGGTCATTTACAAATTTTTGATAAATCAAAATAAAATTGTTTAATTCTTGAAAATATAGTCTTGAGTTTTGAGATATTCCAGTTGAATTTTGTGATTGGTCAAACCACGTAAGCTTTAGAAGTCTCACGTCATGATCTGCAGCTCCAGTCCCAAGCCCCGCCCCTCTCTGACTGGATTTTGACATTTGGGCTGTGGGTGGAGTCAGCCTCCAACTTCCCTGTTTGGTGACCCTTTAAAGTTTGAACTGGCCAATCAAATTCTCCATGCTGTTTTGTTTCTCCATCGGTTTGCCAGGCTTTTTGGTTCTGGATACTTCACTTTTAGTTCATAATTATATCAAAAAGTTACAGTTTTAAAAATGTAGTTTTAGAGGGTTCAATAAATGTTTATCCTGTTTGAGAAGAAAACATTTATGTGATCCTCACAAGAAAACGTTTGGGGACCCCTGGTTTAGAGTGACCAATGAAGCATGTGTTTGGACTGTGAGGGGAAACCCACACATGCACGGGAGAAACTCCACCCTGAAAGGTCCCTCAGTGGTGGTTCTGTTTCAGGTCCCCCAGCCGAACCAGAACCTTCTGGCTGTGAGGCAAGAGCGCTAACCACTGCACCACAGCACCACAGTGCAGCCCACACTTTATGATGTGATAAATGAAACGTGTTCGGATCCATACCAACCAGATTTAATTTAATTATTTATTGTCAAATGACTCAAACAATCAAAGTAGTAGAAAGGATTCTGTCTGTTCAGCACCGTCCTTATCCGTATTATTAAACCAGTCGTGTAGTGCTGTGGAGTTTTAACTTCCTTCCAGTTCAAGGTTTGTTTTTCAGTCTGTGGAGGAAAATAAAAACCTGATTACTAAAAGAAAACTCCATGTCTCCATGACAGATAAGAGCTTCAACTTGTCAGTCTGTGACTTCACTCGTGTCGATTCTGGAGAATTCCTCCTTTGAGCTGATGTTGGGAATGAAATCAGTCTGCAGTGAATCGGTTGTTGCAGAAGAACTCCCAATTGTGGCTGATCAGAGCACATGAAGACAGAATGAGGAGGGTTTCTGCAGACCAATCCATCAGATTTAGAGAGCAGCTGCTAAAATACCAGTACAAACCAGCAGCACGTGCTAGAATCTGCTGGAGTCCAACAACATCAAGGTGAAGGGTCCTGTGGAGGCTGCAGTTCTACCTAAACTCACAGCAGAAACAGCTGCAGAACTCATTTCAGTCTTGTTCACTGATGAGTGCCGTACAGATCTGAACATGTTAGCTTCTGTTTGCTAAAAAATTATCATAAAAGGGATACACTTTTCTCATTATTTTCTAAAAACGAGTGAAATGATAAAATCCTTAAATGATCCAGGTAATTATGATTACAGAAGAAGCTATGGATTAGAATAAAGTTGCATCCTTTTCTTTTTTTTTTATATTATATATTTTTCATAATTGAGTTCTCAAGACGTTGGAGGAGCAGAAACTATAATTTTTTGGGGATTGGATTTTTTGATTTTTTTGTTTTCAAATCTGCAGGTTTAAAACTTTTGGCTCCATAGTGGCCAAAAGTTATCAAAAAAAGATTTTAAACTGGAAAAAAAAAGTTTTTTATAATTTGAGTTTGAAAAAAAAAAAAAAAAAAAGCAACCTTTAAAGCTGAAAATAATTAAGTTTATTTCAGAATATCAGCGTTTCAAATAATATCGGCCCAAATTTAGCTCCATATAAATCCACATAGTTTGAAATAATCCTTAATTTTCAGATTTGCTCAACAGGTCAAAGAAGTGAATTTGTTGGGAAAACAACAAAAACAAAATACTCTTAAATGGAAGTTTTGCTCTTCAAGTGGAGCTTCTTAAACTGGACAGACATTCTGTTTTTAAACTTGTCAGGTCTCTTTACTGAAGTGGAGCTTGGAAGGAAGCCCACATAATCCTAATCTCTAATCCCATTTGACTAAACATTCTCTGCCATCTGGTCCCGGCTAGACAAAAAAAAAGAAGGATCTTTCTCGCCCCTGCATAACCATACAGCTAATAATCCAAGGATGCAGCTGCGTTTACAACCACCGTAGGCGACGGGACGATAACAGGCTTTGCGTTGAGGTCACAGAAGGCCGAGGAAGAGCCGGACCCACACAGGCCCAACATCTGAGCCATGAGAAGAACCGGTTCTGTCGGGTCTGCTGCTGAGGATCCCGGCAGAAATGAAGGATGTTTGGGTCCTGCAGCCGGATGCAGCCGGATTCCGGGATGTTTTGTAACATGCAGTGTGATGCGTGCCTCTGGAGCAGCGCCGCCATCATTTATTCATGTGCGCGTGCGTGCGTCTGCAGGGATGGATGAGCGAGGTTCAGTGAGTTCATGCAGCTCTCTCTCTCTCTCCTCTGTCTGGAGGGAGGATGTGTCTCAGTCTGCGCTGCAGATCTCCTGCCCTGTTGTGTATTGGGGGGGCAGATTTTCTGCCCCCCTCCCCTCAGGTGTGGGGCAGCCTTCCCGTTTCCCCGCACTGACCTTTCCTGCGCTCAGACAGGAAGTGAGCAGGAGTGCGTAAAAGCGCGCCGACTTTTCCCGCCAGCTCAGACTGGAGTGGGTGTGGCTTCACGCAACAGAGCACGACAGCTTCGCGCCAGATATGTAAATGAAGCAGGAGGGGCGGGGTTTAGAACCACTCCCACTACAGCCGTAACCCCTTCACTGCCAGCAAACCGACCAGCAGACGTGACCCTCGATTTAACAAACATTTACCTTCATTGAATTTAACATATTAAATCATTTATTCTTTGTTTATTCTGTTTAAACATAAAACAATATTTTATCAAATTTAGAAATGTAAAGGGCTTATACCACGGCAAAATCAAAAGCTTGAAATGTTTTATAAAATCTGACCAGGAATCAATAAATACAATTAATGAATCCCAAATCTGGAAAAAAATATTTTCAACTAATCACCTTTTATTTTAGTTAAGATAATTTACCTTCTACCTATAATCTGCAAATAATCATAATATGAAATAACACGCAAAACAGTACATTTAGATCATTTATTTTGAACCCTTTTGGAATCTAGAGTCTGAAACTCTGTTTTTGTGAACTTTTGACTTTACCTCTATTTGCTGCTCTGCATTACAGTCGATTGACCTTCATTCTCTGCCTTAGAATTATAAAAATAGAAGATCGCTTTTGTCCAAAAACTACAAACAATGGCGTATTGTTACTTTAATTTAATAAAATCACAATCACAGAATATATAAAAAGTTCAAGTCTATTTTAGACAGTTTTAATATCTCACAGATGCATGGTAGGAACCCTGAGGGCGATTAATAAATATGATCACATTAATTATGTTCTATTAATCACCTGCGTTAACGTGTCAACATTCACAGCCCCAATTATAATCTTCAATCTTCACGATAAAGAGCCCCTAAAAACCTGCTCTCTGAGCAACAGCCCCTCCCAACCAATGAAACGTTGTGACATCACAAAGTAAGAACGCCTCCTTCCAGGAAGAGTCTGTGCTGCCAGCTCCGCCACAGCCTCAAACAAACATTTCCTTTTCTCCTCAGCTAACGTTGATCTGTAAAGCACTTTCATTTTATATACACAATACACACATCCATCTTAGCAACAGTTCAGATGTTGTTTGTTTTCGTGGGCTAAACACAGACACACTACAAAGGTGATGTCATGAAATGGGCAGCACCCACAAGGAGAAAAGGGCGGAGCCTCAGATTGAGGCCTCTTACTCCTGGGTCGCAAAAGATTTCACAAAAATAACTAATTTACCTACAAAGGTAATATATGGTCGTATACATGTATATAGTTTACTCTGAAAGGCTTCAGAAAAGTATTAGATAGGAAGAAAAGGACTTTTATTTTCATAAAAATAAAAAGACTTGGATTTTTAAGGGTCTATATCATGCGAAATCAACTTTTTGATCTTTCAAGTGCATTATACTGTTTTAATCTTCACTATAATGAAGCCCAAAGCTGTATTTTGATCTGTTCATGCATTTCTGAGTAATCCTCTAAAAAGTCTCTTCCAAACCCACAAAAACGAGCAGTTCTCACAAGCTGATGTCATCAAGTGAGAACAGCCCCTCTCCAGAAGAGCCTGCGCTGCCAGCTCCGCCCCCAGTCTAACAGGTTGTGTCCAAACCCCCCCCACAACCCCTACCTACTAAAAAACTATAGAGTGCAGGACTAAATAGTGCGCTGGATTTTAAAGATAATTCGGACACGATGCTGTCTACTTTACTTTTGGTTTTCTAAAAACCAGATATGACGTTGCCGATTTCACAAAGAGAAAATCGAATAAAAACTAACATTTCATGGCGTTTGTTTATGACTCCACCGTGTTCTCGTTCATTTGACAGATTTTTCACAGTAAGTGTTCACTTCAGAGGTTGGAGAGAATGTAAAATTGGCAATCTGCTAGCTTTTTGGACTATTTTTTCATCTACTAAAGTTTTTTAGGCTGTTCTGGAGTTAGGCTAATATTTATATGCTAGCAGTTTTGGCTAATTTAGGCTTTTTTCAGTTTTATAGGCTATCTTGAAGTTTAGCTAATTTTTCAGCTTCATGCTAGCTGTTGTGGCTGACCTAATAAAAAAAAAAAGTCTTTTAGGCTATCTGGCATTTAACTGCTATTTTAGCTTCAGCATTTTTAGCTATCAATTTCAGCGTCTTCAGCTACTAGCACTAGCATCTTTAGCTGCCAAATTCAGCTTACAACATTCACACTAGCATTATAACATGTTAAAAAGTTACGGTTTTAAAGTCTTAAAAATGTAGTTTTAGAGTGTTCAATAAATGTTTATCCTGTTCGTCCCTTGACCTAAAGTGTGTTTTGGATTTTGGCCTCTTGTATGACCCCTGTTTTAGACGATTTAAACACATCCTGACTCTACCTTCATCCTGTTCAACAGTTATTTAGCCTTTAACTTGAAGATATTCCAGAAGTTTCCTGACACCCATTGGGCTGCCAGCCTTCCCGTAAACCGAGTCGACGGGGACGTATAGATGCACTCAGGGGTCAAAGCAGCATCTTTAGGTCTTTTTTTGTCAATCTGTGGCTTTATGAAACCAACGAGAGGAACAGCTTCAGTTACAAGTTCACTCCATCTACGTCTAGAGCTGTTAGGTTGGGTCTCATGTTTGGAGCTCCTGGATATTTAAAACAGATGTAGGTCTGTGTGCATGTGTGCGCCGTGGCACGTGGCGCTCTCATGTTTTGCGTGTGTTACGCAACCATATGTAAGGTTAGATGGTATGTTGACCAGTAGCAACACACACTCCCTTCTTCCCCCTTTTAGAGTTACATAAAGTCTTTCCATGTTGGTGAGACCTCCAGTTCTGAGACTTTCCCTGCAGTTTCAAACCCTGGTGGAGTAACTTCTGTCCTTATCTTAATTCCTTGTAGAGTTTCAAAGCCAAGGCCATCAACTTTGTCTCAACATTCAGAGACATCTTCCATCTGTAGAGTCTGCATCTATGTGAGGAAACCTTGAAGAGCAGCTTGTTTATGTCTTTGTGTTGGTTTCCTAAACTGAACCTTGAGATGAAAGGAGTCAGACAAACGCGAGATGTTCTGGAGAAACTGTGCTGAAGGCGACCAGAACAACTCCAGTCTTCTTCATAGCATCACATACACACGCCGCTTCCCTGAAGGCTGACCTTCTGGCTCCAGCTCATCCAGACTTAATAACAAACCTGGTTCTGATTGAAGTGATCAACATGGACCAGTCCAGTCATCTGACCTCCAGAAACAGGAGGTCCAAATGACACACAAACAACAGAAAACTGTGAAACTTTACAGCACTTTATTTATTAAACTCTCTATGAAGTTTCTAGTATTTTCTCTTATGGAAATGTTTATTCTTGGACCAAGATCCACCAGATACTCCATGATGTTTCCATTGATCCATCAATGACCCTTCAGTTCACGCTGCTTCTTCACTAAATCCACAGAGTTTAATTCCTACTCTCATAATCTTTTGGTTTATTTTCTAAGTGTTCCCAGTGTTTTTTTTTAAATGATGTTGATTCTGTTTTTAGCTAAAATCAAATAATCTGTGTTTTCTTTAAGGAGGAGAAGTTCAGGCTGCCTATCTCTCCACCAGTATGGCGATCCGCGTCACACTTGTGGCACAGAGGAGAAACTACTGACTGTATATATAGAACTGGACTGAGCGGCGGTAACATCAACCATTGAAAACACCTTACTTCCAGCTCTGGCAAAGTGAAGCCAATTCAGTTGCAGTTTTTCTGCCAAACGGGTGCCGCCATTTGGAGTGTGTTTCTATGGCAACTACTGTAGCCAATCACGAGTGAGCTGTGCAAAGGCCACACCCCTTCTACAGGAGAATCTGTCAATCAAACATTGGAGGTGGGGGCAGCGGGCATCAGAGCAGGAATGGTTATTCTGACCAATATAATGGATATTGGAGCCAGCAATTACTGGCGAGGGAGCAATCGCTCACTCCAGTTCTCTGTATCCAGTCAATGGGAGAAACTAATCTCTTCACGTGGGTGTGCCCTGAAGGACAGAAGTGTAAGGGTTGAGTTTTTGCAAGACTTTTTAAAGTTTAAAACCAATTTTTTCGTGTTTTGTCCAAGCACTGAAAGCTTTTAATGTGGATCAGGGGGGTCAAACTGAATCACACGAGGGGCCAAAACCCAAAACACACCTTAGGTCCCGGACCGAACAGGATAAACAATTATTGAACACTCTAAAACTACATTTTTAAAACTTTAAAACCCGAAAACACTAAAGATAATAGCTAAAAACGCTAAAGTTAATATAGCTTAAAATGCTGAATAGCCAGCTAAAATATTAGCTAAATGCCAAATTGGCAAAAAAAAAAAAAAAAAAAACTTGGGTTAACAGCTAGCATGTAGCTGAAAAATGGCCAAACTTAAAAAAAGGCCTAAATTAGCAAAAAACAGGATGTAGCTGAATTATTAGTTAAGCTCCAAGATAGCCTATAAAAATCGCAGTAAATGCCAAAATATTCCAAAAACCTAACAGAGTGTTAATTTTTAAAACTTTAAATCCGAGACTTTTAAATATAATTATGAAAAATGAAAATGCAGGAATTTTATCCCAGAATAAATCAATTTAAACGTTTAATAACTTTCAATATTTTACTCTCCATAATTGTCAAAATTACACAAGTTTGAAATGAGAGCAAGATAACATCGGACTCTTAAAAACAATACAATAAAATGATCTGGAGGGCTGGATAGAACTACCCGGAGGGCCGGATCTGGCCTCCGGGCCTTGACTTTGACACTTATTTTAGCAGAAGTGAATGATATTACAGAAAAAAATGTAACATTTACTTATCCACAGACCAACTCGGCCCAGAGTCGTAACCCTGGTGCTATTCTAGGCATGTTTCTAGGCCTTGACTTTGACACGTGACAGAGAGAATTGGTGACGTCATCGAGCAGTAACGTCCAAATTTAAGTACAAAATTTTTCCATATCAAGTTTAAATCTTAATTTTGTTTTTAGATATCCTCCATCATCAGAAATATGCCACAAGAACACTATCTGTATCAGGCTGTCTTTAAGAGAACCGCTAACGCCTGCAGAGAACATCTGTTTCATTTCTCTTCAAGAGAGTTCTGGATTTTGATAAACATCTATTTTAATCTACCATAAAGCAGATCCATCGTCCAGATGACTCCATGTGTCTAAGTGATACCGGATCTGTTTCCATCCAGAATGTGGTTTACCACGAGACAAAAGAAAGTCATTGCTGTTCATGGGGGGTGGTGGAGGGAAACCGCTCAAAGATACGCATCTCGCTTGATCAGGTGATCCGGTTAACGGTTAGTCCTGGATCCACTGAGGCAGGAAGACACTTGAGAGGGACTTTAGAGAGATCTGATAAACGGTTTGACTGTTGAAAGAGGAGTAGAGGTTTTGCATATTGTGGAGGTGGAGACTCACATTTTCATCTCATCCAGGATCCATAAGCGGAGCTGAAAACATGAATCACACTTTAAGCTGCAGATTTCGCAGGAGTTTCATAGACTTCCAGTTTACCCCTGCAGTCTCAGTGACTGTGGGGTTGACCTGTGTGTGGATTTGAACAGCAGCTATTAGGGGAAGTAAACGGCAACTCAAGTTCCTTCTTTATTACATGGCAGTTAGGGCTCAATGCCAGAGAGAGACACCCAGAACACAGAAGGCAGGATCAGCCTGAACATCCCACGTGTCAAAGTCAAGGCCCCGGGGCCGATCCGGCCCTCCAGGTAATTTTATTTTTTTGTTATTAATGACCCCATGTTATCTTGCGCTTATTTATAACTAGTATAATTTAGACTAAATATACTTTTATGGAGAGTAAAATATTGAAAGTTATTTATTCATTCTGGAATAATATTCCTGCATTTTTATTATTTATATTTTTGTTAAAAATTACAGTTGTAAAGATTTAAAAATGGTCATTCTAATAGCTTTTTGGACCATTTCGGTATTTATTCAGATTTCTTTAGGCTATTTTGAAGTTTAGCTAATATTTCAGCTACATGCTAGCTGTTTTGGCTAATTTAAGCTTTTCTTTTTAAGTTTTTTTAGACGTTTTGGAGTTAAGCTAATATTTACACGCTAGCTGTTTTGGCTAGATTGAAATGTAGTTATTTTTTCAGCTAAATGCTAGCTGTTTTGGATAACCTAATTTTTTGTTTGTTTTTAGGATAATTTGACATTTAGCTAATATTTTAGTTGGCTATCAGCTCTGGCATTTTCAGCAGCCTAATTCAGCTAACAGCATTCACACTAGCATTATCACAGGTAATGCTATATATCTAGTTCATAATATAATTTAAGTTACGGTTTTAAAGTTTTCAAAATTTAATTTTAGAATGTTCAATAAATGTTTATCCTGTTCAGGATGTGCATAGGAAGAACACGCAAACTCCACATAGAAAGGTCTCTCATTGGTTTCAGAGTAGATTCATAATGGCTCCTGTTTTTCTAGGCACAATGTGATGGCGCCCCCATGAGGTGAAACACAAAAAGTACAAGCAGATTTAAGCATTTCTGGATGGAAATGTTTCTCGTTTTATTTTTTTAACTTACAGCTCATGAAAACCTAAATGCAGTATCTCAGAAAAATAAATGTTTATCAAAAAACCTGTAAAGGTTTTCTGCAACTGGACGAATGTCAAATATTTCAGGAGAAGACTTGACCTAAAAATAGACTTTATTCATTTAAGTTTTGGAGTTGCTGAATCATTTCTATTGGTTTCTCTAAATTTTCACTTCTAAGACTTCACTGTCAACAAACAAAGAGATTCATTTTTTTTTTTAATATAGTTGTCCAGAAGAGAGATTATGCACAGCGCAGGTCTGACACTAAAGAGGATCTCTGCAGGAGCTGGTTGTTCAGAGAGTGCTGTGTCCACATACATGGACAGAGTTGACAGCAGAAGGACAGTCAGAGGGAGCGGCAACCTCATAGGAGGATTTTGAAACCTGGTGAATTTAGGAATTCTGTGTAGGAATCAGCGGCTGCTGGAGTCAGAACTGGAAGATTCTCCACAGACAGATGTCAGGACCCGGACCTCAGCAGACTTCCTCATCTGGACCTGCTTCCCTCCTAAGGATGTGAAAACTTCTTGGTTTATGGATCAATAGTTTATCTAAGATTGATCAGCAAAACTTCTTCACTGCAGTTGATTGTATATTATCAAAACTTCGCGTGACAAATTCGTATGCCCCGCCCCTCTTTCATTGCGTGACGAATTCGCTGCTCGTCACCACAGTGACGCTGTGGCCGCAGTGGGAGGAGCTACTAGCTAATGTTTTAGGATGATTTCTTTAAGACATCTCACTTAGAATGTATGAAGACACAGATGATGTTGAGCAATCAGGTTAATTTATTGTGAAGAGTTCTACAAAACAGCAGTAATTATGTCTACATGTTTGGGTTTATCTGATTATTATTAAAAGTTTTTCCCAGTACAGGAGCTGTGTCTGTATGACAGCTGCTTCCACTGTATTTCTGTGTCTGTATGACAGCTGCTTCCGCTGTGTTTCTGTGTCTGTATGACAGCTGCTTCCGCTGTGTTTCTGTGTCTGTATGACAGCTGCTTCCACTGTGTTTCTGTGTCTGTATGACAGCTGCTTCCACTGTGTTTCTGTGTCTGTATGACAGCTGCTTCCGCTGTGTTTCTGTGTCTGTATGACAGCTGCTTCCACTGTGTTTCTGTGTCTGTATGACAGCTGCTTCCACTGTGTTTCTGTGTCTGTATGACAGCTGCTTCCGCTGCGTTTCTGTGTCTCTGCGTCAGAGCTTCAAGGCTGACCGTCGCGCATTAATCTGAGGGGGAAAAATAAACCTTTTTCCTATATATATATATAGATGTCTGGATGAGGCCCGAGCTGGCAGCCTCCACACCTCGCAGCGGCTCTCTGTCTGCCGCCATATCGAGCGAGTGAGCGCCGCCGCGGAAGAGAAAGCCGGCGATCTGTCCAGAATGTATCCCACCTTCGCCCCAAAGTAGCCGGATGAAGCTCACGGCTTCAGCGGGTAAATGGATGGAAGTTCAGCACAAAAACACTCGCTTTGGATTAATATTCTACCCGCTGATCGAGTCACTGAAATTATCACGTCCAAAGCTGAGCTCCTGATTGGCTGATGTGATCCAGCGACCTTTCAGACTTTAGATATTTAAATTTTGGCCGCGCTGCCCGATACGTGCCCGTCGCTCAAATCGCCCAGCGGGACTTCAGTTCTGTTGACTCACTATTGAAACTGGCCGTCTCCACCGAGCCAATCGCGTTGGCTGTGAACTCACCTGAAGGGAAAGAATGTCCAAAATACAAACAGGTGTAAGAAATCTATAACATACAGAAAGATCCTTCCTAGAATTTGGATACAAGCAAAAATGTTTAGTTTTTTTTTTTTAATTCTGTCCATAGCCGAATCTAGCCAGCCCCTATTGGGGGTGCAAACAGATTATCAGTTTGGGGGGGTTCTGGTTATACTGAGAGGTTGGGATGTAAAATCCTCCAAAGCCCCTAAAATGCATAAAAACTACCCTAACTGTGGGATAACTTTTTGTCTTTTGTGATCCACGTGATTTGTCATCAGTATTTCATGCAGGATGCCATTCCCGACACTACCCTCTGTACTTACCCGGGCTACGGGGCGGTGCAGATGTCTCACTGGCTCATGCCCTGCTGAGGTGACATTTTTAGAAATTAATATTCTTTGTTTTTTAAGTGAGTCAGTGTCATTGTTTTGTAAAGATTAAAATTAAATTTCTAAGTTTTTCTTTATTCAAATTGTTGTTTATCAGAAACAGATGAAAAAATATTGTTTGAAAAAGAACTTAATTATGTTGTAAAGAATACCCTGGGTGGGGCCACAAGCTCCCAGCTCCGCCCCCTTTCGATGCAGATAAATAGATCCACAAACGTCTTTATTTTCCTCACTTGAGCTGGAATCTGGATCTAAACTATACGACTTTGATATTGATTCCCATTTTTGATGCCTCAATAATATTAGGGAGGGTTCGTGAGGGGCTGTAAGCTAGTGGGAGAGAGTGTAAACAAAGGGATGATGGGACATAAGGGGAGGCTTACTCCATGTCAACAGTCCAACCCACAATCTAGAGGTAAATTTCAAATGAACTCCCGCTGCTCTGCAGAAACTATGATACGGGATTTTTGGATAAAAAGCATCATCATCATCATAAAAAACATCAGGAAAGCTTTGAAAAATGGATCAGAAGATGATTGAAGTGGGACTTTAAAGAGTAACCAAACCCTGATCCAACAGTCCAACCAATGAAATTGCAGACTAGTTGGTTTGGACTTGTTACTTGACTTGAGATTTGTTGGTTTATAATTGAGACTTGTTTGTCTTAACTTGTGACTTGTTGGTCCAGACTTGAGACTTGTTTGTCTTGACTTGAGACTTGACTTGGAACCTGACTTCTTTTGACCTGGGACTTGACTCGGACTTGAGGAAAAAGACTTGAATTATTTGAGACTGGCAAAACAACAACTTGGTCCCACCTCTGGCAGACGCTAACCTTAGGTTACAATAAACCTTTTAATACACTTAAAAGTTTCAAAAATTGATTTTCATTGTCTAGACCAGGGGAGGGCAATTGTTTTGACTCGTGGGCCACATAGGGTTCTAAAATTTGGAATAAGGGCCGGACAAGGAGCAGATGGAAGGAGAGATTTGGTAATGAACCTCATAAACTAAAAAAATATTATGGAATTTAGAGAAAAACATGCTTTAATTTGGATTCAAATTCACATATATTCATTTAAAAACAGAAAATTTGGGAGTTTTAATTTCTAAATTTTGATTTTTGTTCTCTTTTGGGTGATCCAATGGGTTGATGTTCTTCAGAGGAAAATGTGAACTCAAAGATGCTGCATTTATGTGGGTAGTAGAATAATCCGAAAGATCACCATCTGACTCAGAAAGGAGCACACACGAACGTCAGAGAAACAACACCATTCATGGGAAGAAACCAGAAATGCAATGAAAATAAAACAATAATTAGGATTTTTGATTCAATGTATTTTAATTTGGAGGGCCACATTAAGTAGCTTAAGGGGCCGCATGTGGCCCCCGGGCCGTAGTTTGCCCACCCCTGGTCTAGACCCTTTAAAGCTCAAACTGGTTCCATATCATTTTTTCCATAAAAATAACATGAAACTTCAGCGGGTGAATGTAATAAACAACAAGTTTATTGTTGCACAAAATATACAAAAAACAAGCAAATGGACCCCCCCTTCCCCATTTGTGACTCGTTGGCCATAATGAAGCAGAACCTCTGAAACCTATGACTACGGCAAGTCCAATGGTCCAAGCCAAATGCGTGGTGATTCTGAGAGACGACACAAACCCAACTTCAGCATCACTGAACAATTAAAAATGAATAAAAACACCTTATTTACACATTTCTGACCCAACGTTTACAACATGCCAGCTATGCGGTTCTACAGAGTGTATCTGAGCACACACTCTGGTATAGAAAATATAGCATCGGATCAAATGAAGCTAGAGCTAAGGTCTATAGACAGCCAAAGCACTTCTTCTGAATGTAGTTTCCCTCTTGGGTGAGAGTCCCGTGGAGAGGAAGGACGATGGTTTTCTACAGCTGATCCAAGCCTCATATTTACACAGAACCTGGCAGATCTTCTGACCTCATCGAAGGATTTCTGTCCTTCAGCCTCACATGACACGAGTGAAAACGATCTCCTGGACGGAGAGCCTTCCAGCTTTGGCACTCTGGGCTGCGGTTTCTCATCAGTTCTGTTGTTGATTTTGTGCAAAAGAAAAACTGATCATAAAAAAAGAAGAAGCCAAATGATATCTGAAGCACGATAGCACCATGGAGAGAAGGACGCAGAGAGTGAAGGACATTCTTCAAGTAAAGGCAGCCCACTCTGACAGGATTTGTGCTGAAGCGCTGCGGAGGATTCTTTTCTTCTTGTGCCGAGCAGAAACCACAAAGTTGGTTTAAGAGTGGATGGATGGATGGATGGATGGATGGATGGAAGCCTCCTCCTTGTCCCTCAGCTGGAGAGAGTGAAGCATCTCAGGCAGAAGCAGATCTCCGGACGGCGTCCATCACACTGCTTCAGGTGGGGGTGGGGGCAGCTGGGGGGTGGGGGCGTGTCCTTCAGGTCTGCTGAATTCCTTCATCCTGGTTTTGACCTGTTTCCCACTAAATCTTCCTCTTTGATCCTTTCTTCTCTACATCGGCGTGGTCTTCTCTTTTATAAATATCTATATTTTTTCTTTTCTTACTTTACAAAATGAGAGACAGGATGATGGACAGCTGACAATATATATTATTAAATTCCTCTTCTGGTTTTCAGCAGGTTGCTTTAGACTTGGAGATGATGTTCAGCCTTTGGCTGGATCTGCGGCCTCCTCCTCCTCCTCCTCCTCCTCCTCCTCCTTCATTGCAGCAGGGCTCTGATTTGTTTGGAGGTGCTGTCATCGTTTAGATGTCGTGTTGTGTACCTGGAACAAACGCAGATGCGTGAGCTTTTGCCGCCGCGCGCTGGCGCTGCCTCGTCTGCTGTGCGTCTCACCTCAGGGCGTTCAGAAGTCCCTCCACGCTATTGGACGGCTGCTCCTTCAGCACTTTGATGCAGCCCTTCATCTGGGAGGGGCACAGGAAGGGGAAATTGTCATTTTTTATCCCAAGTTTTTCAAGTTATAAACGGACCGGTCGGATGGTTAAATAAAAGCGTGATGTTTCACGTCCAATTGTTATATTTGGACATTTTTTTAAGGTCATCCTTCAATTTTAGCAGCACCGGAATTGTTACGTCGCCTCTTTAAAGACATGACAGCTGGTGTTTCCACATTTATATGTAGTTATAGATCCAAAACAACAGGAATTGTGCTGTTGGCTCTACAGTTGTAAATAAATGCTACTTCCGGCGTCTACAGGAAGTATCCCCCATAATTCACGCAAAGGCTCATGGGGCATAGGAATAAGGTGGAAACAGGAATAATATTCCTGCACTTTTATCATTCATAATTATGTTAAAAAGTTACAATTTTAAAGTTATACAAATTGTCATTCTGCAAACTTTTTGGACTATTTTGGCATTTACTAAGATTTTTTAGGCTGAATTGGGGTTTAGCTAAGATTTCAGCTACATGCTAGCTGTTTTGGCTAACCTAAGTATTTTTTATTTGTTTTTTAGGCTAATTTGGGCTATAGCTAAGGTAATGAAATATATCTAGTTCATAATCATGTTAAAAAGTTACAGTTTTAAAGTTTTAAAATAGTAGTTTTGTAGCCCTCAAGGAGCACAAAAGGGGCCCTCAGGTCTCTTCCAAAATTAGCACAACTCACTTCTGGGCTGCATCTAAAATTAGATTTTATTCTTTTAAATTACACTTGCATTTACATAGATTTAAAAATTAAAACATCTTAAAAATATGTTGATGATACATGACCTTTGGATAAGTTTAGGTGACCTCTGACCTACTCCAGTTCAAAGATCATTCATTTTGTTAAAAATTATGCAGATTTGATCATCAGTTCAAGATGTGACACGATTTGTTTAAAAATGTACATGTGGATTTACCTTTGACATTAACTTATTGATGAACATGGAACAACACAGAGAAAATTTTGCCATGAAATGTAAGAGATTAATAAAGTGCTGAATATTGATATCTGTTTCTTAGCTTGTTGTCATTGTTAAATGGCGTATAGGGCTTTCTCCCCTCCTTCGAGGGCCCACAGCGCTCTACAGTCACAGACCCATTCATCCATTCACACACTGGTGGTGGCTCTGCTGCTGCACACTGGCACCAACCTCCCATCAGAGGCAATTCGAGGTATGACTCGTACTCATGAAGTAGCTCTCAGTTTCAAAAAGGTTGGTCCTCCCTGGTTTAGAATGATCAATAAATCTTTCTCCTGTTCGACCTCAGGTGTGTTTTGGAGTTTGACCCCTTGTGTGATTGAGTTCGACACTCCTGATCTAGATGAATGTCTGTGATGCTAAATGTCATACTTTTGATTTCAAATAGTACATTTGAAAGATTATGCTTCATCTGATTACTGTGTTTTACAGACTATAATTCTTTCTGGAGTCGCACTTTTAAGAGAAAAGTCCAACATTTACGAAGCCCAACGTAACGTCCACTGCCTCTTTTGACGTGCGTCTAATTTAACACTAAATGCTCGTCCAAAAAATGTGTTCATACAGTAGACGCTCCCATTGTGCGTGGAGAAGCTATCTGTTAGCCTCATCGCTACATGACGGAGACTTTGACTGTATTTCTTGTTTAAAAAACATGTAAGATACAAACGATGTTGAGAGTTATTTATTTTAAAGAACCCCAGCAAGCAGCAAACAGTGATACACAGACCGACAGTGCCCTCTAGTGGTTGCCAGGGGGAAACAACTGCTAAAAGGTTAGTGGAGAAAATGTTTTTGAAAGGATCTCAGGAACAAATCAATCTCTAAGATGTCTGAGAGACTCACATCGATCTTGGAGGTCTTGGCAAAAGCCCCCACAGGATGGACGTGGTCGTACAGGATGATGACCCCCACCATCACCCTCATGCAGAACAGCATGGTGTCAGTGTTAGTGAAGCGGCAGCGGTACTCCCTGGAACAGAGGCAGGAGAGAGAGACGGTGGGTTTGGGCAGAACCATGAGAGGCTGGACGCTGCAGCACAGTCACACTCACGGGGTCTCCAGCATGACGCGGCAGACGCAGGCCATGGTGCTGAGGCAGTCTGTAGTGTCCTCTATGGGGAGGGTCTTATTCTGCAGAGAACAGGATTTGATTCAGATTCAATCCAATCTGAACATGAAATGTTCCTCAAGCTAAAGGTGAAGAAGTGTTCCAAACATGGCAACAAAAACAGCTCAAAAACAAGAAAGAATGAAAAAAGCTTAAATACAAATTAAGAGTTTGATCAGAAGATTATAAATTCTAAACTTTCTGAGAAAGAGCTTTTCAGACTGTCACACATCAGAATTTGAATGCTGTGGTGGAAAGTTTTATTATATCTCATTTAAGTCATTTTTTGTGAATTTTCAAAATAATTTTTGTTTATTTCTACACCTGCAGTGGAAGACCCGATACAGGGAGAAAGCAAATACATTTAGAGGGTCAAGATGACATTTGAAAATATTGTTTTTGCTCCTTTTGCGATGCTTGAACAAACTTTCATTGATAATCTGTTCATCTCTGTCAATAATGATAATCATGTTTAACCCAAAAACTGGAGGAGGGGCTTATTTAATTTTTATATAATCTTTATTCATACAGAAACTGAAAACAAGCGGGTCTTCACGTGCTGACATCACAGAGTGAGACCGCCACTTTCAGGAAGAGTCTGCTCTGATAGCTCCGCCCCCAGTCTAACACCAACACTCAATTTATCCATGGAGCTAGGGTGATCAGTGTCGCTACATTTTCTGTATGTTAAGGTAGCTATGTGGGAGTGGCCTCACTTTCACTGAAGCATTTTAGGCTCAGAGTATGTCTTCAGATGTTAATGATAACCTCTAATGAAAACATTCACTCTAGTGTTTAAAAAAAACAAAAGGATAATATTTCATAAATAATTTGTTTCTTAGTGTTCCAAAGGTAATATATGATCATTTATATGGATATAGTTCACTCTGAAAGGCTGAAGGAAATCAAAAACTTGAAATCCACTTTTCGTGTCACATAAATAAAAGTGAAATAATGTTATATTTCAGCATCAACGAACTTAAAGAGCAGAAAATATCTTTTTTTTCAAATGAAAGGACTAGAAATCTAAAATCCACCTTAAATGTTGTGAACGTCTGGATCGACACTGAGAGTTTGAGCTAGAAATATTGTTGTTGTTCGGTGCGAGGCTGACGGGGAGCCCTGCGTGCTGGAGGCGGTACCTCAGAAACAAACTTGGTGGTGGCGTTGCTCAGAGTTTTCAGCATGGGCGTGGCTTCGGCGTAGAACAAGGACATCCGATTGGCCATCTCGTTGTTCACTTCATTCTCTGCTTCCAGCTGCACCCAAACAAACCAAACATGGAGGAACACGAACGGACTGACGACAGAAAACAAATGCAGTTTCCTCAGGCTCACCTGCTGGTTGTTCAGCCGGTTTCTGCTGATGGTCCTCCTGTAGTAGCTGAAGTCATTCTGGATGGCTGGATTTGTCATCTGCACCAAAAATCTACCTTAATGCCATTCAACTGTTCAACATCTAAAATCTGCTTGATTACATTTAGAAAAATGCTTAACTGAACTTTAGAAGCTGAATTTATTGCTAAAAATGTCCAGGTTGTTTGTTGCGTCGTGTTAAAACAGTTGAAGAAACATTTTGCAAAAACATGAGAGTATCTGCCACAAGCTGTGCAGAAGCTGAGAGAACAACAATATAGGAAAAATAAGCTCCATCAAATATAAAACTTAAAGAAATGCAGAGTTAAAAAAACAGGAGAAACGGCAAAACTCAAAAAATGTTGCCTAATTCTTAAAACCATGACGAACCATAAAGCAGCTAGAATGAAGCCTCAAACATGCTGAGAGATTTCTGCACCTTCAGTTCATCAAAGCTGAGAGTGAAGTGCAGGATTTCTGCAAACTGCTTGGCCAGGGCCTGCTCCCGCTCCAGGTGCTGCATGGGGGCGTAGGGCGGGCTCGTCAGCGCCTCCAGCAGGCTGCGCAGGGCGTTCTCTGCAAACACAAGCGCACCTCTGCTTCACCTGTCTGTGTGATAGTCTCATCACAGCTGTTGTTTTACACGGGAAAACTGCTGACCGACAGAAACATGCTTCAGATCGTTTGGGAAAAAAGATTGGTTTGATTCATAAAGAATAAATCATTTACTTATTCATTTTCTGACAATGGACAGTGACGTTCTGGTTGATTGATCTGTGATCGACTAATCTGGCCTTTATGTCAAAACCTACATATTAATTGCTGATATTTACATGACATTTTGAATAATTACCTTCATTCTATCTTGTTTTCATTCAGCTTTCTTTCAAATATTTAGTTCTGACAGTTTCAATATCTTTGCAGCTAATATAAAGTTTAATTTAGTTTTGCTCAATATTCTGTCATTTATGAAATGTGTTGTTTATGTGAAAACTTGACTGATGCAGCATCGTATCTTGTATCATTTCTTCATTTCTCCACTCTTCTGGGACGCATCAGGAGAACAACAGGAATGGGTGAGCTGGAAGTAGGGCTGGGTTGATAAAATCGATTTAAGCTTAACAGATCAATCATTGTTATTAAAAATGAAATCATAAAGCTAAAGTCCGCTAGCCTGATGCTAACGTTTAATGGAATTTCCCATAGGACGGCTAATGCTAACGTGGTCATACATTACTGACTAAATGAAAATCTGTATAAACTCACAGACATGAATTTTTCACACTCTTCTAAGGAAATATTTTTTAAAGTAACCGTTTGTGGTTTAAAACACATGTTTTTCTTATACTGTGTAATGCTGTAGCGTGATCGCCATCTAGTGGCCAAACTGAAACGTCCTCCAGGAGAAGCAGAACAATGTTTCCAATGTTAATGATCTAAACATTATTGTTAGAACTTCTCCTTTAGAGAATCCATGAAACACTGGATGATATTAAATCAGATTAATATAAAGATATTCAAGTTAATGTATTTCTAAACAAATATGTAAACTCAAAATTGAATTGATTTGAGGAATCGAATTTATGATAATTTTAATCGATATCCAGCCTCAGCTGGAGGGATGTCCCACCGGGAGAGTGTCTGACCACATAGCTACCACCCAAACACTGAACCCTCCCATACGACACACAGGGTCTTGAACCACAACGTTTTGCTGCTTTTGCATCCTGCAGCAAATCAGAGCTGGACTTCAGTTCATGGAGCCTCCTGAGGCTTCATCTCTTCCTCTGCATCAAAAATGGATGAGCAGCTTCTATAAATACTTCACTAAAGTGTTTAATCTGAAAGGGCTGGGCTGAAGCCCCGGCGTCCCTACTGCTGTCGCCACAGAGCCCTGATGGATCAGAGAGATAGGATGGAGGCTCTTGAACCTTTCCTGAAACCGGCCGGACGCTCAGCGTGTTTGTGATGGACACGTTGTGACCAGAGATTGCAGAGAACAGCACGTCCCCGACATGGAGGCATTATCGGAGGGAAGGGCTGCTGAATGCGCTTCTCTCAGTGCCGGACAGCCATGCGCTGCTGTTGCTGTGGCAACGGCTGCCTAGCTGCTGGGTCATGGAGCGCGGGTAGAAGATGCTGAGGAATCCAACCCGTCAAGACGTTTCCGCACCACCTTCTCCCTCGTTAATGCTAAATCATGACACGTTTCCTTCATCGCAGAGAGATGCTCACCCAGCCTGAGGGAGAACTCGTAGAACCTCTTCAGCTTGGCCACCAGGGGGCAGACTGCATTCCAGGCCTTTTCCTGGAGAGCCAGGTCTCCTGGGTTCTGGATGGCCTGTGGGGGGCAGATGTTGCTTTAAATGTCATGTTAAAGAAACACTCCCGCTCTAAAGGAAACATCTACCGATGTATTCAATATGCAGATAAGTGGAAACTTTAAATGAAGCTGAAAAACATTCTTTCTTTCTTTCTTTCTTTCTTTCTTTCTTTCTTTCTTTCTTTCTCTCTTTTTTTCTTTCTTTCTTTCTTTCTTTCTTTCTTTCTTTCTTTCTTTCTTTCTTTCTTTCTTTCTTTCTCCTTTCACTTCCCTTTTTGTGTCTGTATATCTCAACATCATTTCCTTCGAGCATCAATCCGGGGATTTCTGCGCCTTTAAAACAATTTTTCTGGTAATAAAAGAGAAATGATTCTGCTGCTTCATAAATTCATCCAATGATAAATATCTTTTTCATTAATATGGATTTTTTTTTAAATATATCAGGAAGAATTACTTCAGTTCCTCAAAAGAACAGGAAAATATTCAACCACTTCCACTCCCTTAGATTAGTCTGGCATAATATTTTGACTCTGGAATTAGATATTAATCTAGGAAAGTTTCTGTGACCCACTGGATCAGAACCACTTGTGGTTCTATGGTTAAAGAATAATAAAATGTTTTTCATTTTAAGATTCAACACATTTTTCAGACTATGCTGTGCATCAAGAAAGCAGAAATTACATTTATTGAACTCATTCACAAACAGGTGAAGCGCAAATCACTCCATGAGGCTTCTGACTACAGTACCCATAATGCTTTAGTAATACATCAAGCTGTGCATCTTTGTAATTTACCAATATCAAATATTTTGACTGATCTTGAGGACTGTGTGGTACAGAAAATCAAATGGAAGTCTGTAAACAAAACCAGAATGAAGGTGCAGCAGATTATGAGGCAGATTTTCTGTTTTGAAAATAAAAAATAAAACTTGTGGTCTGAAAAATTCACTTAGGGTCACTAAATTAGTTCTGATATAATTTCAGATTTTTAGATTAAACAACTTTTTAACTGAGATGGAATACAAACAATAAAATAAGTAATAATATAAAATAAAATAAAAATAATTTCATGGAGAGTAAAATATTTAAAGTTATTTAAGGTTTAAATATATTTATTCTGGAATAATATTCCTGTCTTTTTTTTTAATTCATATTTATGTTAAAATGTTAAGGTTTTAAAGTTTTAAATAATTCTTTTAGCTTTTTGGAGGCTTTTCTCTGTTTTTTAAGCTATTTTTAAGTTTGGCTATTTTTCAGATACATGCTAATCTTTTTGGCAAACCTACGTTTTTTTATTTCAGTTTTTTAGGCTAACTTGGCATTCAGCAAATACTTTAGCTGGCTATCAGCTTAAGTGTTTACAGCTATTAGCTTTTTAGCTATCAATTTCAGCATCTACAGCAGCCAAATTCAGCTTACAGCATTCAGCACTAGCTTATTTGTTTACAGGTATATGCATACATCTAGTTCAATATATGTATTGTTAAAAAGCTGCAGTTTTTAAAATAAAGTTTTAGTGTGTTCAGTAAATGTTAAGTTGTGTTTAGGATTTTGACCCCTTGTGTGATTGACTTTGACCCCCTGCTCTAAGATGATGTCATGGTTTCAGGATGTCTTTTATTTTGAAGGCAAGCCACATCAATTTCTGTCAGAAGTTATTCATATTTTTTAAATAATCTCTTTTTTATTCAAATTTATGTTTAATTTATGCAAAAAAAAAAAAAAAGAGTAATATTTCATTTATATTTACCAGAATAGTAACAATAACAGAAACATAAACTGGAATCCTATTTTTCTAAAGGATGAAATACGACTTTGTGGCTCCTGTTGGGTTTTGGTCAGTCAGAAATCTGCTTATCAGGCTCTGTAGAGTGTTTATCCTGACGGGGGTCACACTGCGACCCGCCCGTCCCGGCCTAAGCCCGCCCGGGCCTCACTTCTCGGATCTCCTGCCCCGCGCCGTTGTAGGACTGCAGCTCGGCCAGGATCCCGTGAGCCTCCTCCAGCACGGCGCTGACCTGGTTCCACACCGCCGTCTCCGCCTCTGTGGGCTGGGCATCTGCGAGGAGAAGGAGCGGGAAGTGTGATGCCAGATGCAGGAAAAGCGATGTGGAGGGGAGGGGCCGGAGGGGGGGTCAGTGGAGATGGGAAGAGAGAGGAAGAGCTGAGGAGAAGACTCTCGGAGAGTAGCATCACATTTCTCCCCAGATTCAGAATCAAAAAGCTTTGCAGCTGCAGATCTGCAGGGTGGGGTGGGGTGGGGGGGGGGGGGGCACACCCTGTCACACAGTCCGGTCTGACTCTCTGAGGAGACAGAATCCCATCACTGAGCTGCTCTGCTGTCCATCCAGCTGTCACTCTCACTGATATTTGTTTTCCATAAAGTTTATTTTATTCTTTAAGCTATAGTTTTGAAAACTGTGAGAAGATTTCCCTCCTCCAGCCGAAATCGAGCTTTACTTTCGGGGTTTTGCTGCAGGACTCCACCCAGTCACACTTCTGCTTTCAGCGCTGCAGGTCGTGTTCTCCTGAGGGATGGAGGTTTGCTGCTCTGATACCTGTGACTCAGGTGTAAAGTGAAAGCAGGAATGTGTCCGGGCAGAGCTCTGTATGCAGCCCCCCCCACTGCTGCAGGGAGCAGGGAATCATGGGAGGATTAGCATCAGTCACACTTTTATTTTTAGATTTATTTTTCTTCTGCAGACAAAATATTCTAGAGAAGTGTTTTTTTTTTTGTTCTAATAAAGTTTTCACATTCAAAATAAGATTTTATTTGAACAGTAAATATTTTTTAACACAAAGTTTGTTGTTCCTAAGAGACTTTGTGGGTCAACATGGAGCTAGTGTTAGTGTATAAAATACATGAAGCATCATAAGAGAAGAGGATTCAGGGATTCACTTTTAAACATGTAAACGTAAATGTGATATTATAACAAACTTAAAGTCCTCTCTGATCATCTTTGAGGTTTTTTTTAAAGATCTATTTTAATCTATTTTTGGTTCTGATTATAGTTTTTAGCCAAAATAATTAAACATGTTAAGAAGCTGAAAATATTGGACTCTTAGAAAATCTCCAGCTTCTTTTGTTTTTTAACGCTTTCTTCTTATTTTATTGTTTCTAATGTATTATTTTCTCTCCCTGCTCGCATCCGTCTTTTTGTCTTGTCCTTGAAATTGTTAATAAAGACGACAAGAAACAAACTTTTAGCCAAAATCTAAAAACTTGTCCTTTTCTAGGACCTAACTTCTTCAGGAGTTCATCAGAAATCCCCCTCTGAGTTTTGGACCCCCCATAACTGAGAGCTCTCTGTTTACAATCTCTCCTGCTAGCTTACAGACTCTCATAACCTCAACCAAACATTACTGGTGCAACAACAACAGCGAGTAATGTTGGATCTATCCAGCTGTGCAGGTTTGATCCAGATTCCAGCTCAGATGAGGAAACCAAGTGAATCCTTCAGAATAAAACAGAGCAGGAGCTTGTAGCGTCTTTTCTACAAACAGGATCCTTTTCTAACAGGATTTGTTCTTCTTCTCCTATTAGAATAAAAATACTCAGAAATGCAGTTGTGATCTTTTAATATCTTATGTCCTCTAAAACTCGATTAAAACATCATTTCACTGGAGTGGATCTTTAATAAACTGGTTCCAGTGGTTGAACTAAAGTATTGAGAGAACTGGTCCGAGAAATGTTAGCATTAGTCAAAAATAAAAGCCGTTTGTTTATTTTGGCTTTTGATGAAAACAACATTTTTAGGATTTGGGGAGTGTTTTTGTTTTTAATACAGCTCTGGTTCCTGATGCTTCAACTGTAGAAACGTTTCATGAACGTGAACTAACATCATTTTGTGTTTCCTCTCAAAAGCTGATATTTAGTTGACATTTGCTGCAGATATCGAAGTGGTTGATCTCCTACAAGAGCAGGCTGGGATCTGTGTGACAGACGTGTGTGCCCCCCCCCGGCTGGGGAGGGAGGGCTCACAGATGACTCACTCCACTTGCTCTGCAGGGGACTGAATCACATGCATCATAAAAGAAAGCGGGAAGATTCGACAGCGGAACCTTCTCGCCGGCAGTGAGCGCTTCCGCTTTTGGTGAAACGCAGCAAAGGAGGAGGAAGAGGAGGAGGAGGAAGCCAGCTGTTAAAGGAGGAAAGTGGCAGAAAGGAGGAGAAGCAGAATATCCTAACAGTTTGTTAGTAACGGTTTTCTCAAGAAGAGAATCTGAAGAGAACCTGAAACCATCAGTACATTTTCAGGCTGAGAGGATGAAGCCGATGAGGCGCACTTAAAAACCATCATTTAATTAAAAAAGAAAACATTTTTACAACCCGGAGTCCCTCATATATTCTAGTCTTGTTCACTGATGTTGAAGAGATTTAACAGCTACTCGGCGTTCTGTCAAAATATTTGGTTGTGTGTTTTTGTGAACATGCAAATGCAGCTAACGTGTTGCGTTGTCACACAGTTTTTTTTTTTTTTTTACATGTTGCTGGAAAGATTGGGAGAAATCTCTGGAGAGAAAATAGACTCACTCTGATGTGTGTGTGCGTGTTCTTGATTTGTAACTCATATCATACGTTTTGTGCCAAAGAAAATTTTTTTTACAAAATAAAAAAAAAATACAGAATACAATTTACACATGCACAAATTAAAATGACAACAGCTTGAAACTAATTACACACAAAACTCATTAATAAAACACGCATGAATCACCTCTTACGCACACACATCAGTTACGCATAAATCTACCGTGAGACTCTTTTCACATCTGACAAATTCGTTTGTGAGGGATGCTCTTATTTAGACTTTTTTATATTAATTATCGGGAATATATTTTTAAGAAAGTGGAAAAATGTCACATTTTACCGGATATAATCCACAATCCAAGTTTAAAACGGCTGACAAGAAAACTATGGTGAACGAGCATTCTGGTAGTGCTTGAACGCATCACTCAGGGAAGAATTTGCAGCTAAACACAGCTAACGCTTCTAACATGGTTAATGCTTTTAATTCGGCTAATGCTTCTGAAGCGACCAACGCTTCTTACTTAGCTAACGCTATGATACTTCTATCACTATTAACAGGGCTTATGCTTCTGATATGGCTAATGCTTCGAATTTGGCTAACTTTCCTAATGATAAAAATGCTTCTAATGCGGGTAACGCTTCCAAAGCAGCCAACGCTTCTAATGTGGCTAATGATTCTAACATGGCTAACGCTTTCAATGTGGCTAATGTTTTTAACCCGGCTAACACTGCTAATGTAGCTAATGCTTCTAATGTGGCAAACCAAGCTAATGCTTTCAATGTGACTATTGCTTCTAAGATGGCTAATACTTCTAATGTGGCTAAGACAGCTAATGCTTCTTCTAAGCTGGTTAATACTTCTGACGTAGCTAACTCTACTAACATAGCAAGCGCTTTGAACGCCATAAATGCCTCAAACATGGCTAATTCTATTAATGTGGCTAATTCTGCTAATGCAGCTAATGCTTTCAACGTGATTATAGCTTCTAACATGGTTAATATTTCTAATGTGACTAATATAGCTAACACAGCTAATGCCTCTAACGTGGCTAACCCTTCCAACTCTTCTAACATGGCTAACATTTCTAACATGGTTAATACTTCAAACGAGGCTAATGCTTTTTATGTGGCTAATGCTTCTATGATAGCTAACGCCTCTAAAATGACAAAGGCTAACCGAAACACCACTGTGCAGCTTCAGAAGGAATTTCAGAAGTAACGTTTTTGAGCAAATCTCAGAGTTGAGGACCCCTAACAGTCCTGCTAAGACTCAGTTTAGCGGTCAGACAAGATTTATTTAAATGTTCTGTAAACTTAGATGGAGGCTTGATAATGTACTGATGCGCTTCACATTTTCAGCCATGATTATGTGAGGAAACCCCTTAGCCATGACGCTGGGAGAATCTGCTGCTGCATGGAAAGAGCTGTTAGGATAGATGTTTCCACAGGACTGGAGGTGAGGGGAGAGGACATTCAGTCTGTCATTCAGAGTGGGAGCCAGCTCGATGAGACAGAAAAAAAGAGGATGATGGTGAGAAAGAACAGCTGAGAGGGCTGACATTCACTGGACCCCTCAGAAAACTGAGGGGATCAAAGTTTTTGTTTCACTGACTTTGATCAGAAGAATTTTCTTTAGAGAAAAGCCCAGTAAGTCTCAAATATCAGTCCTCAGAGCAGAAACTAAAAGATACTAGAGGAGGTGGAACAATGGTTTACTAAGATGATTAGAATGACAAAATAAAGGAAAGGCAAAGGAGTCAAACAGGTAACTTAAAAAAACAGGTAACTTAAAACAAACAAACAAAAGAAGCGGATGGTCTCACGTTCAAAGTCAAGGAAAACTATTGGGCCATGCTCAAGTTCGGCGCAAGCCAGCACTTTCAGGAGGTTTCCCATGTGCCCCCTGGAACAGAGAGAGGGGAGAAGTCTGTGGGTGATGGAGGGACGGGTGTCGGGGTCTGTGCGCACATTGGTGCGTGGATGTGTGAGCTGCGCGTGTTGAGGTGGGGGATCGGATGAATGGTTGGTTGTTGGAACGGCGTGGTGGGAGTTTGTCTTGGGGGTGGCATGGCAACACGGGGGCTCCTTTAATCCCACTCTTGTTTTCTCGTCTGTAGGTCCTGATGGTGGAGGGTAACGCGGTGCACCCCTTCTTTAAATGTACGTTTGGTGTGGACAAAGTGATAAAACCATCCAGTCTGTGCTTTATAAAACTCTTATTGTTTTTTCTGTTTGATTCATTGACTGTATCAGACAACTGGACTGAGTGAGTGTGACATCATTCATAGAAAATACCATAGTTCCAGATCCAACCAAATTAAATAAATTTAGTCGCCATTTTTTCATGATGCCTTTTTGGAACCACATAAAGTCAGTGTTTCTATGGCAACCACTCCCACCAATGAGTGAACTTGTTGGAAATCCTCGCCTCAACCACTGTCAATCAAACGCTTCAAACGCTTGATGTCTGACCACATGGTGTAACTGAACATGAAAAGAATGAGGATCATCAAGAACATGTTAAAGAATGGTTATTCTGGCCAATAGAATGACTGAGTCACAGTTGTGTTTTCCTCTGTTCAAGTCTGTTGGATTTTGGCTTTTTGGAGCCCACGAAAGGGGGGTGGGGGTGGGGGGGTGGGGGGTGGGGGGGGGGGGTTGTCACTCAGTCCAGTTCTCTATAGTCAATTAAGCTGCTTCCTAAAGGACTTGATTTTGGAACATGGAAGCCCTGAAACTGTAAATCCCACATCATTGCTCGACTACCTCCGTGCTTGACCAGGTAAATTTGTTTTTTTGGGATTCAAACCAGTTTCCATGTTTTCTGATTTTGTGTGTTTTAAGATCTACAATTAGAAAGATGACATACATTTGGATTTTTAACATTTGTATTTTTTTTTCTACAGATCAGACGATGAGAGCAAATTTACCTGAGCCTCCAGAAATGCCATAACTACCAAATGTTGATTTGTTTTTCCCCCTCTCTGATCACTGAAAGATGCTAAATTAGAAACTGTTGTAAAGTCTGTACATTAGCTGGTAAATAATTTATATTTTAACAGCATTTGGCTGCAACTTGACAGCTCAGTGCCACCTGTTGGAACCTTTTTGAACAGGGTTATCCATGAATGAAATGATGTTTGCATAAAATCCATCATTTTTATGTAACCAAATTTAATTTAATCATTCTTCAAAAATCAAAAGTACAGAAACATACTGGTTACAGTCACACATCTGGTTTCATTAAGAGCTAAACTAATGCTGTTGTGTAAATGTTGTTGTGTTTATTTGTTCTAATGTTTGCTTCAGTTCATATAATTGGATGGGCGGGGCATTAATCTGCACTAGTAATGGATGGAGAGTGGGACTAAAGAGCATCTGATAACAATCCCTCCCTGAACAAAACTCCATCATGCCGTCAACAACTTAGCAGCTCGCCTCGGCACATGCCCGCCCCCGGACCACGCTCTGACCTCCCACGCCACACTTTGCTCCACAGTCACAGTGCACGGCCACATGCACACGCCCCGACGCTCACTTACTTTCAAAGTCCAGGAAAAAATGTGGACAGTTCTCTAAATCCTTGCCAAGGACCTTAATGAGGTTCCCCATGGCTGGCGACCTGGACGGGAGGAAACAACAAAATGCATACAGAACCTGGCAACCCACATTCAGATCAGGAAAAGCTCAGCAGGTGGAAGATGTTTTCATTGGTGTCACACATCAGCCTTTCTCTGTTTACCAAGTCTTCCCTTTCTCCCATTCATCTTTCTGGTGAAGCAATGTGTTCCCAGGGAAGTCAGACGTCCCATTCAGGGATTCAAGGATTTATATAGTCAAACCAGTGGACGGATCAATGTGAGCACGAGATTTCAGATTGGATTCATAGTCAGTACCTGTGTACTCTTGCAGAGTGGGCTTTATCCTATTATGGGCAGCTAATCCACTATGCTGAGAACTAATCTGAGACCCCTGACATGACTATAACAATAACCCCCAGATGTGTCTGGTGCTGCCCTCGAATGCCCCTCAGGCTGGAGATGAGCTTCATGTCGTCTTTCCATTCTGAAGCCCAGGTTATACAGCAGCGCTGCCACAAACGATTTGTTTTATAGTCGACTAATCAGCGATTATTTCTTCTGATTAGTCGGGTCATATACAAGCTGGATGTAAAGCACACATCTTAACCATCATTAGCTTTAAACTAACTAAACACTAGATATATAGCATTACCTGTGATGATGCTAGTGTGAATGTTGTAAGCTGAGTTTGACCGCTGAAGATGCTAGTGCTAAAAGCTGAAGGTGATGAAGCTAATAGCTGAAAATGCTGAAGCTAATAGTCAGCTAAAATATAGTTAAATGTCAAATTAGCCTAAAAAACGGAAAAAAGACAAAGTTAGCCAAAACAGCTAGCATGCAGCTGAAATATTAGCTACACTCCAAAACAGCCTAAAAAACTGAAAAAAAACTTAAAATAACCCAAATAGCTAACAGGTAGCTGAAATATTAGCTAAACTCCAAAATAGCAGAAACAAATAAAGCCTAAATTAGCCAAAACAGCTAGCATGTAGCTGCGATATTAACTAAACTCTATATTAGCCTAAAAAACTTAATAAATTCCAAATAGTCCATAAAGCTATCAGAATAACAATTATAACTTTCAGCTTTACTACTCTGACTCCATATAATATAAAGTAACGACTAAATGAATATTAAATAAATTAGTCGTACTATCTTAATAAGTGGACTAATCGTGGCGTCCCTTTTACACTGCAGCTCAGACGCTTCTCCTGCATGTTTCCTGCTCTGCAGCAGACGTGACCCGTTTGAGCCCCACATGTCAGACTGGGACCCCCGCTGAAGGCCACATGCATGAGGAGCTATTTGCTCTGTTCAACTGTAACGTGCACAACCACACCTCAAACCGTGCATGACTGCCTCTTCTCGTGCACAGCCCTGAAAACGCAGACACCATTTAAGCTCTGCTGCTTCCAACTTTTTTCTTGAATCCTTAAAATGGGGTCAAAAATCTTTTTTTGTCAATTCTATAAAGTTTTTTTTACGTTTCTTGGACAATGTCCCTGCTCCACACCGATTGGAACATATTCTGCTCGTTCTGACGGTCACGGTGCCAGAAACCAAAATACACCACGACCACTCGGGACTTTCATTCTGACATAAAAACCAACTCTTTTTAAGCCACTTTACAGGCTTTTTTGAACTCCACTCTTTCTTGCTAAATTATTTATCCAACCATCAGTTTAAAAAAATTATTCTTATTCAATTTTTCATTTCTGACTTATCCAGCCGTTTATCCATGTGTGATTTTGACCTCAATCCTTTATTTATTGTGTTTATAGACGACTGGAGTTTTTCCGCATCTTTTCTGCGTTTCTGTCAGATTAACATTTATAAACAAGCATTCTTTGATCATTCTGATAAAAAAGTTCTTTTACTCTTAATCTACATTCACATCACGCACATTCAAGTTACGACTTCCATTGAAAAGTCTATGTAAAGATGCGCATAAATGTGCGTTTCGGGCTTCGTCATTCAAAACCTTCACGCATAGCTATGCAAGTTTCTACAGGATGAGCAAGCGTCACATTCTTTCTCTGTAACATCATCCAGGTCTGCCAAAGCATATGTCAAAGTCGAGGTCCGGGGGCCGGATCCGGCCCTCCGGGTAATTCTATCCCGCCTCCCAGAATCATTTTATTTTATTGTTATTAATGACCCGATGTTATCTTGCGCTTATTTCTAACTTGTAGAAGTTTGACAAAATATATTTTTATGGAGAGTAAAATATTGAAAGTTATTTAAGGTTTAAGTTGATTTATTCTGGAATAATATTCCTGCATTTTTGTAATTCATAATTATATTGAAAAGTTTCGGTTTTAAAGTTTGAAAGCATTCTGCTAGCTTTTTGGACCATTTTGGGATTGACTACGATTTTATGAAGCTATTTTAGTGTTTAGCTAATATTTCAGCTACATGCTAGCCGTTTTGGCTATTTCTTTTTTTTTTTTTTTGCTTTTTAAGCTATTTTGAAGTTTATCTATTTTTCAGTTACATGCTAGCTGTTTTGGCTAACCTCATTTCTTGTTTTATTTTTTCTAGGCTAATTTGACATTTAGCTAATCCTATTAGCGTCAGCATTTTTAGCTATCATTTTCAGCATCTTCAGCGAACAAATTCAGCTTCCTGCATTCACGCTAGGATTATTGCAGGTAATGCTATATATCTAGTTCATAATTATGTTAAAAAGTTACGGTTTTAAAGTTTTAAAATGTAGTTTTAGAGTGTTTAATAAATGTTTATCCTGTTCAGCGACCTAAGGTGTGTTTTGGATTTTAGCCCCTGTGCGATTGAGTTTGACACCCCTGGTTTACTGCGTTCTTGAACATCACAGCCCTGATGTGAGTGTAGCTTCACACGTTTCAAACAATGCTTGTATTTTAAGTTATAGACACATTTTCCCTATTTCCTCCTTCTAAAACAGTGAATGTTTGGGGGAGAATAAAGACTGTAAAAGTGGAAAGCTGACTGAAAACCAGATGCTGGAACTCATGGCTCATGCATGTGGCCTCAGTTTGTTTCACTAAACTCCATCAATGCAGACGAACTGATTTCTGCTCCGCTTGTCTCCATATTGCTGACTCCAATTGTTGTAATCTTCTCAAAATTTAGTCCTGCTCTTTTCTTGCTTATTTCCATGAAATGGTGGATTTCTCCATTTGGTGAATTTCTTCTTTGTGGGATTATTAAAGTTCTGTAACGTGAGCAAATAGTTCATGCTTCCAAAAAGCTCCACTTGTGTCTCATCTCTCTAAAAACTGGAAAAAACATAACTGTTGGGGTTGCCGGTTAAAATAGATTTTCTTTTTTCTTGAGAGAGAGAGATATAAGGGAAACATGCGGTGAGGACTTCCTGTTCTGGATGTTGATGTTTGCAACCAGCTCTTCTTGGAAAAAGGAACATGGAGCTCCTTGGAAATGTTTTTACCTTCAGCATACTTGTCCGTTTCTTTCCAATCACCTGATAAAACTCTCTCCTATTCGTGCTTCGTGTGGAACATTGCAAACCTCACAGAGACTTGAAACGGGCAGAGTTGACGATCACAGGGTTGAAGAAATGTGTTGCTGATCAGAGGAACCGCATGAGTTCAACATGTTAGCATCGTTTTCTGCTGAAAGCCACCAGCAGACATGATGGTTTTAGTCCAGACTTGTTTCAGTAGTTTCAGGGCTGCCATGATTAGTCACAACTATCGACTAATAAAATAATCAACGACTGATTGAGACTGATTTGTCTCTATTTTGTCTCAAAGCTATGCTTTCTAATGCCGCTTCTGCCATCGTCTTTGTCACACATGCGCATTAATGCTAATCTAGGTCAGTAGTGATGTCACAGGAAGTTCTAGGAAGACAACAGTCAACCGAGCTTAAGAGTGGGAAACCACATTTAAAAAAACCTAAGCTAACATTAGTGCAAACTTATTGGCTACATGTTTTCTGTGCATCCCTGCAGCCTCTACCCCACGTGTCAAAGTCAAGGCCCGGGGGCCAGATCCGGCCCTCCAGATAATTTTGCTTTGTTGTTATTAATGGCCTGAAGTTATTTAAGGTTTATGTTGATTTTTTCTGGGATAATATTCCTGCCTTTTTATTTTTCAGAATTATGTCAAAAAGTTACAGTTTTAAAGTTTTTAAAATTGACATTCTGCTAAGGTTTTTAGGATATTTTGGAGTTTAGTTATTTTTTTCGTCTACATGCTAGCTGTTTTAGCAAAGCTGAGTTTTTTTTTTTTTTTCTCGTTTCTTAGGCTAATTAGGCATTTAGCTAATATTTTAGCTGGCTATTAGCTTCAGCAATTTCAGCTTTTAGCATTTTCAGCAGCCAAATTCAGCTTCCAGCATTCACACTAGCTTTATCACAGGTAATGCAATATATCTTGTTCATAATTATGTTAAAAAGTTAAGATTTTTAAGTTTTAAAAATGTATTTTTAGAGTGTTCATTAATGTTTATCCTGTTCGACCCGCGTCCTAAGGTGTGTTCTTGATTTTGGCCCCGTGTACGATTGAGTTTGACACCCCTGATCTACCCCATCTGAGCATAAGCAAAAGCAGAAGACAGACATGTAGAAATGCAAACTTTCCTGGCTACGAGAAAGAGCATTGCAGTTTGGAGTTCTACAGTCAGAGTGCAGTGAACACAGTTACGCTCAGCATCACATATTGCAGTTTAGATGTTTGAGTCGGTGAGACCAAAGCTTCATCTTTTGGGAAAAATAGTTCCTTTGATTCAAATCCCGATCTCATTGATTTAATCTTGTTTTAATCCCAGAAACAAATGAAAGGAAGAAGCTGCAGGATTAATTAAAGGTTTACTAAACTATCGTCTTTATTGTTAGTTACTGTATAGCTTAAACACCTCAAGTTTTAAGCTACTGATGGTTATTTAAGAGTAGCTACATTCTGGTGTGATAAAATGCATTTTACATCCATTCTTCACATGATAGACGACTGATCGAAAGGAGAAAATAAAATCAGGGATTTGCCAACAATTAGAATAACTGTTTGTTGCAGGCCTTTTAGTTTGTTTTTGACAATTCTATAAAACAGAAATCTAAAAAGTGACTTATTGTTTCATTTTCTGTGAATATTTAGTCAGTTTTACGTTTGTCAGATGATTTCAGTGAACATCTGTCATTACAGAGACTTGTATCTGCGGTGTAAATTTGTCCAAATTTGTGCATTCCATGAAAACTGCAGCCAGAATTCTCATGAAACAAGACGAGTGTCAGTGGTGAGAGTTCTAGAGCGTCCTTTCTTCATCATGGTTCATGATGTTGAGGGGGCAGGCAGCTGCCGCCTTCTGCTTCCCCGCTGTCAGCATTAGCGCGCGGCGGGGGCCGCCAGCAACCCTGGTATGAATCATCCTAATCAGAGTTCATATGTTTACGGGACGCCACAGAAACTGGCACGGCGTGGCTTCAGCGAGGACTGCATCTGTTTGATTACAGTCAATCCGAGGCCCGGCCCGGCTGTATGCTGAGTCACCGCCGCCAGAACCATCCTGAACGGTTCCAACACCTGCTTCTCCCCGAGCCGCTGAATTCATGAATACCAGATTCTCCAGCCTGACAAGGTCACTGCAGAGGAGTCCAGCAGAGCTGCGGGCGGCGGCCTGATGCGCGAAGAGCTCATTGTTGGTGGGGCGGGTTCCCAGCCGCCACCTCCACGCCGACGCGCAGAAAGGGAGCGAGGAGCAGCGTGCGGTCCGTTCTGAGAGCAGAGCTCGGCTGATTGTTGCCAGGATACGGTTGGCCTGGCAATGCGCTCTCCTTCCATGAAGATGGAGAACACAGGCGTCGTGCTCCTGGCTCTAACAGGAGACTGTTCTCCTCACAGAAACGAAGCTGCCAGACTGGCGTTCCTTACCCTCTCGTCCTCTCGGAGCTCCGTTTTCCTGATCCTGCAGTCTTCCTCCTCTCTTTGTCCTGAAGGCGTGACTGTGATCAGATCTCGTTCGCCCCTCTCAGAGGCTGATGCAAACTTCTGCTCTTGTTTTCTCCCTCCGTCTCTTCGTGTGTTCTTCACACTTCTCGTTTTTTATTTAAAGACCTGTGGTTTTGCTCTATCAGCTCAGTGGACGGGCCGCTGCGCTTCTTTTTTGGTTTTCCCTGCTGTGTTTTTAGATGTTGCTCTGCTGCTGTGGGTTGGTGATGGGGGGTGGGGGGGGGTGCTGCTTAAAATACAGACTGTTTTCAGTACTTCAGTGCAGCGGTCGATCCTGCCACGCTTCTTCTTTTCACGTCATTTAAGGCATGTCTGTCGTCAGGCTCTTATGGCTGCTTTCAGGCACAGAGACGGTCATACGTGAAGTGTTAGATCACATGTGATGAAGTCAAGGCGCCGGCCCTCCGGGTAATTCTATCCGGCCCTCCGGGTAATTCTATCCGGCCCTCCAGATCATTTTTATTTTAATGTTATTAATGGAGCGATGTTATCTTGTTCTTATGATTGTTTGATTTTGAAAAATATATTTTTATGGAGAGTAAAATATTGAAAGTTATTTAAGGTTTAAGTTGATTTATTCTGGAATAACATTCCTTATTATTAATAATTATGTTTTAAAGTTATAGTTTTAAAGTTTTAGAAGTTAGCATTCTGCTAGCTTTTGGACTATTTTGGAATTTACTAAGATGTTAAAGGCTATTTTGGAGTTTAGCTAATTTTTCAGCTACATGCTAGCTGTTTTGGCTAACCTAAATTTTGTTTGTTTAGTGTTTTAAGCTAATTTGGCATTTAGCTAATATTTAAGCTGGGTGTTAGCTCCAGCATCTTCAGCTAACAGCACTAGCATCTTCACGGCCAACTTCATCGTACAGCATTCACACTAGCATTATCACAGGTAATGCTATATATCTAGTTCATAATTATGTTAAAAAGTTACGTTTTTAAAGTTTAAAAGATGTCGTTTTTGAATGTTCAATAAATGTTTATCCTGTTCGTCCCGCGACATAAGGTGTGTTTTGGATTTTGGCCCCTTGTGTGTTTGAGTTTGACCCCCCTGGGCTAGAGGACGGGCAGGGGGCTGTCTTTGCATGCTTGATCATTCTGGTCCTCTAACAGGCGAACACGCAGTGTTCACAACCATCCAGCACAGAAGTGGAGCAAAGTGCCTCGCTTATGCAACCGGCCTCCTCACAGAGCTCTCATCCACAGTCCAGCGGGGGGAAGCAACAGATCTTATGAAGACCCCCCCGGTGCCTGATGGGGCTGGAAGGGAAAGGACCGTCCTGTTTCAGCCTCCATGTTCTCCCAAAATCCTCTGTTCACTCTATCTTTCTGTCATGTGATCAAAATCCTTCTCTGAGGGATGAATATAAGCTGGTTTGGACAGTTCAGAGTGAATCTCAGATCTTCTCATCTCTCTAACTGAAGCTGAATCTAGACATGCGTCAAACACTCCCGTTTACTCAACCATCAACCTGAGCCCTTTTCCCTACCTTCTTCACTTGTGCTTCTCCCACTCGAACACTTCAGAGCATCAACCGGGGCGTGTCCGCTCCTCACTGTGGTTACAGCATCAGCACCAACACCTGGTCAAAGAAAAGAATGAGAAGGAGATCAAACATCTACGTGAAGAAAAGTTCCCTGAATCTGTGAGGGACAGTTAATGCTGAAGCAGCTGGTACATGGATGGATGGAGGGATGGACGGATGATGGATGGATGGATGATGGATGGATCGATGGTCTTTGTTTACATCAATCTTTTTTAAATACGTTTTACAAACAGAAATGACATGTTTTCACGTTTAATTTAAAATTAGAGCCTGACTTTCAGGATTCCAGTTTTAACAAATGTTCCTCCAGTCATTTCCTTGTTTTTCAAACAGATGTCAGTTTTTAACAAGAAGAAATTAATATGAACATTTAATTTGCAAAAAAGTTAACAACACAGTGATAAAAATAGCCTGCACAGATAATATTTCACAGAATTAAATCAAAAGAAAGTTTGTCTTCCTGCTTTTTTGGAGAGAGTTTATCTTATCTGATGTCAGTTAGAGACGACATGAAATGGTTCTACTGAAATCCTTAGAAATGTACATTTTTCCGTTTGTTTACTCGGCTTTCTGGCTGTCAAACTTTGTAATACTTTGGTTAAACGTCGAATGAGCTCATCTCCTCCTTCTGTCTGTGGCTTTGACTTTCTCTCATTTGCCGGGCGTCTCACGGCGTCAGAGACTGGCGTAACTATTAACACGGCTGCCACTGGCCTTGCATCATCACATCTCATCGAGGGGGGGGGCAAACAGGAGAGACGCAGGGTATCTGCAGAACAGTTGCCAAGGAAACAAAAGTTCTTGTTCTCATGCAGCCGGGAACACCTCCCAGTTAACACAAAGAACGGATGAGACTTCCTTTCACAGTTTGAGTGTGTGGGCAGAGCAAGAATTGGCTTTTCTGCTGGTGGGAGTTTAACCCACAACCAGAGATCCAATCCAAGAATGCTGAAGAAGAAAATGACCATTTATTTTCTACTGTTGTCTTTGGAGTATGTTTGTATTCTCCACCTTTTCTTTCATGTTCTGTTTTTTTTCTTGCAGCAGCTAAAACATTTAACAGATCAGGGTGCAGGTGTCTAAATTTACCCCAGCCTCGTTCCTCCTGCTGCACTGATGGATGACTATTTTAAGCCTTGCTCATTAGCTGAAAGCCTCCATTTGAGTTTTACACCACCTCAGCACATTTTTAATTTGATCACAAACTTGTGTTTTGCTTCTACTTTGTGCATCTCTATAAAGCTCGAGGGTGTGAGACTGAGCTGCAGATAAAAACTTATAAAAAACATCTTTGTGCTCATTTTGCAGCTGTGACTCTTTTGCAAAAGTTCAACTTTAGAGGAAAATCATCATAAATATAAAATTTCAGACTTTTGTTTACGCTAATAATTTAGATGTAAACAGAGTGTTAAAACCCAAATGTAAAATGCAACGAAAAGGTTAAGATCAGAAGTCAAAATCCAAAACACACCTAAGGTCGCGAACAGGATAAACATTTATTGAACACTCTAAAACTACATTTTTAAAACTTTAAAACTGTAACTTTTTTATATAATTATGAAATAAATATACATATTACCTGTGATAATGCTAGTTGGAATACTGTGACATGATTTTGGCCTCTGAAGATACTTGTGCTGATAGCTGAAGATGCTGAAATTGATAGCTAAAAACTGATTGTTGAAAATGCTGAAGTTAATAGCCACCTAAAAAATTAGCTTAATGCCAAATTAGCCTAAAAGACAAAAAAAAAAACTATGTTAGCCAAAACAGCTAGCATGTAGCTGAAATATTAGCTAATCTTCAAAATAGTCCAAAAAGCTAGCAGAATGCCTATTTTTAAAACTTTAAAACCATAACTATTTTACATCATTATGAATTTTAAAAAAGAATATTATTCCAGAATAAATAAACTTAAACCTTAAATAACTTTAAATATTTTGTCAGAATTATACTATTCAGAAGTAAGCCCAAGATAACACCAGGCCATTAATAACAGTAACATAAAACAATCTTGAGGGCCGTATAAAATTACCCGGAGGGCCGGATCCGGCCCCTGGGCCTTTACTTTGACACATGGTCTAGATGAAAGAAATTCCAGTGGAACTCAGGAAAAGCCAATGATGATATGACAGTTTCCAACACTTTCTCCCTCCTGGTTTCACATAAAAAGTTCTCCTACCGTCCAGTCATGGTGCTTTCTGTTCCAGCTTAGGGGCAAATATTGACTAAAACGATGAAGGAACTACATACAAGTGAAGTTCTGAGCTCTGTTTCTCTTCCCGTCTTTTTATTCTTTGCATTTTCCTGTCTGGTTTCTTGCTTTTTCCTTGTCCCAGTTTTGCATATGAACTCATTTGTAAGCCTTTGGCTAACTTAAACATTTAGGTTGTGACACAGTTATGTTGTCAGTGCAGAACAGAAGCAGCAAAGATGTCTTTGGGACCACCAACTAAAGAACGCCTGCTTCACACCAGAGAAAGGAGCGCCGCGTAGCGGCGTGGAACAGAGGCGCTTCCATTCAGTACCTTTGTTAACCTGGTGTAGATCACAACAAACGTGAAGCGCCGCACCGTTTTGAATTCTGAATTATGGTAACTCTAAACACTTTATCACCAAGGAAATTTCCAGCGACTGCAATATAACACATGTTCTTCGAACTACATTAATGCAATTCCCATGGATTCTGAAGCTGAGAAAAGGGAATTTCAGCACAAATTATTCGAATTTCAACAAGTTCAATGGACGTGTAATAGTGACTAAACAATGTGATGCATGAACATGAGTTTTGAACGCATTTCCATTGGAAACAGTCGCTCAAACAGAAGTTTCCGATGGCGGTGTGAGCGTAGCTTCAGAGCTAGCCTTCAGTTAACAGCTTCAGTGTTTATGTCTTTGATTTGCTGTAAATTTCAGCCGTTAACAGGATAATTCCAGTAGATTCAGAATCTGCTGGAATTACTTTGATCATGTTAGCGGTTGAGAAGTTACAGTACGTTAAAGATTTTGTGTGAGCCTCAGGTGTACTTAAGCAAAAAAAGAAATTCCAGCAGGTACTGAAAAGGAGAAAAGTGACATGCGCTGATATTTACACTTTACGTTATCAATGTGTTGCATATTGGCACAAAGCTGATGAGAAAAGCCACTTTTGTCCACATCAGAATCGGTGGATTCATGTGGACTGAATGAAAGGTCAGAGTTAGATGTGTCAAAGAGAAAGTTGTATTTAGGTGCTGACAGTGACTTATACAGTCTTAAAGTCCAACTCTGATAGTCTTCTGATTTATTTTTAAAGTGTTCCCAGTGGTCTTTGAATTATGATGATGACACTTTTAGCCAAAATCTAAGAATCTGTGTTGCTTTCTAGTACATAGTTTCAGGAATTCATTCTAAATTCATCAGTTCTGGTTCTGGTTCACGAGCGACCAGACGCGTGTCTTCAAGTCTTCGTCTTTTCAAAGTCGTTTACAAGCGACTTTAATCACAAAGCTACTGCAAAACAGTAGTAATTCTGCAACAAGGAGAGTTGAACATGGCACAGAAGAAAAATCAAGGTGCCAACTTGACGGAGCTTAGAGCTGCGTTAGCCAGCATACAAGCTAAGCTAACTCCACTGCTTCTTATGGATCTTATCAACACTCCTGGCTAAGCTATCACCGCTGCTACAACTCGTGGAAGATTTCTGACAGGAAAAGGCATATAAGTAAAACAATTAGATAATCAGTAAGATCCCCTAAAGAGAAGAATGAACGACGTGGATCAACAAGTGAGAATGAACAACATCATTGGTGCAACTAACGTTAGCATGGATGCTAACGCAGCTGTTGGAGATGCTAACACAACCGTGGAAAGACAAGTTGGATATTCCCCACGTCTAAAGAGATTTCCTTTGATCTAAGTACTATTTAAGTCTGTCATCCGCTTCCTCTGAGGAAGACTTCGATGAATCTATGACTTTGGTATAAAATATTTGATAATAAGTCCTGATCCGGATGTTTATAATTCATGTCAAGAAAATGGTATGGTTGAGGGGCTGCATTATATAAGCTCGCTTCCTCCCACTCCCTTTCAAGCAATCAACTTGTGATTGATTATGTAATATGTGTCTATTTTATGTATTATTACCTGATTGCTTTTGAAATAAACCATTTCATTCATTCATTCATTCATCTCTGAGTTGTGGGCGGGACTGTTGGTACTGAGCAACCCCCACCCCCTTCCCTCCTCATTGCTCTGTTTACACCTCTCCCATCTTTCCCAACCTGACATTAACAATGTAAGCAAGGAATATCAGAGTTATCCAGTTGTTGAGTTCTGATCCAGATTCCAGCTCAGACGAGGAAAACAAAAACCATCATGGATCTAATTATCTGCAAGTGGAGGCATCGAAATGTGGCAGAGCAGGGAGACCGTTGCCCGCCTATTTCACAAATACAAATCATTTAGAACGGCTCTTGAATTAAAACAATTTGAATAAAGAAACCCTCATAGGCAAACTAAAGCTTAATATTATATTACTTAATATTGCCACTAGAACAGGTTAAAAACGCTTTTAACTTAGGGTTAGTTAACTTTAGAACATCGATGATGGATGGATGGATGGATGAATGCAGAATTATTTCTGCATGTCATTGTTTTTCAGAAAGAGAAAGACTTATTCTCATACATATATGGCTTTTGATCTTGTACATTAATGAGATTTAAAGTTGTAAATTTCCAAGAAAAAAACTTGTGAATTTACTAGATTAAAAGTCTTACATTTACTACTTTAAATCTCGTTAATTTAGTAGTTTTTCATGTAAATTTTCTTTTTGTTTAAATTTAAAACTTTAAGTTTTCAAGAAAAAAACTTCTAAATGTACAAAATTAAAAGTCGTAAATTTACAAGAAAAAACTCATAATATTATTTATATATATATATATTTTTTGGTGGCCCTAATAGTCGGTCGTTTAATACAGTATACATTAAGTCTGATTAGACACACATAGAATGATGTGATATATTTATAAAAATCCAGCAGCATGAAAGTCCAAGTGAATGACTTGTTGACCTGACTTTACTCTCAGTTAGATGTGCGGCTGTGGAGCAGCGGTAGGGCGGTTGACCTCAGATTGGCAGATTTCAGGTTCGATTCCCACCGTGTGTCAAATTGTTCTAGGGCAAGACATCAACCCCCACATTGCCTCTGGTGGAAGGTTGGAGCCAGAGTTTGTGGGCGGAGCCACCACCAGTAAGGAAAACACTATTTGCAATTTATCACTGCACGAGTACTCTGGTCTTTGAATACTCGTCTGTTTGTAACTTTACTCCAACCAAGCACGTCTTTTTTCAGCAATTTGTTCATCTGATATTTCTGGAGACAAAAGTCGCCCATTAACTGCATTTGTGCAGATGTTTAGCGGTCAAATCCATCATGCTAAAAGCCTTTTGCAATAATAGTAATGCAGAACATGGAGGCAGACAGAGGCTCTCAGGACATTGTGATGCTCTGCTCAGAGGAAGGAATCAGAAGATAGGAGAAGTGCCTTTTACTAAACATTTGATGTTTGCCTGGATCTGCTGAGATCAGGTGCATAAACAGACATTTCTATCTCCTCTTAAAGCTGTCAAAAGCAGTCTATCAGATTCCAGGAAGACTGTGATAGCAGCTGTGCATTTATGAGCCCTGCCATGAATCAGTGTCACGTTAATCAAATATTAGACCACTCTGCAGTCTCCAGAGAGCAGACACAGTCCTGAGGAGTCTGGTCAACTGGACGAGGAAGCAACGCTTATTTAGAGATGACAGCGGAGGCTGGAGGCGGACGCCAGCGGCGCAGAAGGAAAAGAGCAGATCCTGAAGTCACAGCACCAACGCCGGAGAACAGTTAAGAAAGGTTCTGTTTTGACAAAAAAAAACAAAAAAAAAAATGTAGATGAAGCCAGAAAACTGGAAACAAGAGGAGATGTGATGAGGCTGGTTGGAAAGCAGAGTGGGAGGTGGCCGATGGAATCCGCCTTTCAATTTACCTCTGACCCCCACCCACTATTGAGCAAAAATGGACTGCTGTTCCTTGATGAGGTGAAGGAGGAAAAAGATAAAAATAGAGAACAGAGTGGAAGAAAAGCAGAAATACAGAAGGAAGAGAAGGCGGTCCTTCATCTCCCCTCATTGTCCCCACATACAGCAGTTTGTCCTGCCTCTTGAAAAGAGGATGGAAGTTAGGATGATGAGTCTCTGCTGCAAAAGTCTTAATCAACCATGATCCGAACGCCTGTTCTCCTAACCCCTGAACTACTGCAGAGTCCAGAACTATCCCATATCCTGGACTTTAATGCTATTCAGTCTATGAATCCACTGCGTTCTGATGATGAAAACTTGAATGATTTATGAAAAATAAATGTACATAAGTTTGTTTCAAATGACAAATCGTTTAAACACAATGCATTGTGGTCTATATTCACCAATCCAGAAAGCATGATGCACACTGGATTTTAGCAGAGAAATCTAAGAATTTTCTACGGGACTGAACCTTTGGAATTGTAGTTATGTATGTATATTCTCCAGGAGAAGCAGAACAATGTTCATAATGTTAATGATCTGAACATTTCAGCTAGAACTTTTTCTTTAGAGAATCCATGTAACAATGTATGATATTAACAATCTCATTCTTTATGTAGTAAAATTGCTTAAAAATCCCTAATGCATGTCAATTTTGCAAAAATATTTAGTAGGTTGCTTAAATACTAGCTAAACTCCAAAAGAGCCTAAAATTCCTCTATAAGTTACATTTTTGGAAGTTACTATATAGTTACTATTGAAGACTTTCTCATTCATTTCCTGTGAGGCATATGTTGCTCAATATTTCAAAAACTGTAAAGTTTATAAATACCAAAAATACAAGCAGGAATTTCATGAACGAGCTGAACGTTTTGGTAGAGAGATTGCAGACATCACTGAAAATGTGATCAAGGAAAGGAGGAGAATCACTATAGTGTGAATGCTTACTAAACAATCACAACTTGTGTCTTATTTTTTGTGACACTTTTGTGCAAATCAGTCATTTGACAAGCATTGACACCAATTGAAATGGACCTACTTGTAAAATTCAGTGTTAATAATAGTCAACAAGCACAGCAGTGTGCTAAATAGTGCTAACTTGCTGTAAAAAAACAGAACAAAAATTAAATAATTGAAGTAGCTGCCAGATACATTGATGCTCACAACAGCCAGTCTTGAAACATTACTACTACAATTTACCTCCAAAGGAATATCTATAACATTTCACAGCCTCTTCAAACTAAAATAAAAGACAAGAACCCATCGAGAATCAATCACAAGACTAAATGTAGCAAGATACTGCAATATTGCTATTTTATATTATATTTTAGACCACCCCCAGTGTCCATAGTTCTGTTTAAATAGCCTTAAAACGGTTAAACAAATGTGGATAGTGACGCATGAATGTGAGAATTTGAATAAGCAGAAGCCCGTTTATTAAATGGAGCCATTTGAACACACAGGCTGGTGTGAATGCAGTACTCAAGATTGTTTGGGTCAAACGTTAACATTTCTGAACGATTAACTAATCCCCAACATTTGTTTTGTTTTCAGTTATTTAAGCTATTTTGGAGCTTAGCTAATATTTTAGCTACATGCTAGCTGTTTTGGCTAAATTACACCTTTTAACCAATTTTTTAGAATAATTTAGCATTTTGCTTATATTTCAGTCACATGCTAGCTGTTTTGGCTAATTTAGAATCGTTTTCAGTTTTTAAGCTAATTTGGCATTTAACTGATATTTTAGCATACTATCAGCTTCAGCGTTTTTAGTTATCAAGCATCTTCAGCTATCAGCACTAGCAGCTTCAGCAGCCACATTCATCTTACAGCATTCACACTAGCATTATCTCAGGTAAAGCATATCTAGTTTTAAAAACGTTTTGGTATTATTTTCTTTTCCACAGAGATCACAGAAATTATTTATTCAAATTTTGCTATGAGTGACTTTCTGGAAACTGTGAACCTGCCTCGCATCAAAGAAGAAAACAGTTATGTGGCCCTCAGAAGCAAAAGTTCAGTTTAACAGGAAGCCTCCTCCTCTCATCCTGCAGAGCTGGATGCTGCTCGCTTGTGTTACTGACAAAAGGTCAGCAGTTTTTGGTTCTCAGGATGCGATTCCTTGCTTGTGCATGTTCTGTAGGCCTGTTCTCAGCCCCCCCACTGTCTGTAAATGAGGACAGAGGCGTGGTGAGTCTCTGCGCAGCTGCTTTGTGTTCTGATTGGTTCCCTCCCGCGCTGGTTTATGTGAGTCAAGGAAAGTGGTCCATTCTCTGGGGGTTCATGCACTTATTCAATGAAGTTGCAAACAGCATTCATGCAGATTGGATTTCCATGGAGTAAGTTTTGATTGTACAGTGTGTGCAGAGGCTTTGGGGTAGTTTACATGTGAGCGTTTTCCCTTAAACATTGATCATGGGGTTAAGATCATGGGGTGTTTGTGTGAAAACCAGAGAGTGAATCTGTGAACAATAAAGACAATGTCAGCTACAATGTTATCATCTGGTTTTTAGTTAAAAAACACTGTGTCAGATGCACGCTTAGTGTATAAACATTTAATTTTAAGTCTTCTTTTTTTTAGTGACAAAATATTTCAACAATACAGCATGAATATCTGAAAAATACAGTTATTACTGAAAATAACAGGCTCAGAACGAAGCAGCAAGACCTCCAATCAGAATAAGAGACAAAAACAACAGTAAACAACGTCGCACGCGAGTAATAAGTATGTATATATAAACATATTTTTTAAAAGAGCAGGGATTTACGTTATTATATAACCAGTTTCTCATAAAAATAAATGTACAAATTAACGTTTATTTCAGAAATTTAAATTTAGAACTAAGACATGGGCTTTGTAGTTTATAGATAACAAAAATTCAGGCAGTAACCTCCTGAATGAGCTGAACGTTTTCATACCAAGATTGATGAGATCACTGAAAGTGTGATTGAGTTTTGACATGCCTAAAAATGTACAGAAATTAACAGGAGAGTCACTGCAGTGTGAATGTCAACTAAACATTCACACAATTAGGCTACTATCTGAACATTTGAATTATTTTCAACAAAATGTGAGAACTTAAACTGCTCTTTGTCAACATTTACAAAAATAAAATCTATTCAGTCACCGTTCCTTCAAGAAATTTTGTATTTGGACCCCCCCCCCAAAAAAAAAAAAAAAACAACCAAAATATATATGTATTTTTTGAAACCATTAACATCCAATCGATTATTATTACGTTTTTCATTGCAGGACAAAATGTACGTGTGTCGTCTCATTTCAGCTGAGTAGAATTCTGCATGTGTTGTTCCTGATCAGAGCTCTGAGCTGTGAATTCATGTTAAAATCTCTGTCACCACTGATCTGTGCTGGTTCCTGACTGAAAAACAAACCAAACCTGCAAACCAAAACTACACAATTAGAACCAATGACATAACCAAAATGAGTGAGGATAACCGAAAGCAATCTGAACACAGGAAGTTAGAAAGGATCTTTTAATGAAAACAAAAAAACCAAGGATATCTACTGTCCAAAGATGATGATGTTTTAATCTAAATTTTAATAAATAATTAATAACAGGGGAAACTAATATGGCAAAAAAAAAAAAAATGAGTCAAGGCTTACAGCATGAGATACATGGTGGTTTGTATGGGAAACAAACAAAATCCAAAGTGGAATAATGTTCTCCAGAAGAAAAGGTTGTCTTCACTTCATCAATAAATCCAGAAATCCAAAAAAACAATCCAACAAGTAACACAAATCTCCAGCAAGTCAGGTCATAAAAAAGTAAACAGGAGAACACAATTTCAAGTAAATAACAAAAAGTAACCTTAACAATTGTTACAGAAATATATATAATATTTATTTTATAAATGTCCAACCTAATTTTTATTTTACTTATTGTTTTCTCCCTCAGATTGTTCACAGGATTACTTATAAATGTCAGTATTCCTGCCTGCAGAATCCTGCACAGCTGCTTCGAAAAACTCATATAGACGAGATTAAAGCTAGACAGAAATTACAAGTACTTGAGTAGTAGGTCAGGGGCGTCAAAATCAATCACACAAGAGGCCAAAATCCAAAATACACCTGAGGTCACGGGACGAACTGGATAAACATTTATTGAACAAACTAAAACTACATTTTTAAGATTGTAACTTTTTATCACAATTATGAACTAGATATATAGCATTACCTGCAATAATGTTAGTGTGAATGCTGTAAGATGAATTTGGCCGCTGAAGATGCTGAAATTATAGTTAAAGACTGAAGCTGATAGCTAGCTAAAATATGAGCTGAATGCCAAATTAGCCACAAAAAAAAAACAAACAAAAAAAAAAGCCGGATCCGGCCCCCGGGCCTTGACTTTAACATGTGTGCTGAATTGTGTTTCACATGTTGGACTATGCCGGGTTACAGCATTACCTGTCCTGCTGGGAGGAACAGGACAGCTGCTGCTGCAACTTTGAACTCTGAGAAATGAATTCCCTCTGTAAGAAACCCAGTTTAAGCTGACACAGAAGACAACGAGAAACATCTTTAGAACAGAAAAATAGTTGACAAAAAATATATTTCACTAGAGATCCTGGCAGCTTTTGCAAAACCATTGGAATTTAAGCTTTTCTACATTTTAAGATAGAAGCCAAGCTACTTAGAGATAAGCTAAATAATGAGCATGGCTGTGTTTCTATGAGGGAAAAAGTGTCAATCTTTTCAGTGTGATCAACAGCCGGCCTCCTGGTGGCAGACACAAACCTTAGGGTTCTACAGTGAAAATATGCATTAAATTAAATTAAATTTGGCTCTGCTACAAGCTTAATTCAGGTTGTGACTTCTTTCATTCTCTTTACACATGTAGGCTAAACGTAGCAAGCATGCTACGTTCAGGCTACATGCTAACTAGTTTTCTTTACAATGCTTTTCCTACTCATTATTAATACTATTTAGGGCATAAAGGAGGAGTGTGCAACCAACATATTCACTGTTAGCATTACCTCATTCAGCAAAATACCATTTGGTTATCCAGTTATAACATAATGCAAACTACAAACAATAGATATTTAGAATGAAGAACAGATTTAGTCACACTGTGAAAACTAGAATATTAACCCAGCAATTGAAAGACAAAAGTCCACAGATTCTGATTAAATCTACATTACTACAGAGAACAAAAATGCTACAAAACATGAATGTGTGGGAATGTGATGGTCTCAATCAACTGATAACTTTATTCTCAGGAGTACAAGTCACACCAGAGTATAAGTCGAAGGAGCCAAAAAAACCCATTAATGTTGTACCTGATCTTACGTTCATACAACAAGTGATGGGTCATTTGTTTGTGTTTGCCGCCTCTTTTTTGAACCCCTTTAATTTCAATGTTCAATGCATGTCCTAGAAGCTCTGACTGTATATAGGATTTACAAATCCTGGACGATGTCGAGAGATAAGTTTAATTTATTTAAAAGAACTCTATAAATGCATTAGTGATAACATCTCCATGCGACGTTGATTGATACTTCCTGTACATCACATTGACTGTATAGGTAAGAACTGGACTTGGCTACCCATCCCTTTTTGTGTTTTAAACAGGAAGTACTCGCTGTTAACAAGAAATAGACAGTCATTTCTCAGTTGTTTTATTTGTCAGAATAACCATTCTTGTTCTGGGGATTTTTTCTTAGCACATTCTTTCTAATTCTACTTTGTTTTATATATAAATGTTTTCTTTATCTTAAGTTATTTAAGGTATTAACTGACAAATCAGATCCCTCAGTCAAAGAATGTGGCTCTCGCTGGCCCCGCCTCTAACGTATGATTGACAGATCCCTCCTTGCCACTTTCAGCGGGAGAGGAGTGGACTTCTAACGAGCCGTAACAAGCTATATATATATATATAATATTATATATATATATATATATATATATATTATATATATATATATATTAATATATATACGGGGTGGGGGTGTATGAGGAGTATGACATTACAATGATAACCAAAAAAAAACCAACAAGAACAAAAAATAAAAGACAAGATCTCCTCCAAGAACGACCACCTCAGCGTGGTGGATGGGTTTGCGTGTTTCAGCCTTGGTAGGGTATACATTGACAGACAGGTCCTTGGTGACGAGTCAGACTAAGAGTGGTTCAAAACCTCTGTAAAGAACCAGGTACTTATTTGTGTCTGTGTTTTTATCAGGTCCCCAGCACCTCAGAGTTTGTGGTCACTGGAGAGGAGCTGCTGCACGGGCTGGGACAGGCAGCAGCCAACAACTCTTCCAGAGAGAATCCACTTCATGGTCCACTTTTCTGCAGAGGGAGCAGTGCCGTAGCAACCCTCAAAACAACGTGTTCTTGTCCTTCAAAGACTGACCCACAACGGCTCTTTAAAGAGCCAACCACAAACACTTCACGAGCTCTGTTACTTCTAGTTTAGTCACAATGGTAAAAGGATTGTGATAGTGTAGCAGTTGATACAGTAAATGACTAAAATATGTTAATTAGAACAGCATGTTACAACTTTTTATAGGACTGGCCTGTCAATTTATTTTTCTGATAAAGTGTTATTTTTTGCACTACAGCTTAATATAATCAGTGAACTGCTTGCCATAATTATTTTAATCTAATAGCTTCTTTTATTATCAGATGCGATATATAGTTTTCTTTTACATGTTTCGACCAGTCAGAGTCATCACCAAGTGGTCGAGTGTGCCGTGTATAGATAGCTAATTGTCACTGAGGTGGAGTCACCTGTCAAAACTTTGACAGGTGACTCCGCCCCCGCTGTCCGGTCCGCTGCAGGATGTTGCTCCAAGTATGGGAGAGCACGAAAGCACCCAAATCTATGTTTATGGCGGTCTGGGCTCGCTTTCTGATCTCCACCACCTCCATGATCTATCTGTGGTAAATGTTTTCTTCAGTGCAGATGACTTTTTGCCTTTTCAGTCCATGATGTGGTTTTCTTGCTTGCAGTGGTCTGTCATGATACGTTTTCCTGAGATGCCTGCTTTCATCTTGTTAGTCTTTCCAACGTATATTTTATTGCATGTAGGGGGTGTAAATGTACATTCACACTGAACGTGATTTGCGCAGCAGATGGGGCTAGCTCCAATGTTAATCAATGGTACATCTGCGGTCTGAGGCGATCTGAAGCCCGTGTCGTGACTTAAGCGACAGGCGCGAATTGGGTGGCATGACCAAAAGGTAAATACCTGAAGTTTGACAGGTCGCTGCATCACACCAGCCAATCAGGAACTCAGCTTTGGGCACATGACCTTTTCAGTGACTTGATCAGCGGGCAGAACATGAATCCAAAGCAAGCGTTTTTGTCCAGAACTTCAACCGTTTTCCTTTACCCGTTCTCAAAGCTCATCCAGCTACTTTGGGATGAAGGCGGGATGCACTCTGGACAGATAGGCGGCTTTCTCTCCCGCGGCGGAGCTCACACCCTCAAAATACCGGTAGACAGAGAGACGTTGCGAGGGCGTCCAGCTCGGGTCTCATCGAGACATTTAAAAAAAAAGGAAAAAGGTCTCCTAATTTAATTTTACCCCCTCGGATTATTACAAGACAGTGAGCCTTCAAGCTCCTCCCACAAGTAGCCGAAGCATCAGAAACACATTTTTTTGACAAGCAGCGAGAAGCGAATTCGCTGCATGGTGACGCGCATTTGTCTCATGAATCATGTTCGGTGTGAAGCACCTTAACTGATGACAAAACTCACGGTTCGGATCGTGTTACGGTTTAGAGTCACGGTTCAAATCTTTATTTAGATAAAAAAAAAAAAAAACAGGAATAAACAAGAAGATAAAAGCCTACATTTACTTTTTTGAAACGTTTTAAAACATCATTGAGAAAACATGTATAAAGTACTTCAAAGCATAAATATAAACTCACATCTTTGAACTTAAACATAAACAAAAATGTAAAATTGTGTAGTTTTCAGACATTTACATGTCTGGAGACCAAATCTACAAAAACTGAGAGAAAAGAGTGCCGCTACCCTCCAATGTCCAAGTTAAATTTTAAATTAAAAAGTGAAAAATTAACTTCAAATTTTTTCTGGTATTAATTGTAGTTTTAAAAACTAACTGTGGGAACCTTTTAATATCTCCGATCTTTCTTATTATCTGTAGTACATGTGCAGGTGAGGCACTGCCATGCCCGCTTTTCCTGGTGATTTTTGATCCTTTTGGCTTGCCTGTACTGCCTTCCACTGACGGTACGTCCCTGTGACAGAGCTGTAACAGCTGCTCCTCAGTGGGAGATCTGAGACGTGCGCCGCTGCTTTCAGCTCTTCAAAACAAATAAACTCTAAGTATCCTCGTCCTCCATGACGAGTTTGAGAAAAGTTTTTGATGGAAGCTCCTCCCACACAGCGGGAGCTTCAGGTTAACTGACTTTTGGATAACCATCAAGAAGCAACTTTGACGCTTGTTGAAAGGAAGGCGGTGTACCGAACATCAATTAAACGATGCGTGCGCGAGGTATGCAGCAGTGATCTGCAGTACACGCGTGGGCTGAACCGTGACATGGTATTTCATAGATGATGTTGCATTTATTGTTTCCCTCAATCTTCACTTTTGGGTGTTTTTGTGTGGTTTGACCGGGGTCCTGGTGTTTTTTCATGGTACTTTGGTTGCGTTCAGTTATTCATCTGGTGTATGGGAATATGAACATTCCTTAGTCATCAGTCTTATTTGTCTGTTTCTTCTTTTTCTTTGTATTTTCTCAGCTCCACCTGGTTTTTCCCATTTTAATTGGCCAGTTTGGATAAAAACACCTGATCAATTCTTCCTCTTCTGTTTTGTCCTTTTAATCTGTTTGAGGTTCTTATTACGGATGTTTTATGTGTCGTGGGGTGGTCAGACGTCCGTTGCAAATATTGGTCCGTGCGCAGCTTTCCTTTATCTTTTTATCTTTATGTTTCTGTTTTTTGTATGTGGAATTCTTAAATCCAGGAGGTTAATGGAATTGTCTTTTTCCTCTTCATGTGTTTGCTTTTGCTCTTAGAATTGAGCAAAAAACCTTAATTGAATGAATGAGCTACATTTCTCCACAACAGCCAAATACCCTAAATGTGACTTTCAGTCTACAGAGCTGGCTAGCCTGCAACGACCCGTCACCTTATTTACAGTGAATGAGACGGCAGGATGTAGTAACTGTGGAACCACAGGCTGTCAACACCATTTCGCAGCCGCAGTTTGACTCTATCAGGAGCAGAGAAGTGACGGAGAGCGGACCAGGACAGATTAGAAGAGACGAATCATAAAAGCAGGAATTGGCCGAACAATTAAATAATGAACAGAGGACGCAGAGACAGAAAGACAGAGGAGGAGAGGAAGAACGCCAGACAAAGAGTGACAGCTCAGGAGTGAGGAGAGTGGAGGAAGTGCATGTTTCTATGGGCGCTCAGGAAAGATTCGGGGTGAGGGAATCTTGCATCATCGCAGCGGCCCAATCAGAAGGCTCGGTGTAGATGTTCGAAGAGAGTGTCCTAGCAACAGCGGAGTAAATACCATGGCAGCCACTGTTTCATCTAAGATGAAAAAGATCAAGTCATGCTCACTAACAAACTCTTAAACCGTATTTGAAATGAACTTATCACAGACACACAAGCAGCCTTTTCCTCAGAAATCACTGAAACTGTGTCTGGATCTGGATCAACCTGTTCCTATACTGGAGAAAGAATTACTACAATCTTTTCAATACCGCCTGGAGTGGAAAAATATTATCAAAGGAAAAATACTAAAACATCTTCTTTAAGCAGAATACATCCCCATGCCCAATCTGAGATCCGTTGGTACTTGAAAATCCCATACTCTAACTATTGTACAATCACAGATGATGCCATTTTAAGACAACATTTTAAAAAATGTCTATTTGTAGGACATAGTTTCTGCAGAGCAGCAGGAGTTCATTTGAAATTATTGACCAAACATTAGCGTAGCAAAAAAAAACTGATGCCAGCTCAGACGAGTGAAATGAAGACATTAATGGATCTATTTGTCTGCAAGTAGGTGCTTCCGATTTGTAGCGGAAAAAGAAGATTTTGGCCCGCCTATGGCATAAACCCGAGCTTTTACAGAATGGAGGTCTTCTCTGCTCCTGATCCAACATGATTTCAACAGAGAAATATTCAGAACCGAAGTTTAATCTAAGAAGATCATGTTAAAAACACCCCATTTTCATTGGAGTGTCTTTAAAAAGCCAAACAACCACAGGTCTCACATGGGTGTTAAAAAACAAGCTTTGTCCACGTTGCCCTCGGCAACGCGCATTCAAGCGGCCACTTCCAATAAAACGTCTATGTAAATGGTAAAGAGTGTACACTTGTATGGCGCTTTTCTACCTTCGTAGAAGGTCCAAAGCGCTTCACAGTCACACACAATCACGCCACATTCCTGGCTTCTGCGTTCAGAACTGTTGCATTTGTTTTATCTGGGTAAAACGTGCGGCCATTGAACGCACGTTCAAAGTTAGACCAGGTCGAACTTTGACCAATCAGGGGCTTGGATTTGGTAGCGAAGCATCCCTTTTATTTCATCCGAATTCTTCCCTTCTCACTTTCTCTCCATCTGAAGGGGACAGTTTAAGTGTAAGTGTGTCCAGGAAAAATATTTTATTAAATCTGACCCTCCAAACGAAGGAATATAAAGTCCTCCCCCGTGAGGCTAAACGTCTTCTTCACGTGGGTGCGCTCTGAACTACAGACGTTTACATTTAAATGTAAGTAATGACTTTTTGTTGTAGCATAATCTTTGTTTTTTTATGTATATTTGAGCGCTGGAAGCTATTCGCTAATGCTAGCGGATTACTGGTGACGAAAGTTATGTCTGAAATATGAGATTCAAATTTTTCATAATTTTTTCTTCCAAAGACATGCTTGTAAACACGTCCCTCCCTGCTTGTCCGGTGTGACACTTTGCGCCAAACGTGCCTTGAAGAACGCGTGTTTAGCTCGCTCTTGAACGCGTGATGCTAGCTTTAGAACAATTTCATCACAATTTACAATTGAAGCCCAAAATGTGTAAAAACTATTAATAATTGATGGAAACAGTCAGGCACGGCGGTGGACTCGTGATGAAAAGGTCCAGCTCGTCAGCCAATCACTAAGATAATCTTGAACTCATCTGGAGCCGACGTACACGTCTGATTGTTAGTTCACATGGATGAACACAGACACATGTGGTTGTGCCCTTTGTCTGCATGCATGCACACACAAAATGTCTAGTTAGCTGTCATTGTTTGTAGCTTTTCTCTCCATTGTCTCTGACCTCAAACACAAAGACCTTCCGAGCCACATGGCACCCCCCCCCCCCCCTTCCCATTTTTTAAATTGATCTTAGAAGGAAGACGATTTCTGGAAGGCTTTAGCCCCCATTCATTTGCCCCTTCATTCAGCTTTTTCCGTTTCCCTCCCCCTGGTTCTCTCTCAGGCATCCTCCCCTTCTGATCCACATTGCGATCGGGGGCTTTTGTTTTGAGCTGAAGCAACTTCTGCAAACTCCCACCTCGGCCGTCTTTGTAGGAAACTGAAAGCGTTTGCTCGTGAGTCAGTGCGGCAGAGCGGGAAAGGGGAGGAAGCCCGTCTGGCATGTGGTTCATCAAGGTGCAGAAATGGGATGCGTGTGCTACCGGGCTTCCAGGTCACCGTGACCAAACCACCATCCATCACTAATAAGAATATGCACACGCTGTCAATCGTGGTCCTCCGTGTCCTCCTCGTCGATTATTTGCTGAGGTGGGAGTGTTTGTGTCCTGTCAGCTAAGCACTGCGGTGAAAGAGAACCGGGTTTGATTGGAATCCGGACCTCTCCTCACAATTAGAACATCTAGAACCCTTCTTCATCCTGAGAAAGCAGCCGCCTCCATCCGGAGCCTGGCCCTCATCCTCTGCTGCTCCTCAGCTTCCTCCTGCATCTCGATCGCTGTCGTAGCTAAACAGAGCGTCTCCTCTCTGCGGCGGTTGCTTCAGAAATGAGGGAAATTGTCATCTTACCTGCTGGGCGTGCAGAATGGAAGGACAATGCTTCTCGCTCTCCTCCCCTTAATCCCCTTTCCTCCTTCTCGGATGCGATGGACGGCGAAGAAACGGTCAAAAGGAGGCAAGAAGAGACGGGATCCTTTATCCCTGTGAGCCGGAGGGACTGTGGATTCACCTCAACGCCAGCGTACGCACTGCCTCGCTCACGCCACACGGCCCTCCCTCTTCCTCCTCTGCACTGAACCCAGCAGCTGTTGGTCCATGAGAAATAGAACGCCATGTCCCCCCTCCCTCCACCCTCCTCCTCCTACCTCTCTTTGCTCACAAAGACCCCCATCACACATGCACACAGCACCCCCTCCCCCTTCCAGTAACATCTACTACCCTGCTGGCAGTAAACAGGGAGTGTTTGACTTACCAAGAGTTTGACTTTGTTTAGCGGCAGAGTGTCCACACTCACCGAGAGTGAATCATGGCGAGCGGGGCTGTGCATCAGGGTATTTTTGCTCACTGTGTGGGTGAGCTCACAGCATCATCTGCCTCAATGCTGCACAGGGGAGGAAGCTGCCGTATTTGTGGTCATCGGTGGTGTGAAAGTATGTACAGCTAACCCACAGCTTCAGCAAGCTCTGCACGTGATGAGCTTTTTGGGGCGTCCCGGCGGGCTCCAGGGGGGCAGCTTCAATGGACCGTGGCTAAACGGTGGCTCTCTTTGTGATTGTGTGGGGGAAACTGAATGTCTATTGTCTTGTAATGGAGGAGCCTGACCGATGCTTGTGGAACACAGCAGAAGATCTGAAGAGCAAATGTTGCCCTGCGACGCTTCATCAATGTTTATTATGTGACAACGACAGCCAGAAGGGGCCGTAAAGAGTCAGCGACCCTTTTTGGTTGAGGGGTCACGGAGGGCTTTGGGACACACAGATGAGTCCTGTCGATGAACTCTTCCAGCTGTTGCTTTTGTTGGAGCAGCAGATGGGTCAGAGAGGGGACGTTCAAAAATCAACCTTTTTTCATCATCAAAAACATCGAGTGTATTGAGAAGTAGTCGTAATACTAATTTAGGTTGGAGCATTTGTGATGTACAGGTAATCCTACGGTATCCCTACGCCACTTTCTAATCGTTAGGGAGGTAGAGATGCTAGCTGTGTGTGTACTGACTAATGCTACATGCCAGAGACATCTAAGTACCCAGAGGATGCCCGTTGAATATCCACAAATATCCTGACTTCTTACAGCCAGATTCATACACATTTATCACTTGAACAGCTCTAATAGGCTGTTTGTGCAGGCCCCAAAATCCATACAACCTATCACCCACTGCAGCCTTACCTTTAGGTGTTGCTGAAGTGTTCACTACGACCTGTCGCCCGCAGCATGCCCATAGGAAAATTTGCATGAACATTTTCCCTCGACACCATATGTGTCAAAGTCGAGGCCCGGGGGCCAGATCCGGCCCTCCGGGTAATTCTATCCGGCCCTCCAGATCACTTTATTTTATTGTTATTAATGACCCGATGGTATTTTTCATTCATTTTATAACGCATAATTTTGACAAAATATGTTTTTATAGAGAGTAAAATATTAAAAGTTATTTAAGGTTTAAGTTGATTAATTAAAGAATAATAGTCCTGCCTTTTTAGTATTCATTATTATGTTAAAAAGTTCCAGTTTTAAAGTTTTAAAAATTGTCATTCTGCTAGCTTTTTGAACTATTTTGGTATTCACTAACACTTTTTAGGCTATTTTGGAGTTTAGCTAATGGTTCAGCTACATGCTAGTTGTTTTGGCTAATTTAGATATTTTTTCTGGTTTTTAGGCTTTTCTGAAGTTTTGCTATTTTTTCCCAGATACATGCTAGCTGTTTTGGCTAACGTAAGTTTTTTTTTTAGGCCAATTTGGCATTTAGCTAACGTAAAAGCTTCAGCATTTTCAGCTTCAGTGTTTTTAGCTTTTCATTTCAACATCTTCTACATTCTCACTGAGCAGTCTCCAATCTTATTAGTTTTGTTTTGGCCATCTGTTCATTTCTGCTCATTCTTCACTCAAGACATTCTGTATCCACAGTTGTGATTAATACTTTTAGGAAAAATGTTTTCAGTTTGGATTCAAGAGCATTAAATGTTGTTAGGTTCCGGCGTAATTCAGCTCTATTTGGTGCTCCAATCTATATATGGAGTAGAATGAACATATTTTGTCCAGTTGATTGTGAGCAAATGGAAGAGAGAATACAAACTATTGTGATTAATGGAGTAAACAATGAGATACTCCAATAACTATCGTACTCATATGGGTGGATTATTGTCCAAAATGGATGTTCCTTTGAAAGGGCAAAGCCGGCATCCAACCTGATACTCTCCTGCTAACAGAAAACATCCCAGACTCCGTTCTGTGTTGTTTTCTGAAGTTAAATGTAAAGCATACACTGGTGTTCCTGTTTTTGCTGCCGTTTATGAGAAGTGGACCTTCTGACTGCTACTTTCACATCATCAAATACTCTCCGGCGTTTCCCAAACGACTTAAAACAGACGGCTTGGTCACACGCAAGCAGCAACACAGTTTCTATCTGAACTCGTCTTTTCTATAAACGTATCTTTCCATTCCTGTTACAACAAGACAGTAGCTAAAAAAAACCAGAGAAGATTATTGAAGAACACAGTTTGTCCAAAGTTTTGGAACTCAAGTTTTTCTGTCCAAGAGCCTGGAAAACACAGACAGATTTCTCTCTTCTCATTGGGGACACTTTTACATCGGTTACCTTTTTAGTTTGTTAAGCTATGAGAGTTGACCTGAGTGAATCCTTGAACAATAGTTATAACGTTGTACAACCAGTACGTTTCTGCCCAATAGTTAAATGAACCAAAACTCTTCAGGATTCTGCAGATAAGTGATGCATTGGATTTTCTTTTGAAGTGTACAAAAATGGTTCTTATATTCGTACAATAAACTGTGATCACAACATGATTAAAGGGTTACCTCATCTCATCTCATCTTAATAGTTCATGCACTGAGAGATAAAGAGAGTTTTCAGATATCTCTTTAACATTTCAAAAGCTTTTTCTCATGAAATGAGAAACAAGACTGTTTGTTTTTCACAAACAGTTTCAAAAACAAGAAAAGTGGTTTCTGTCATCTCTATGGTCAGAGTCTGATATGTGTTTGGCTAAAAAAAGTCCTTATCAGGTCCTCCCACTGACAGGCGCTGTGCAACATCACTGCGGTAAATATTTTACATTAGATTTTTAAAAAAGGGAGCAGCAAGAGTGAAGGGGGAGTTTGCAGTACAAGCAGTAGACGAGTAAATGCAGAAATGTGGAAGTAGTGAACACAGATGGCCTTTAGGTTAAATCCCATCCTTCAGTCCTTCCTGGTCTTCAACCAATCCCCAAACAAACCAGGAAGTGTTGCAGTTCCACAACAGACCGCTGAAGGCTGGTTTCAGTCCAATGTTAAGAAGTTCAGCTCTCCTGAAAGCCAGGGATGCTGCACCGGTGAGGTTTCTGCAAGGAAAGAACTGCAGAACTGCTAAGAGCTGAATCCACTGATGCTCAGAAAATTGAGGAGCATTTCTCTTCTAATGACCCCCGGAGCATGTGGAGGGGCATTAAGTCCATCACAATGTCCAGAGGATCCTGCTATACCACCCTCCTTCACCAAACTCACTACGCCACCAGGTCTGGCTGACATTTTCAGACTATTGTCTCAGGCATCTGTTCCCACCTGCTTGAAAACTGCCATCATTGTTCCTGTTCACAGTGCTCCACGGCGACATGTCTTGATGACGACGACCCATTGCTCTCACCCCGGTGGTCATGAGGTGCTGTGACAGGCTGGTTATGACCCAAATCAGGGACTCTATCAACGCCACTGTGGACCCACATCAGTTCATCTACAGGAAAAACCGCTTCACCTATGATGCCATCTCATCAGTGATTCCCGTTGCCCTTAACTATCTAGAGCAGACGTCCCCAAACTTTTACTTGTGAGGGCCACATAACTGTTTTCGTCTCTGATGGGGGGGCCGGGGTCGGCAAACAGAAAAAGTTTAACAATCACAGTCTAAACGTAAAGATTTACAGTTTTCCAGAAGCCACACATTTAAACAATTATTTTCTGTAATCTTCATAGAAGAAAATAATACCAAAACATTTTAAAAATGAGATATAAAGCATTATCTGTATTAATGCTCGTGTAGATGCTATAAGCTGAATGTAGCCACAGAAGATGCTAGTGCTGGTAGCTGAAGATGCTGATACTAACAAATAAAAACACAAAATCACATAACTGAAAATGTTGAAGTTGATAATTGAAATAGCTGAAGCTAATTGCTGAAAAAGGTGAAGCTGATAGCTAGATAAAATATTAGCACAATGCTAAATTAGCCTGAAAAACAGATAAAAGCCTGAAATAGCCAAAACAGTTAGCATGTAGCTGAAATATAAACTAAGTGCCAAATTAACCTTTAAAAATCAGTAAAATGTGTAATTTAGCCAAAACAGCTAGCACAAAGATAAAATTTTAGCCAAACTCCAAAATAGACTGCAAATCTTTAGGAACTGCCTAAACAGTTGAAAAAGTTAGCATAAAAAGAGCTGAATATTTTAATAGCTGAAAGAGCTGAAGAGCTGTAGATGTACAAAACAACATATGGATGAAAAACAGTAATATTAAAGAAACAAAGAAAAAGTGAGTCACTATTAAACCAATAAATATTCTCTCTTCTTCCGTCATAGTTCAGACTGCAGAAGGTGGAATAAAAAGTCACGTTTTATCAGCGTTTCTGTTAAGTCTGTGTAATATTTTAGCTGGCTATCAGCTTCAGTATTTTTAGCTATCAATTTCAGCATCTTCAGCTATCAACGCTAGCATTTTCAGTGACAAATTCTAACTTACAGCATTCATATGGAGCTAAATCGGGGCCAATATTATTTGAAACCGAAATAAAATATTTTGAAACAAATATTAATGTTTGGCTAAAAAAAATAGTTTCAAAACAAAAAATTTCTATTTAAAAACTATTTTTTCCGTTTCAAATCTTTTTTTTCAGTTTCAAATCTTTTTTTCAGTTTCAAACCTTTTTTTTCGTTTTTGAACCTCCAAGTTTCAGTTTCAAAACTTTTGGCTCTGTTGTAGCGCGTTGGGGCGGGGCTAACATGAGGACCAATCAAAATCGATGAGGGTGGTAACTTCAGTTCTGATGCGTTCACTGACTCTGAGAACTCTGATAATTATGATCAGAAAATGGTTGTTCAGTCTTTACTCTCATAGTCTGAAGTTCTCTCTAGACGGGTGTCATAAACAGAGTTTTATCGCGTATAAACCGCATGACCAAAACACCGTTCTAGCCGGTCAAAGCGCCATTTTATTGAGTTAAATACAGGCGAAGAAAACGTCCTTTTGCTGGAATAAAATGTCTCCGTGGTGGGTCGAACTTAATAAGCTTAATAAGAACACTATGTTAAAACTGCGTAGAACCAGTTAACAATTTTAAATATGGTGCTTTTCCGGCCAGGTAGAGGAACTCACTGATCACTCCTGACTCCAGTGTGTGTTTTGGGGAACTGGGCTGAGAAGGACTGCCACAGAATCTATCAGCCCCGTGCACGTCTCCCTTCTCCTGGATGCGGAGCTCCGCGGGACCATCCAGGAGAAGAGGGACGTGAATATTTTCCAAAATATTTAATTTCGGTTTCAAATAATATTGGCCCCAATTTAGCTCCATACATTCACACCAGCATTATTAGAGGTAATGCTATATATCTAGTTCATAACTATGTTAAAAAGTTACGGTTTTAAAACTTAAAAATGTAGTTTTAGAGTGTTCAACAAATGTTTATCCTGTTCGGCCCGCGACTGAAGGTGTCTTTTGGATTTTGGCCCCGTGTGTGATTGAGTTTGACATCCTGCTATAAGGAAAGTTGCAGTTTAATCTGCTCTCTGTAAGAGTCCGACGAACCAAAAAAGGTGAAAACATTTCTCCCATCCGAGTACCTGTTCTGGAGTGAAAATAGAAGCTCGTGGGAGATGAGAGCTGGTCTGCTGTCATGTGAACAGCGCTCTTCTGTTTACTGCACCGTGTTGCCTCATTAGCTTCGATTAAGTTCGGATGAAAAATCAGCCAAAATTGGTGCCAAATGGGAAACATAAAGTGAGCTTGAAATTTAACTGGAAAAATATAAACACTGTATAATTTGGGTCCACAGTGGGGAGAACTACCCAAGCAGCACTTACCATCACAGTCCTGCACATTATAACCACTTTGCATTCATTCAGTCCTCAGAATGATATGCTGCCGCCTTTGCTGAGTGAATGCACTCTGCATGTGTTTAAAGGTATGAGCTCAGAGAAGCTGCTGTGTAGTTTGGAGTACTTGGGCACAAGATCTAACACTAAAGGTTACCATTAGTCGCTTGATTATAGAACAGTGTGTTACACCACATTCAAAAACTATTTTTGTTTATGTTATAAAGTTAACAAATTAATATGGTAATTACCATCATTGTTTTATATAGTCTTATAATATAATCTTCATGCTGGAGCCTGACCCGGTTACTGATGGGTGAAGGCAGGATCCAGCCTGAGCAGATCAACAGTCTGGCATCAATCGCACACCCATACAGACAAATTAGATTAACCAATTAACCTGTGAAGCTGGTGTTTGAATGGTGGGAGGAACCAGGAGTCCCTGGACACATGGACAGAATGACCTCCACAGGTCTTGAACCGGGCCCTTCTTGCTGTGAGGTAGAAGTGCTAACCACTGCACCATCGGGCAGCTGTTTGCCGAGTGTGTGTTCATAAAACATGTTATTGCTGCAATCTTATGATGAAAACATTGCCTTTCTTCTGGTATTATCATTAATTTGATTGTAATTATGGTACGATCTTTCCTTCACATCAACATGGTCTGAGTTTAGGTCAAAGATTTACAGATAATCTGATGTCACACAGAGGATTATAAAAAGAGGAAAATGGCGCCTGAATTTTAACAACCATGTTAACCAGAAATTGCCCCGCCCACATCAACATTATCTGAAAAATGTTTGATTGGGCAAGAGAAAGTAATGTTCTGTTGAGCCCTCACAGGCTCTGATTAACACGTCTAATCACACAAAATTGTCGTAAAAAATGAGAAAATAGCCTCAAATACTGACTGCATGTAAGTCTATTTTGATTCAGTCACTTTTGATTGACTCTATCTTAAGTTGCTCCAATTTGATGCAAACCTCTAGTGGTCTTTAGAGGAACTGCAACATTTCAGAAGAGTGTGAGACCTGATTTGAACCTTTTGGAGTGTTGACATTCTTTTGACTTCCATAACTCCTCAACCGTCGTTAAAATCATTCCAGTGGATTATGAAGCAGAGAAAAGAAGCTTTGTGCTGAAATACACAGTAGCAAAGTGTTCATGTAATTAAAGTAAATCAACGGATTCTGTAGTAAAAAAGTGGCTTTGCACCAATACTTTACGTTAGTAGCATGCTGCATCTGGGTGCAAAGCCAAAATGAAAAGTCATTTTTTTCCACACCAGAATCAGATGATTCATGTTAATCGTATAAACTTACATCAAACTTACATCAAAGACTTACATCAAAAAGGATGGGGTTGGAAATATCTCCAGTGTTCTAAAGATTAGGCCTGTGGTTGCTTAAATAGTTATTAGATTCACGAATCAAGCTCAACGATTCTTACTTTTAATAGAATGTTTGTTGCTATCTCTATGGTTGTGTTTGAAATCCCTCCTAACTACTAAAAACCATATAGTGCAGGACTTTATGCTGCTCTAGATTTTAAAGGCAATTCGGACACGATGCTCACTATTTTTCTTTCTTCACCGATTTCACGAATTCAGAATTGAATCAATACAATCATTTCATGCCGTTTATTTATGACTCAACTGTGACTTGATGGTGAAAATGTGGATGGTTCATTCAAAAAATACACTTCAGCACGTTTTGTTTTTGTTCAGTGCATTGTGGTCTGTATTTGCTAATGAGCATCAATGCACATTAGTATTTTATAAAGACTTCTGGAAAATTTCTAATGCAGTTCCGAGTTCAGCCCATCACAGCTTCCTAACGAAGTAGAGAAGCTGGTGGAGCTTCCTGACCAGCCAGGAAGTGTTGGTGTTCCTGGTCCTCAGTGATGTGCACCCCCAGGTATTTGGAGCAGGAGACAAGCTCCACTGGTGCTCGCTTGTGGACCAGCTCTACACTCTCTTCAGGGTGCCGGAGGGTTCATGGGAGTTCATTCATCCACTCCATGTCTTGTGGATTTGGAGAAGGCGTTCGACCACGTTCCCCGTGATGTCCTGTGGAGGGTGCTCTGGGAGTTTGGGGTCTGGGGAATCTTACTGAGGGCTGTCCGGTCTCTCTACTGATGAGGACATGATTATACCGGAGTAAATCAGTGTTTCCTAGTATGTCAGTACAGTTCATGTTTTGGTTCATAGTGAGGGACTACAGGATTTCATCTCTACTCTTTGCAGATGATGTTGTTCTGTTGTCTCCATCGAGCTGGGACTTCCAGTGTGTATTGGAGCGGTTTACAGACGAGTGTGAAGCAGGATGGGGGTCAGCACCGCTAAGACTGAAGCCATAAGTTCTCGACCGGAGGTCGCCGCATTGGTCCGTTGGGGTGAAAAGAGAGCTGAGCCAGAAAGCAAAGATGTCATTTTACCAGTCGATCTTCGTTCCAGTACTCACCTATGGTCATGAGCTCTGGGTCGTGACCGAAAGAACGAGATCCTGACTACAAGTTGCTGAAAAGAGTTTTCTCCAGAGGGTGGCTGGACGTTCCCTTATAGGGATAGGAAGAGGAGCTCAGTCACCTTGGAGAGAGCTCGGAGTAGAGCCGCTTCTCCTCCGCATCAAGAGGAGCCAGTTGAGATGGTTTATGCATCTGGTCCGGATGCCTCCTGGACACCTCCCTGGAGAGGTGTCCCGGGCATGTCCCACTAGGCGGAGGCCCAGAGGAAGACCCAGGACACGATGGAGACTATGTCTTTCACCTCGGAACGCCTCGGGATCCCCCCAGAGGAGCTGGAGGCCGGGGAGAGGGAAGTTTGGGCATCTCTGCTTAGACTGCTGCCCCCGTGACCCCGTCCCGGATGAAGCGGAAGAAGATGGATGGATGTCATGGAACCACATATGCACATAACCACACTCTCTCAGAGAGAGATGTTTATAGATAAGAGTTACTGTACATTTTCCTGCAATTATAAAGGAAAAGAAGATAAAAGTCGTCATCTGGACTGTAATTTTTGGAGATCAGGCCCTTGACCAGTGCACACACTGCGACAAACAGAAGCCAATATACAATACAGAAGTCTTCAAGACATCCAGTATTAATGGGTCAGTAAGGGGTACAGTGGAGTTGTATTGGGAGAAGCTTCCACATAGAAATTCCTTTGAGGTGTTGACCCACAAAATGATGAAAGAAATGTAAAAGATTTCAGGCTTTCAGCTTGTTTTTCCTTCACATTGATTATGTTCAATGTTTCAGTCTTCATTCAAAAACACTTTTCTGTCTTCCACTGATGGAGCGTACACTGCAGCTTCTTGCTGAGGATGAAGGTGTGGCGTTGACAGGCTGTTCTTTAAAAACAACTCCGGCTTCCACTGACGTCAACTTTAAATCCTACAAACCTTCTGTTTTCTCCGTTAAACTCAGAAGTACTCATCCTGACTGTAATATGCCAGGGACCAGATGTTCTCTGAGCAACAGAAGGTGGGTTGGTGGTGGTGGGGGGGCTGTTGACTAGCATCGTCTTTGATGGGTGGGGGTAGAATGTATTGAAGCTTCCTGACTCGCACCTCACCACTCCCCTCTGAAATTTGATCCTAAAAGATGGACTCACTGTTTTAGCGAGGCAGATCAATCGCACCCCCCCTCCATCAGAGACGACGAGGCCACCGCCTGGTGTGGGACAGTACTCTGCAGTAAAACAGACCAAAATAAATAAAGTGTAAGACTGAAGGGCAGTGATGAGTAAGAGAATTTGCATACGCTTCTGGGGAAAATTCCTTCTCCAAACTGCTAACAGTTCTCTGGTGCATAATCTTACAGTAATGACTGCTAATCCTGGAAAGTGCTCAAAGGTTTATTTTAACCTCTTTAGCTAAAAACTGAAGTCTGAAACGCTTCATTATATATGCACATTGCAGCAGAAACTGCTGTGTTTAATGTTAAAAAGGCTGCTATGTGAAATGCTTCCTGCTATCTAGAGAACTACAAAAAAGTATTTGATTTAAATATTAATACTCAAGCAGGATCAGGCACCTGTGAAAGTGGAGCCCCCTGGATTATTCATGTAGTTTATTACTTTTAGGCCGGTTTTCCACACCAGCTTATTTTTGCATGTGGTACCAGTCCGCCCTCAGAGGAGCTTGGGGTCTTTTTAGCTGCAAATGATAAAGTGCGCTTTTGTTACTCTAAAAAACTAAAATAAAGCTGAGAAGATTATTTTAAAACTAAAATCTTTAAAGGGTGACCCAACAGGGCAGTTGGAGGTGGTTGGTGGTAGTGGGGCCAGACTAAGCGATGGAGGTGTGGCTTGGATATATGATTGACAGTTTGGTTAGCTTTATGTAATGTATGCTTGGCTTCAATATGGAGAGTGGTTTGTCATTACGTTCTATTAAAAACATGAAAGCTCAGTTCTATAGATTCTGGCACAAAGGCAAAATCTGTTCATTTGACAGCAGCATGTTACCTGTAACACTAGAAGGTGCAGTTCTTGCACTATTAACTGCTTCGTTTTTAGAGTAATAATAAAAATAAAAAAATACCACAACATCAATCATTTTCTAAGCTTTAATTCGAGTTATGATTTGTGAAAATCGGTTAAAGGGAGCTAGGAGGATTTTTGTAGCTGATGCCTTCATGTCTCATTGAAACAGCTGCATTCTGTTGCTAACAATCGACTGTTACATAATCAAAGATGGGCGGGGCTTTTATACTGGAACTCAGAGCAACAGTTGGCCAATCACAAAACTCAACTGCAATACCTCGTTTCAACCTGTAGAGGGCAGCACACAGGCGGTTTTTGACCATGTTTTCACGAATGAAACAAGTTTATTTTAATTTGTCAAAAATATGGCAACAACCAACAGACAGCACTAAAGCCCCATTTATAGAGGTCAACATCCAAAAAAAGTTGATTTAGGGTTTGGCTACCCTTCAAGAATAGTTTCACAATGCACAACAATAACTTTTTTCTGCATTATGGGGGACACCAAATTGTAAGACATACTGTTAATAAACAGTCTAACTCGGGGGTGTCAAAGTCAATCGCACAAAGGGCCACAATCAAAAACCACTTTGAAACTCCAGGAGCTAACGATGCTAGCAACAGTTTCTAAGGAGTGTTCTAACTGTGAGCTAACGATGCTAGCAACAGTTTCTAAGGACTGTTCTAAACGTGAGCTAACGATGCTAGCAACAGTTTCTAAGGAGTGTTTTAACCGTGAGCTAACGATGCTAGCAACAGTTTCTAAGGAGTGTTCTAACCGTGAGCTAACGATGCTAGGAACAGTTTCTAAGGAGTGTTCTAAACGTGAGCTAACGATGCTAGCAACAGTTTCTAAGGAGTGTTCTAAACGTGAGCTAACGATGCTAGGAACAGTTTCTAAGGAGTGTTCTAAACGTGAGCTAACGATGCTAGCAACAGTTTCTAAGGAGTGTTCTAACCGAGAGCTAATGATGCTAGCAACAGTTTCTAAGGAGTGTTCTAACCGTGAGCTAACGATGCTTGCAACAGTTTCTAAGGAGTGTTCTAACCGAGAGCTAATGATGCTAGCAACAGTTTCTAAGGAGTGTTCTAACCGTGAGCTAACGATGCTTGCAACAGTTTCTAAGGAGTGTTCTAACCGTGAGCTAACGATGCTAGAACAGTTTCTAAGGAGTGTTCTAAACGTGAGCTAACGATGCTAGCAACAGTTTCTAAGGAGTGTTCTAAACGTGAGCTAACGATGCTAGGAACAGTTTCTAAGGAGTGTTCTAAACGTGAGCTAACGATGCTAGCAACAGTTTCTAAGGAGTGTTCTAACCGAGAGCTAATGATGCTAACAACAGTTTCTAAGGAGTGTTCTAACCGTGAGCTAACGATGCTAGCAACAGTTTCTAAGGAGTGTTCTAACTGTGAGCTAACGATGCTAGCAACAGTTTCTAAGGACTTGTCTGATGACACTTTAAAACTACAGGATCAAAAGACGTTAACAACGGTTGCCAAGGACTGTTCTAACTGTGAGCTAACGACAAAAGCAAAGACAGTGCAAAGTAAAAATAAAGCAAACTGAAGCATCACAAGTCAAATTCAAAGTAATCCTCAAAAAGTAATGGACATACAGAGGATATCCCTTAGTAGTACATCGACATGAACAAATGTTCAATAAACATGTTCAGTAGACATAGTGGACGCAAAAACATATTTTTGTAACAAGTAGAACCCCATATGTATGAATGTGTTTGTGTAATGTGTTCACACACGGGTGCCTGCATATGTGTGTATTGAATGTGTGCATGCACACATACAGTATGTGCATGTGTGGTTTTGCTTATGAATGTGTGTTTTTAGGTATGCATTATATTGTGTACAAGCATGCATGGGAGTGTATGCAAGCGTGCAAGAATATATGTGTGCGTGAACATGCACGTGTGTATAAATTTGTGCATCTGTGTGAGTGTGCTTGTGTATGTATTAATGTATGTATAAACGTGTGCATTCACATGAGTGGACATATGTGAGTGCGTTTAAGTGCATGTATGAAAGTGTGCTGCAGCCGTGATTGGAAACCATTTGGAGCATAAACCTGGACCGGATCCGTAATCCTAACCTTAACGTTTGCTGCGGGTCCATGCAGCCAAGAAAAAAAGTTCAATACTGACGACACTACTAGAAAATTACGCATTTTAGAAATTACGTGCGAATACTGTTGTCACTTTTCATTTGTTAACTAGCATGAAAGACACATCTAATTATCACCATTTTTATCTTTATCAACTGTTAGTTGTGTTTCAGTCACTCCACAGCCGAGTGTTTGTGCAGATGTAACTTTCAGTTTCAGGTAGAAGCAGTTTGAGACGTGATTCATTTCCTGTGTCTCAACAGAGGCGAGGTTACCATTAGCGCACACTGCTATCGCTCTAAACTGAATAAACTATCGCTGGCTACAAACAGTCCAGTGTTAAAGAATAGAATCAAAGATCTAACTGTGATTCTGAAGAAACTGAGCACATTCTGTAGAGAATGGCATGTAGGAGATTGATCGACAAGGTCAACAACAAATCATAAAAATGATCGGATTAGGACTTTACGGTGATAATTCGTTTTCAGATACAAAAACAGAGAAAAAAATCCTCTGCTCCAGAGATAATTTAAATGTATGACTCACATTTGAACAACTGACAGCTCTTCCTAAAACTTCATTTGATAGATTTAATGAGCTATCCTGGTGGTTTCAGAGTAAAATTGTTTAGCTTGAAGCAGGATGATCAAAATAATAATCCATTTAGAAGAAACATCTTCATGTCACTGCCCCTCCCTCTGTGTTGCTCCTCATCCTCTCGTTACAGGTCCTCCTGCTGGAGCCGCCGTCCCCCTACCTGCCTGTCCGTGCTGGTACAGCCCCCTCTCTTTGCCTCTGTCAATGCATTGTGCCCTTATAAGGAGAGAGCACGGGCAGACTGTACTATCTGCCTTACCTCTGCGGGGGTGTTGCAGGGGCAGGGAGACCACATTAGAAGCATCGGCGGGCTGAGGTGAGAGGAGGGGAGGGGCTATGGAGAGAGGATGGAGGGGTGTGCATGAGGTGGGGGTGGTGATGAGCCACCGCTCTTCTGTGAATGAGTCCTGTGCGCGAGGTGACAAAAATAGGATCAGGCCGAGAAAGAGACTGAATGCGGAGGATGAGGGGAGGAGGGAGGTGAAGGGGGCAAGAACACGCGCACGAGAGACCAAATGTTTCCAAGCAACGCATGTTCCCAGAGCCCCCGTCTGCCCACACTGACAACATGTATCCACGCTGCTGTTTGGTTTGAACCAGCCCACGTTCCCATCAACACGTGAAGGTTTCTGCTGCTGCGTCCAAGCTTTGATGCCGACTAGAAAAAAATATACATGAACATTTTCACTCCACCGGCTCACCGAGTGGTCTACGTTTCCCCATACAGGTTTGCCACCTGCAGACATCCATGAGCGCAGTTGTGACTGAACCATAAAGAAGAAACTCTTCAGAAACCAGATTAGGACCTTCAGGTCCTCCAGTTCAGGTTCAAACCCTGTCACAACATTTCATGGTATCTCCAGGGTTTTGACATGGGGGTTCTCCATCTACGTTAACTCTTTAATGAATAATTTATAAATAAATGAAATGGTTTATTTCATTTATAATAAATCATAAGTAGATTGCTTGAAAGGGAGTAGGAGGAAATGAATTTATATAATCCCACACAGACTTGACTTTACCATTTTCTTTACATCCACATCTGGTTCAGGACTTACAGTTTTTCTCAAATGCTAAAACACTGAGTGCCATTCTCCAAACCAGCTGATCAACTGCTTTAACTCTTTTCTCAAAAACATCACTCTTTGGTCAAAACCTAAAACACAATTTGCAGTTAAAACACAATTTGCAAAACCTTATTCACTCTTTGCAGAACACAAGACACATCTACTTTTTAAACACAGCTGGCATTCACAACACACAAGAGGCAAACATTGACACAAAGAGCAAAAACTCAAACTCTGTTCCAACACAATGATCACCATCAACACACAACTGGTCAAAACTGAAAACACTTGTTGCAAATCAACTGCAACGAATATAAGGAAAGTTCTGGAACAACAGAGAGGTTTTTCAAAGACTGATAACAGAGAAAGACTCAGACCAAGACCTAGATCCAGATAAAAAAACAAGGTTCTGATGAGATCCAGGTCATAGTTATTGACCGTATGTTGATTTATGGAATGACCATGAGGGAAGCAGGTCAAAAGGTCAACCTTCAACTCAGCAGCTTCAAGTTATTACTATAATCTGTATCATTCATGTACTGTAGAATTTCAACAAGAAAATAACAGAGAAGACTTTCTTGCTGTCTGAGACAATATCAGTTTTCACAAAAGTTTGCCCATCAGACAGTTCAACACAAATCCCAAATTTGTATCAGTTTTCTTCCACCTTGTTCTTCATAACCCAATTAAAGATTTTTTTTCTATTTGGTATTTGAAGAAGAGACAACCATCCACTTGACAAAATCTGTTGCAGGCCTTAGACATGGCTTGTGATGACATTTCAGTTGGGTCATTTCATGACTAGATCACGCAAAAAATGTTATTTTTCCTGCTGTGTGGTTAGAGTGAACATGTAAGTGATGTGGATGAAATCTTCTGGTCTGACCCACAGAGAAAAGATGGTGAAGTGCAATAAATGTGAACCTGGATTTACAGTAAGAATTAACTAAATAAAACAAAATCCTGAATATTGTTTTACTCTATTTTTTATTGGGGGGGTGTTACATTTTTTTTACAAACCATTTTGTGAACAGTGTCAAGTGTTTTGTTGTGTAGTGTGTTGTGATTGCTGCAGGTTTGTTAGTTTTGATGACTGGGTCTTTATTATGAACTCAAAGTGAGCTTTTGACTGAAGAGTCAAGAATTTTGTACATTTAGCTCACATTTTGAAAGTTGTGTTTGGTGTTTTGATGTGTAGTGTGTAGTGTTTGCTGTGTGTGTGTAAGTTTTGACAATAGAGTCTTCATTTTGACCTCAAAGTGAGCTTTTGACTCAAAAGTCAAGAATTTTGTATATTTATCTTATATTTTGAAAATTGTGTTTGATGTTTGGTTAAATTGGTTAAATGTTTCAGAAAATGTGTTTTAGCATTTGGGAAAAACTGTAATATCAAATATTTATACCCTACAACAGGGCTGTCAAACTGAATCGCACAAAGGCCTCCCGGGCCTTGGCGTAGGTGGTATGGGGTGCGCAATTGGGTGGGGGGTCTGGCTCGGCGTGGGGCCTGCCTGCATTGCGGGGGGTGACTCGCCTGCACCTGGGATCACTCCCTATCTGGCTATGGGACAGGGTGCCCGCCGTTTCTCCGGGCGACGCCCGTCTTTTGCCGTGGGGGTTGGCCGATTTGCCCCGTCTGGTGGGTGGGGCTTTCCTTGGGGAGTGGAGGTCCCATTTTGCATGGGGCCTTGGGGGTCTGGCGTGTTGTGGTCTCGACTGAGACAATCGGTGGGGGCCGCAGCTGGTCCGGCTGCCTCAGTCCCGTTCGTGCCTGATCAGTGCACCCACGAGAGATGTGCTTGGAGGCGAGGGCTGGGGTCTGTCTCTGGGACTGGCTCCGTCTTGGCTTCTCCCTCCTTGCAGGGTTGGGGGATGCGTAGCCTGGGGGAGCTGGCTCTCGGGGGGTTGGTCGCCTGGGCTAGGGGAAGTTGGGCCCAAGGCTGGAGGTGGGTCCACCATCGGGGGTCAGTCTGCCAACTGCCCTCAACCTATCCCCTTCCTCATGTAAAAGGCATTAGGGTGAAGGGGGAGGTGGTTGTATTGCAGCGCGCTGCGGTGGGTGGACTTCTTGTCAGTGGTCCCCCTCCTTTGGCACCTGCATGGATTCGCCCCTTCCCTTGCCCCTCTTGGCTCCCCCCTGGACCTACCTCAGCGGGGGCGGGCGGCTGTCTGAGGATGGGAGTGGGTCTCCCTTGGGGGGCCCTGGCTCTTACCTGGGGTGGGGGGGTGCTCCTCGTCAGAGGCTGGGGGGCTCTTCAGAGGCGGGGCCTCACGTTGGTCCTCCTGGCGCGGTGGCGGGCCACTGTCCTGGCTGGGCTGGGGTCTGCACTCTCTGTTCTTGTGTCTTCCCGCTCTTGGGCGTAGGTGGCCTCTGCGGCGGTCCCACATGCCCTGGTCTGGATGTTTGGTGGGATTTCCCGGTGGGCGGATTCTCTCCATGGTGGGCGTTGGGTCGTCCGGCTGCTCCTGCTGCTGGGCGGGGGGTCTTGGCGTGGGGATGGCCGGGTTCTGTCCCCCTTGGTACATTCCGTCATCATTCACCTCAGCAAAACATAAACACTCACCTGAGCACAGGTGTCAGCTCACCTTTGCACTAATAGTATGTATGACAGAATGAAAGACTTTATTTGTATCGGTTTGGATGATTAACTTTGTGTGCTGCAGTTGTATTGTGTACATTTTGACCAGTTTAAATGTGGAGAATATTTCAACCAACAGGTATGTGTTTAATTACAGTGTGTGTAGACAGACCCCACCCATTCTAGTTTACTATTTAGACCTGATTGTTTTACGATGTTGCTTCCCTCTGTTGCCATCTTCTTTTTTTCTGGAAGATATTTTTCTGAAATATTCACTTAACTCTAAAATAGCTTTGTCAGGAGTAGAGGAATCTCAGAGGTATTTATTCACAGGAGACTTGACCTTCTAGGATGTAATAACACCGCCGGCCAGCGGGGGGCGCTGGAGTAGAGAGAGCAGAGTGGACGACGAATGGTGTCAGAGGAGAGGCCAGAAGAAGAGTGCTGAGTGAGATGGTAGTTGGGCAGAGGTGCTTTTATGGTGGAAAAAACCTTGGAAGAGGCGTAGTTATGGATTTGAAGCGTTGTGGAGTGGACAGCGAATTCCAGCCGAACGGCGATCCTGACATGGCAGGCACGGAGCAGGAGCCCAGACAGGTAAGTCAGCACTGACGTGGAATCCTGGAGCATGAAGGAAAACACAGGAAGTTACTTAGACTTTATCTCTATAGACGCAGCTACTTGGCTGTTAGTCAGGCTGTAAAGCTTAACTTTCCGGCAGTGAGGGGAGCTGAGAGGTGGATATATATAGAGAGGTCCACAGGTGGAGGTGATCAGCCTGACGAACTCCTGTTGTAGGGCGTGGCCTACAGGAGTCATGACAAGCTTAAACACTGAAAAAAGTCTAAATCAACCAAACAGCTAGTTTTTAGCTAAAATAAAAGCTAAATATCAAAATGGGAAAAAGAAATTTGAAAAAAAAAGTCTAAATTAGCCAAAACAGTTAGCGTGTAGCTGAAATATTGGCTAAACTCTAAGTAAAGGCCAAAACATTCCAAAGGGCTAGGAGAATAACACATTTTAAAACTTTAAAACTGTAACTTGTTGACATAATTTAGAATAATAAAAAAAGCGGGAATATTATTTCAGAATAAATAATTAAACCTTAAATAACTCAATATTTTACTCTCCATAAAAATATATTTTGTCAAAATTAGTTAGAAATAAGTACAAGATAACATCGGGTCATTAATAACAATAAAATAAAATGATCTGGAGGGCCGGATAGAATTACCCGGAGGGCCGGATTTGGCCCCCAGGCCTTGACTTTGACACACATACCCTCCAATCATAGATTCAGGTTATGAAGGATTCTTAAGATTAGTGATGTAATTAAACTTCAAACATCCACAGACAAGTCATTCATAATAATCAGTACCAAAATTTAAATATACTTAGACAATTATCATTAAGAATTAATCAACACCAAAAATTCAAAGCATTAACTTTAAAAAAAAAAAAAACAACAATTCAGAGAAGAAAATGAAAGGACCTGGTCTTGGATGAAGGAGGTGTTCATCTGTAGCTCAGCAATAGTCTTTCTCAGCCTGCTCCTCCTCTGAGAAGAGAGCAGCTGCTTTTTAGTCTGGAGCTTCTGGTGTGAACGGACTTAAAGACTTTGGGCCTCGGTGGAACTGGAATGTTTGATCTGAGCGTGCCAAAGCGCAGCAGCAAGCTGGTACACGGCACCTCGCCCATCTCAATGTCCCCCTCGCCACGCCGCCAATGGAGGAATACACTCCTTTGGGAAGAGAGGCACAACTCGTCTCCCTAATGAAATGCTAAACAAAACCAACACAACCGCCGGCAGCAATATGTGTCATCTGTGAATGTGGGCAGATGAAGAGCTGATTTAGGTTGTCTGTGTGTTTTTTCACTCAAATTATCGCTGTGACGCATCCACGTTCGCTAATCTTAACCTACCAAATCCTTCAAAGCCCTCCTTCAGCTCTCACAACCCAGATTCTCACAAGATAATGGATCACATGAAGAAACTGCTTCTTCTTTATCACCTCTCTGGAACCTTTCCCCCTGAAGGAGTCAGACTCCCAAAACATTCACACGGAGATGATTTTCTCTTTGGAGTGGGGGGTTGTGTAAACAGGCTGTGATGTACCCTCAGAAACAGGGACAAAACTCAGCAAATGACATGGAAGAACGAGGTCTACACATGAACACGGCTGAAGATGGAAAAGTTCCCTGGAAAAACTCTGAAAGATCAAATCTGGTTAGAGTTTTCCAAGTTTTTCCTCATGCATGCAGCTCTTGTTATCCAGAAAGTGAAAAAAAAAATTTTGTGGCTGAAACATTGAAGAGCTTCCTTTATTGGGTTTAGGAGGAATTCAGTCAGTCATGACGACCTGGAAAATGGATAGTCACTGCATCTGTGTTTGGAGAGGAAAATGAATAAATGAATGAATGACCAACCAACCAACCAACCACCCAACCAACCAACCAACCACCCAACCAACCCACCCAACCACCCAACCAACAAACTATCCAACCAACCACCCATCTAACCAACCACCCAACCATCCAACCTACCAACCAACCAACGAACTATCCAACCAACCATCCAACCTACCAACGAACTATCCAACCAACCATCCAAACAACTAACCAAAACCAACCAACCAACAAACTATCCAACCATCCAACCTACCAACCAACCAACGAACTATCCAACCAACCATCCAACCTACCAACGAACTATCCAACCAACCATCCAACCTACCAACGAACTATCCAACCAACCATCCAAACAACTAACCAAAACCAACCAACCAACGAACTATCCAACCAACCAACCAAATCAAATCAGTTGATTGATCAGACTTTACAATTAAAAACAAAGATAGAGAAATTAAAATAAAAGAAAGTGTCCATTTGCACGTAGAAAAACGTGTGACCAGTGTTAAACTTTTCTCTTAGTCGCACAGACCCAGGGGAAAGGGGTTAAGGTTAGGATTATGGTTAAGGTTATGGTTAAAATGGAATTCCAAACATGATGTACCCACTGGCTCCAGGAAGCCAAAATCTCCAAGACTCCTATAGAGAAGTAAACAGCTGTTACTCAGTCATTCTATTAGTCTGAGTAACCATTCTTTTAACATGTTCTTGATAATCTTGACTTTTTATGATAATTTGTGTGTAGCACAAGTTAGTCAAGTTCTAAACTGACCAATCAGATGACTCAATACAACCATGACTCCATGAGCCAGAACCCACACACCCCAGCCGAGAGTGAGAAGACGCTCGTAGACATGTATAAATGTAGAAATAAACGAATAAATAGAGACAATATAAGACAGCTAAAGTATAAAAACACAAATGTAAATATGTTGATGAAAGTATAAAAACAGCTATAATGTAATACTGTAAAAAAAAAAGTTAATACATGTTAAGATATAATAAAATAGAAGCATAAAATGCTAAATCCCAAATACTATCTACTTATAAGCTGAATTAAATAAATGTGTCTTTAGTTTCTTTTTTAAAAACCTCAGTGAGGGATGAGGCCCTCTCGTCCTCAGGCAGGCTGTTCCACAGACGAGGCCCACAATATCTAAAAGAGGCCTCGCCGTGGATTCTTGTCCTGACTCTAGGGACCTTCAGCGGGCCTGAAGACCTGAGAGCTCTGGGAGGTTCATGAGCTAAAAGCAGACAGACAGACTCGGACCAATTACTGCTTACTAATGTTGTTTGGTTCCAACATGGCAGCATCTGTATGACAAAAAACAAACAAACAACAAAAGATCAACTGAATTGACTTAATTTGATTGGAGCCAGAAGTAAACATTGGATTATTTCCCACTCACTCAGTCCAGTTCTCTTATACAACCACCGGAGGTGTAAGTTTGTTATGACGGGCCATGCAACACATCTTTCCCTATGACCCACTTATGCATTAATTCTAATTCTCACATACATGTATACTAACTCATACGTACATCCAAGATTTATTTGTACTGCACATTCTGACTTGCATACATTTTTAACTGGCATTAACGTACATATGTACTCACTTATATACATACATACTTATAGGTACAAGAAGTATCTATGTATGTGAGAGAAGTATGTGAAAGGAAAATTATGGTTGAAACAGAAAGCAGGTAATTTGTCGAAACATCTTTAAATGAACAAATATTGAAAAAGAACCCTAGATAATGTCAGTATTTTAGAGAGATTAATGTTGCTGCATAAAACTTGAGATCTGAGAAATGTTTTGAAATTTTAATGCAAGATTTTGGATTTTGCTGTTGCAGATTCGAACAGCACTACAAGATGACAAACATACTATATAGAGTATTGTATGTACTGATGGAATTTGGACGCAACCATTATCTGTTTCCTTATAACAAAACTTTTTTTTAACTAATATTTGGTAATATTAGTGTAACCGGGAGTTGTAACGGTATGGGCACTAGGACCCTGAAAATAGCTTGACACCAGGTGTGTGCTCTCCGGTGCTGATGAGGACGCTATTTATTGACGCAATGCGCAGCCGTGCTCACTTAGAACGCCGCTGTCATTTAGCGTGTCGGGCCAATCAAGCCTATGTTGGTGAGCTCCCTCGGGGATGTGGCCGTGCAGTGAACATCGAGTTCAAAACGTAAGCTGCCATAAACTTTCTCCAAAGCAATCCAACATTAACCCTATTTAGCTTGTATAGCTCCTTGATGATCATTCTGTCTCAGGATTGTGCGTGCCGTTGCAAGCCCCCGCCCTTCGGATAGGGTGGTGCGTGGACCGCGGGATTGAACGTGAGCGGTTTTAAATTATTTTAGCCTTTTTAGATTTTTAGTTATCAAATTTGTTTTTAATTAAATTGTGCTTTTAGAAACTTGTGGTGTGATTAAGCCCCACTGTCTGGAACTGTTGTGGGAGGAAAGTCATATGACTTGCTGTAAGTGTTTTCACTTCATTGCTCTTTTCTCCCTCATGTTTTGATGTGCTTTTTTTTTAATGTGCACTTTCTGTTTCCAGTATGAGTTGGTTGCTTTTAATCTGCCACTATTTTATACCACTACAATTTATTTTATCTTGTTTGCCTTTTATTGTGCCACTCTTTTATTAATTTTAAATCATTTTTATCCTGGGCCTTTCAGCCCCAGTTTTATAAAACAGTAGTTTTGGTTGTAATTTCTCAAGCTGTTCTTAAGTGTGTGGTTTTATTTGCAGTGTGCCCTTTTTATTTGTTGTGATTTGTTTTATCTGGGCCAGTTGCATTTTAAGTGTGTTTTACAGCTTTGAGTTTTTACTTTTAAACTGCTGTCGGTTTTTGTGCCTTGTGCCTGGCCGAATAAAACTGTTTAAATCTTGCTACTGCCTCCTCCAGTTAATTCTGGACACCTGCATTTCACTGTGCAGTCACATTACACTTTTCACGACTGCTACAGATTTGGCGTTGTTGGCAGGATCGAGGCTTTATAGTAGCATTTTTATTTTGTGTGAGTGGCTTTTAAGTAGTGGGATAAATAGTGGCAGGTTGGAGCCGTCGGGGGACCGCCTACAGACCCCAGCTATCTACTACGCCAGTGAATGGACAACATGGAGCAACTCCAAGCCTTGCTGGAACAGGTGCAGCAGCTAAAGGCATCCAATGAAAAGTTACAAGCCCAGCTGCAAGCACAAAGTCAGGTACCTGTTCCCCCGTCTGGACCTGAGACTGTAAACAATGCGTCCAGTGGAGGCCTGCAAGATGAAGCTGTTGGAGTTCGCTATGTGTATGTACCAAAAGAACGCAAATGTCCTAAGTTCACTGGTAAAATGTCTATTGATCAGCTGACTGTAGAACAATGGGTTGAAGAAGTACGTAAATGTCTTCAGGTCAGACCCATGTCCCTGGCTGAACAGCTTTTGTTTATTAAGGATCATCTAGAGGGTGGTGCCAAAAACGAAGTTGACTTTTACCCTATAGAATGCAGAGACACCCCAGAAAAGCTGTTCACAGTACTGACTAAAAACTACAGTTGTGCACAGTCATATGTTGCAGCACAGTTACAAATGTTCCAACGTACTCAGCGTGAAGGGGAATCACTGCGGGAATACTCTCACGCGCTTAAGTCTCTGATGGATGTGGCGGTGCATAAAACCCCGGGTGGTATCCCCAATCATGACATGATCCTTCGAGACCAATTCATCGAGCATGTCGTAGATGACTCGCTTCGTCGAGAATTGAAGCAATGTGTGCTTAAAACTCCACGTCTGTCTTTTCTTGACCTTCGTGAGGTTGCATTACATTGGGCCGAAGCCAGTCGGCCTGGCAGCAAGAATCGCTCTCGGGTTTTTTCGTGTGATTCCCAGTATATGGGCATCAGGGAGGCAAATTCGAGTGCTGTCCCAGTTGACACAAAAGAGGAAATTGCTCAAATTAAGGAATCCCTACATAGACAGCAAGCCCAACTTGATACCATTTTGCAGCACCTTACGGCGCAACCTCTTCATCCTAGTCAAAGTAATGTTGCTGTTAATCCCTCAACACGGTCCCGCGGTTCTACAGATAAGCCAATCTGCCATCGCTGTAGTAAACCGGGTCATATAGCCAGATTTTGTCGGGTTAACCTGAAGAATGTAAGCCGCCGCTCACCACAGATCACTGAAGCTGCCTTCAGTAACCAAATGGTGGGAAATGGTTCTGACAGTCAGTCGTCGGAAAACTAAACCCCACTGGTACTGAGAGCCAAGTACCAGAGGCGGGATGCCCAGGCTCAATTGAAAGTGAGGTGAAAGAGTCCTCTCATCTGGTGGCAAACTGTCCAGTGGTAGAAGTGTGCATGGGAGGCATAAAGGTCCCCTGTTTACTAGACACTGGGTCAATGGTGACTACAATCAAAGAGAGCTTCTTTGAAAAGTATTTTAAACCACTGGGGGTTGGACCACTGAAAGCATGCCATTGGCTGCGGCTTAAGGCCGCAAATGGGTTGCAAATCCCTTATAAAGGTTATATGGAGCTCTCAGTCAACGTCTTGGGTCAAACTCTGAATAAGATGGGTGTCCTCGTGGTGGAAGACCCCCCAAATGATTCTGTTGAAAATGATACTGCTGCACCTGGCTTGTTGGGCATGAACATTATTCGTCATTGTTATGGTTCACTTTTTGATCAGTTCGGTCCAAACCTTTTCAACTCACCTATCCTTCGAGCTGCTGACAGGGAATGGAGGCAGACTTTAGCAAAATGCCACTCCATGGAAATGTTGAACTCCCATGGCAACCTAGGTAAAGCTAAAGTTTATGGTCAAGCAGTTCGCATCCCAGCTGGTTCCTTAAAATGGATCAGTACAACCTGCCCTGCGGCTGCCAATCTGTCATTGCCATCTGTTTTACTCGAACCCTTGGCAGGAGTGAGCCAACTACCTGCCGGGCTTCTTGTGTCCTCTGCTCTCCTGTCTATTCACCAGGGTGTTGTAGAGGTCCCAGTCGTCAATGTGGGTTCTGAGGATGTTTGGCTGCCAGCTCTCGCACAACTTGGAGAGTTGCATGTTGTTGACCCTGTGCAGCTTGGGAACACGATGGTGTCAGAGGAGGGGGAAGGCCAGAACGCAGTAGCAGTGGTCCGCCAAGTGAGTGTTAATGCAACAAAACCCCTTGATTTGACTAATGTTTCTTGGCCAAACTTGTCCCCATCACAAGTAGAACAGGTGTTGGGGCTTTTGAAAACTCATAGTGACGTTTTTAGCCAGGGTGAAGGAGATTTGGGGTGCACTACGTTAGTGGAGCATGAGATCCACCTTGAGGATGAGGCCCCTGTGCGGCAACGGTACCGTCGCCTTCCCCCATCGCAGTATGAGCAGGTCAAGGCCCATATTCAAGAGCTTTTGGATAGGGGGTGGTGAGGCCAAGCTGCAGTCCATTTTCTTCTCCTATCGTGGTTGTTTTTAAAAAAACTGGAGAAATGAGACTGTGTGTGGACTACAGGTTGTTGAACGCCAAGACGCGAAAGGACGCCTACCCCCTGCCGCGAATTGAAGAGACCTTGGATGCTCTCACGGGTGCTCAATGGTTCTCGACTTTAGACCTTGCCAGCGGCTATAACCAGGTACCTGTTGCAGACAAAGATAGAGCAAAGACGGCTTTTTGTACGCCCTTTGGCCTTTTTGAATTTAACCGCATGCCCTTTGGGCTATGCAACGCACCAAGTACTTTTCAAAGGTTAATGGAGCGCATTTTTGGTGATCAAAGCTTTCAATCTTTGCTTTTATATTTGGATGACATTGTAATTTTTTCATCCTCCTTTGAGCAGCATCTCCAGCGACTTGACCTGGTCCTGTCTCGTCTCAAAACACACCATTTAAAGTTGAGGCTAGACAAATGCCATTTCTTTCAGAGCGAGGTCAAATATCTAGGTCATGTGATTTCAGCGGCAGGAGTTGCTACTGACCCGTCAAAAATTAGCGCGGTGGCCCAGTGGCCAAGGCCAACCACTTGTACAGAGCTACAGTCGTTTCTTGGTTTTGCCTCCTATTACCGCCGTTTTGTTGAAGGGTTTGCTGCACATGCTGCCCCTTCATAAGCTGTCTGCAGCTCTGGGGGGCACCAAGAAAAAGAGAGCTGCAGGGAAAGTAGCCATTGCTGATCTCTGGGAGGAAGACTGTGAGCAAGCCTTCCAAAATTTGAAACGGATGCTGGTGAATGCACCTGTGCTGGGCTATGCAGATTTCTCCAGGCCATTCATTTTGGAAATTGATGCGAGTCATGCAGGGTTGGGAGCAGTATTGTCACAGGATCAGGATGGAGGACGAAGGCCGATTGCTTTTGCGAGCAGAGGGCTGAGACCTACTGAGAGGAACATGTCCAACTACAGTTCCAGGAAGCTGGAGTTTTTAGCCCTCAAGTGGGCTGTGACTCAGAAGTTCAGGGAGTATTTGTTAGGTAACAAGTTTGTTGTCTTCACTGACAACAACCCACTTAGTTACCTGCAAACGGCAAACCTTAGCGCTGTGGAGCAACGCTGGGTCTCAGAGCTGGCCGTATTTAACTTTGAAATTAAGTACCGCCCAGGCCCAGCTAACCGGAATGCTGATGCCCTGTCGCGTCAAGCGCAGCCTCTAAGCATATCGTCAGTCGCTCCCGTCTGGCTGTCCCAGAGGAAGCCCGACGAGCCCAATTCCCCCCTTGCTTGGTTGATGGTTCTAGCTATGCAATTGCTGCCCCTCCCTATCCGACCCAAAGCTTGACTTGTTGACACTGCAAGCTGCAGACCCTGTCATTGGCCCGTTCCTTAAGTTCTGGAACAGACGACGGCCTCCTTCTGGGCTGAGCTGAAAGAAGCAAGCAGGGAATTAAAGAAACTGGCACAACAATGGTCCCGAATGGCTGCAAAAGATGGTGTTTTGTATCGCCAATTTCAGCCCCCAGGGAAGGAGCATGTTTTTCAGCTCCTACTGCCCAAATGCCTGCAGGTGGAAGTCCTAAAGGGTCTTCATGATGACCATGGCCATCAGGGCATTGACCGCACCAGTAGCCTGTACAGCAGCGATGCTACTGGCCTTTTATGGACGCGACATTGAACAATATATCCGACAATGTCAGAGATGCACTTTGGCCAAAGCAGTACAGCCTAAGGTTCGTACTTTTAGGGGAAGCCTGACGGCATCTAAACCGCTCGAAATTGTGGCCATAGACTTCACTGTCTTAGACAAGGCATCTGATGGTCAGGGAAAAATGTCCTGGTGGTCACCGACGTTTTTTCTAAATTCGCGCAGGCCTACGCAACTCGTGACCAGCGAGCAAGCACAGTAGCCAAGATCCTCACTGAAAAGTGGTTTTACACATATGGAGTCCCTAAAAGGATCCATAGTGATCAAGGAAAGAATTTTGAGGGGGACCTGTTTGAGGCGTCTGTGTAGCCTTTATGGGGTGGAAAAGAGTAGGACAACTCCTTACCACCCTGAGGGCAACGGCAGTGTGAAAGGTTTAATAGGACTTTACATGATCTACTGCGCACTCTTCCCCCAGAGAGCAAAAAGAGATGGCCCCAGCATTTGCCTGAAGTCCTGTACGCGTACAACACCACTGAACACCAGTCTACGGGTTTTTCACAATGAAGTTAATGTTTGGCCAGCAACCCAGATTGCCGGTAGATTTTCTGCTAGCACCACACATGACGACCCAACCATCGTCCTGTACAGGACTGGGTAGAGGAACATCGCGGCACCCTGAACCTCGGTTTATGCCAAGGCCAAGGATAGTTGCAGTTAGCAACAGAGAGGCGGAATAGGCATTATCAACCAAATACCACAAAACATTCTTTCACCAGGAACACTGGTGTACAGAAAGAGCCACCCCCTGGGCCGTCATAAATAACAGGATGCATGGGATCCAACAGTGGTACACGGTGGTTAAAACTCTTGACCCAGAGGGCAGAGTATATCAGATCTGTCCCGTGATGCAGAGGACCCAGCAAAGAATGTTAATTAGAGTTGAATTGAAGGTAGTGCCTTTTGCCTCTTCCCAGCCATGTCTAAATGAACTGCTTCCAGACCCTGGCATTCAGGATGACCTTCCCAGGAGACCTCATTTGATTCGGATGAGGTGAAGAAGCAGTTGTTGTCACTCTAGCTCCGAGGTCACAGAGTGTAGGAAACCCCCTCCTTCCTGCAAATGAGCCAGAGACCATAGGCGAGGTAACCCATAGCCCCCTACGATCCACTGATTTGGCACGTGTGGTTGAACATGAGCGCAGCCGAGCTCTCAATCTCTGGGTGGGTCAGACTCAGCAGAGCCAAGCTCAAGTCAGGGACGGCCCCGGAGAGCGACTGCTGGGGCAGCACAGAAATCTACATAATCTCCCACGATCGGCCAATCAATCCATGGTGACTACGGTCATATTTCGCCCTTGGGTTTGACCGTCACCGAGACGGTGACTTTCCAAACAGGGGCAGGTGTAACCGGGAGTTGTAACGGTATGGGCACTAGGACCCTGAAAATAGCTTTGACACCAGGTGTGTGCTCTCCGGTGCTGATGAGGACGCTATTTATTGACGCAATGCGCAGCGTGCTCACTTAGAACGCCGCTGTCATTTAGCGTGTCGGGCCAATCAAGCCTATGTTGGTGAGCTCCCTCGGGGATGTGGCCGTGCAGTGAACATCGAGTTCAAAACGTAAGCTGCCATAAACTTTCTCCAAAGCAATTCAACATTAACCCTATTTAGCTTGTATAGCTCCTTGATGATCATTCTGTCTCAGGATTGTGCGTGCCGTTGCAAGCCCCCGCCCTTCGATAGGGTGGTGCGTGGACGACGCGGGATTGAACGTGAGCGGTTTTAAATTATTTTAGCCTTTTTAGATTTTTTAGTTATCAAATTTGTTTTAATTAAATTGTGCTTTTTAGAAACTTGTGGTGTGATTAAGCCCCACTGTCTGGAACGGTTGTGGGAGGAAAAGTCATATGACTTGCTGTAAGTGTTTTCAACTTCATTGCTCTTTTCTCCCCTCATGTTTTGATGTGCTTTTTTTTTTAATGTGCACTTTCTGTTTCCAGTATGAGTTGGTTGCTTTTAATCTGCCACTATTTTATACCACTACAATTTATTTTATCTTGTTTGCCTTTTATTGTGCCACTCTTTTATTAATTTTAAATCATTTTTATCCTGGGCCTTTCAGCCCCAGTTTTATAAAACAGTAGTTTTGGTTGTAATTTCTCAAGCTGTTCTTAAGTGTGTGGTTTTATTTGCAGTGTGCCCTTTTTACTTGTTGTGATTTGTTTTATCTGGGCCAGTTGCATTTTAAGTGTGTTTTACAGCTTTGAGCTTTTACTTTTAAACTACTGTCGGTTTTTGTGCCTTGTGCCTGGCCGAATAAAACTGTTAAATCTTTCTACCGCCTCCTCCAGTTAATCCTGGACACCTGCATTTCACTGTGCAGTCACCTTACACTTTTCACGACTGCTACATTAGTATATATAGGAGAAAACAAAAATGACAAAAAAGGTTAATTAAAAGAGATTCAATCAAAAACAAAATAAAAAAATGTGTCAAACTGTTTCAAAGATGCTAAATATATTTTGAATTCTAAATTTTGGCTGGGACCTGAACATTAATATTTTGCATATTAAATTTAGAAAGACATTTGTTAATGCTTGATCATCATATTGTTTTTCTTTATGAAACCATAGATGATTTTGTCAAACACAAGGGTTGTCAAAGTTTTTGTGATCCTCAATAAATCATAATCAGCTCTTTTTCATGGTTTCTGGCAATATCTGCAGGGAAAAAAAGGAATTACACCTAGGTGTCAATGGTACGGAGTATTAATTTCACCACTAGAGGGCAGTCAACATTTTCTTTGTCACTGTCTTGCAGAGAAAGGAAGGATGGCGACAACAGCAGTAGAAATGGAGTCAGAGTGGGAGGATGAACGGGATTCAGAGTTAGAGCAGGTTTCTTTGAGGAAAAAAACATATTGGCGAGGAGGAAAGGCGCCTTTAAGCTAAGTGGACAGATGCCTATTTTGTCTACTTTTGTACTTTTTTCTTTACCGGTACAGTTTTCCAGCATTTACACTAAAAATAACCTTCAAAATCCGGGAAGTAGAATGAAACATGTTTTGAGGCAATCAAACTCTTTCTCCACTTTTCTCTGACAAACACAAACACTTTTACTCTTTTCTCTCTTGTTTAAACTCTCAAACCCTCATTGAAAACAAAGTCCGGTTTTATAGAGTGAAAACAAAATCAGATCACTAGCAAAGATTTATGCAGATCAACAGAACTGCACATGTGGAGAGGCTTCACTGACAAGCTCTCCAGCCAATCAGGACACAGAACAGGGTGCGCTGTTTAAAAAAAAAAAACAAAAAAAAAAAAACAGCACCACAAGCACTCCAAAAGAACCAGCCAGAATCTGAAAGGTGAACTGCAACGTAGAAAGAGAACACTGTATTTTGTTCTATTTAACAGAGATCTATGGGGCATAGACGGCAGTAAGAGGAATAAAGAGTCACGTTTTATGCGTGTCTTGATCTGTGTGGCAAGATTAAAAAAAAAAAAAAAAATGTTCAGCGGGCCGGACCAAACGCAGAAGCGGGCCGTATCTGGCCCGCGGGCCGTAGTTAGTCCACCCTTGGTATAATGCATGACAATGTGTACCTTAATGGACCAACGGCAGCACCCCCCACCCCCACCCCTGTCCATATGACACATTAATGATGTACAATTGCCCTGCAGGGACAGGCCAGACTCTGGGTTAATGTGAGTGAAAAGGACACAGAACACCCAAGGCGTGGGGGGGTGGGGGGTTTCGCTGTCATTAGTCAGAGCATGAAAACATGAGTGAATGAGTTTGATGCATCAGTGACTTCCAGTCTGCATGACATTTTTCTGTTATTCATTTTAAAATTATGTATTTTTTATTAATTTGAAGGAGCTACAGTCATTTACCTTAACAGCTGATACTTATATTTTTGTACCATCATTTTCACTTTGATTTGATGGAGAGCACATCATTTGTTCAGTAACTTTTGTTTCTTATTTATTTTATTCAACAGACTTTTGAGTGATAGACCAGGGGTCTGCAGCCTTCTGACTGACCACAACACAGCAGGAACCACAGTCGTAGTTTTATAGTTCACTCCTTCTGAAAAATAAAAGTCTAATGTGTGTGCATAACTTGTTATTGTTATTATTCGAAATAAATATGCAATATTGTTTATTTTGGCATAAATTAAACAAACTTGTAGAGAAAAGTCTTTAAAAAACCTCAATAACTTGACTACTGATGTAACTGTCAGGGATGGTGGTGGAGGACCCAAATGCAGGAGACCAGACTTGGTGGCAGAAACATAAACGTTTACTAAAACAACTTAAACAGCACAAAACCAGGAGAACACACCAGTGAGGTGACAAAACATAGAAGAGGAGATGACCTGACAATGAGAACTGAAAACCAGACACTTAAATACACTGAGGGCAATTAACTAAATGAAGACAGCTGTGGACGATTAACCTGAACATGGTGAAACTGACAGGGAAAACAGAACATGACAAAACCCAAGCACTGAATCATGACAGTAACAATACTTTGTGAATCGGTTAAAAACTGAATCAAACTTGTCAACATGTTCATCGTTGCAGAAAATTAAAAAAATGACTTGTCAGGTCCTGTGCTGAAAATTTAGAAATTCAGAGCTGATGCCATTTCTCCATACAGACTTGCTGTATGAGTGTGATCACCTGTGAGTGAGCACACCGTGCGTAGCGGATGGGCTGGCATGTATGGCGTTAAATTTTCGCCAAAAATCTCCCACGAGCATGTATCAAACTCCACACACAATGAACATACTGGAGCAAGCATGGAGGGATAAACGAAGGGGGGAGGGCTAAGGGGAAGGGAGAACGGGGGAATTCGGATCTGGCCTAAGTCTTCACTAAGAATTGTATTGTTCAAAAACCTGGAGAAAGTAAGAGATAAGAACTGTAGCTGGGGTGGGGGAAGTGAATCTCAGGATCCATTACATTGATCAGAAGTTATAGTCTTTGGCTGAAGACATCCAATCAACTGTAGGTGTGTGTGTTGGTGACACCCTCCACAAACCAGTAAAGAAGGAGCAAAGAGGTGTTATGTCAGACCATGTTGGATGGCTGTAGAGAATGATCTCCAGGTCTGCTTCATCTTGGATTTTGTTTGTTTTTGACAAAACAGAACTCGGGGAGATGTCTTTGGAGAGGAAATCATGTCTCAACAGTTTCTAGTTGTCTGAGTTTTTGTAACAAACCGGAGGAGTAATGTGAATAAAAAAAAATCAAATACATGGTGAAACCTTGAATAAAGAAATGCAAATACTTAAAATACCTTTAATTCATTGTGTGGAAAAAAAAAATCAAAATTGTGACTTGAATCGTTGCTGGATTGTTTTGTTATATCCCTACTACTGACACAACTTCCTTTCAAAATAAAAGACATCTTGAACAATAGCATCATCTTAACCTTCCGCTCTCCTAGCTTGTTTACATTAAAAGTGGGTCATCTGGACACCACAGGACAGTGCGCTGAACTTTTTTTTTCACTGATTTTCGAGTTTCACTAATGTCCATGACAGACGTAAAACCTGTCCCACTTCGTCCACATTTGTCATGGAAGAAATCGCATAACAATGTGGTTGGAGCCATCGGACCCCAAGGAGAGCGGAAGGGTTAATGCAATTAAGAATAGTTGATATAATAGTTGCATGTTCTCCTGTTCATGTTTGGTTTTCTCTATATCCAATAGTCCACAAACATGCTTCAAAAGGTTTATTGATCACACCTGAAATGTGGTTGTGCAGTAGCTGGGATAGGCTCCAGCAACCCCGTAACCTCAAAAAGGGGTTCAGTGGGTTCTGAAGATGAATGGAAATTCTTAACCCGTCTTTCTGAAAGGACAAGACTTCAACTCAATGAGAACTCAGTTTTCATAGAAAATATTTAAACACACGCCATCAAAATGAATCCTTTGAATAATTTAAATCTATTCTATAAATATATTTTCCAATTAAAAATATTAGTTTTTCATTTGTTTGTGACAGCAACATTTTTTAGAGGAAAATCCTGTCATTGAATACAACTCTCTAGACTCCCTTTCTGTTCTTTATTCCACAAATGATCTCAGAAGCAACAGGAAGTGGTCATGTCAGTCTGTTGATGGACCGTCACAGTCCATCTCCACGCCACAGCAGGAAGATGCATCTCTATGATGCTGTCTAAGGACTGGTGCATGCATGGAACTACTCTGGTGCCACCTACTGGACAACTGTGGACAGGCAGTTGGTTGGATTTAAAGTTGGAAACTACAGATCTCTTTAAAGTCCCCCTCCGATTAAAATCATGGTTTTTTCTTTGTTGTTGTTGAGTTTTTGACATGTAACTATGGCCATTCTCTTTTGAAAGGCATACTCAGCATTTCTGAGTATTTCTCCTTTTAAATTACTGTCAATCAAACAATTGAATTAACGAGCCATTTTGATGTTAAGATCCGCTCCGTGGGAGTCTTCCGCTACCCTTTGTCATGGTTGTCCGGGCAGGGGTCGGGTTTCTTGCAGGACGCAGAGTCCATAGGGTACATTTTCTCTGCAGCCATCCCACATGCCTGCCTCACCCACATGACCAAGCCGCGAGAACATCACGCGGCTCACCGTCTCACCAGTCCTGCTCATCTCAGGTCTGTTTGTGCAAACCATCTATGCCTTTTAACCATCTACTCCCGGAAACATGGCTACACGGCAGTGTACCATACAATGCTATCGAGCTAGATGGACGCTACACACACTGGGCGGAAAGATCAGCCGACGACTCCGGCAAGACCAGAGGCAGAGGTTTGTGCATATGTCAACAAAGCTTGGTGTACGGACTCTGTTACTCCTGGAAGCCACTGCTCAGCTAACCTGGAGTTTCTCATGGTTAAGTGTAGACCATCCACCATCATCAATGCTGCTTATATACCACCGGATGCTAATGCTAAGCTCGCTATGAACGAACTTTATGTTGTTTACTATGCCATTAGTAAACGACAGACTGATCACTCGGAGGCGAGTGAATTTAATCACTCAAACTTAAAGACTGTACTCCCCAAATTCCACCAACATGTTTCCTGACCATGGTTACACAAACTTCTTTGTTCCACACCCCCAGATATTCACCCCTCATCAACTGTGTCTGGGCATCAGTGAGGACCATCAAGGTGTGGCCAGCAGAGACTGACAATCCGTTTGCACAGTGTAACACCGGGTTCATACTGGACGCAGAAGCGCCGCAAAGCAGCGCAGAATGGAGGCCGCCTCTATTCGGCGTCAGGTTAACCTATGGCGTCGTTCACACTAGGCATGGAGCAGTGCGGTCGTCCGTGAAGGGGTTGTGCCTGCGCGATGCGTCTTCGCGCGTTCTGTGTCAATTCA